>JAJJWW010017514.1:0-233496 GCA_023531295.1 Papaver armeniacum
TTCCAACTTGTTCTTCCGTTGTATCTTTACTTGGTTGAGTATCAGGCCTCTTCGAGTAGCTATCCCGCACCATGGATAATTCCACCTTAGAAGCGAGGATTATGCACTGGAAAAACAATTCTCGCAAACAAGTGAGAAACAAGACAAGAAAACAAGAAGCAAAGATAAAAGCAAAAACAAGTAAATAAGAAACTAAAAACTTAATAACTAGCCGTATGCACCCCCTAAGAACGGCGCCATAAAATTTGATGATCGTCAGATGCGCCAAAAATAATTTCACTTTCCTAAAGTATATGATAAGAAAGAGTTCGTTCCACAGAGAGGCGATTGTAGTTATTACGTATTCAATTCCTAAAAGTAACCAATTGGAGGGATTTCTGAATTTTATGTAAGCAATAAAAGCAAATTAAAACAAAGTAAATTGTAGAAAATAATCAATAGAGAAAGATATTTGTCAAGGAATTCATCTTCAATCTTAGACATGTGCTTGAATATACGATTAGAATTACGATTTAATCTCTTGTGTTATCAAAAGCCTAGAGAATCAAGAGAGCAAGATAATCTATTAATTTCCTAATTTCATCAACACACACATTGGGGAGATGCGTATGTGAATTCTACCTAAAGAATAACCTAACGCCTTGCGCTAATTAAGTTCAATTCCTAAGAGCATTAAGTTTTTAAATAGGTTATCGATGCAATTGTCATGCGTTGCGCATAACAATTCCTGGACAATGGTCAAACTCTACATATGATTACGAGAGTGTATCACTACAAACCGTAAACATATCATGCTACTCGTATTCGGTTATCGCTGATTAAAAACCCTAAAATAGCTATGACTAAGATGCAAGCTCAATTAATTGGCCACTTAACTAATCAAACATCATAATCCTATCACAATACATCAATCATGTGATTATTAAAAATGAGAGAGATATGAGCGATAATTAAGAGAGAAAATTAATACATAAAGCAAACACAAGTTTTGTGAAATAGACTACATCCTTAACCAATAATATTAAATTTAGCTACTCATAGCTATGAGTTCATCACCAAAAATATAAGTGAATAAAGAAGATGAACAAAACCAAACCCTAGTTGTGTAAACAAAAGCGCTCTCCAAGTTCCCTAAGAATAAGATGATTCCCCAAAAGTTGTAGAATTTTTTTTTATAGCTTTTCCTCTCTTCCAAAATTAGGTCAAGTCTCAAAGTCCATTAGATGAAAATCCACCAAGCCCATAAGAGAGAAAAACCATGTAGAAAATCATTCCAAAAAGTCGTCACGGTAAAAACGGTATTGTGGGCGGAAATCTACTGAGAGATGGTTTCCAGAATTTGCCCAGAATCGGCAAAGTCCGCCGGCCACCGGTCAACGAGTCAACCGTCGGGTCAACGAAGTCAGTTTGGGTCAACTTGGCCAGACCGAGTCATATGAATCGAGGTCGAGTGAGCTGAGTCAAAGTCTAACTCAGCCTGACCGGGTTTTGGCCAAAGCCATTTTGCACAGTTTCAAGCACTTTGTGATGCACTATCCTTGTGCATCCACCATCATGACCATGTATCTTTCACAAATGTCGCAACTCCATTTCGTCGGCCTCTCACATTCCCTTTGCATCACACTCATCACAACTCGCAACTATACTTCATAAACACCACCACCCTCGGCACTAAGCTATATCAATTCATCCTCACGTTTTCGGCAGCAGCACCATCAATACCACCTCTTCCTCCTCGTAATTGCTCATACACTCCATTTCAAGCACCAACAACACCATCTCACAAACCCATGACAGATTCAACTACATACCTCGCCCACCCCGTACATCTCCACCATCAATGTGTATTTCATCTCAAAGCAACAAAGATCACCAAGAATATCTATAACCCTTCCCCCGAATTTGAATCTCACCACTGTGCTTGTTCTCAAGTCAAAGAACATCGCCAATTCACTATCCTCTCAAGCGCATTCATTCCTAAACTCAATTACACCTGATACAAGTCAATGGCGTCACAGCTCCTGTGGCTCCATTTACTGAGCTATAAACCGACCATCCCACCTGCAAATCAACCATCATGCTTCACTTCTCCACCAATCACATCACTCCCATTTTCAAGACAAAGACACCTACCCACGTGTAATGCATAGCACCAACACTCTTCCCCGTAGTTTGAACTCACAACATGTACTCAAGACCACCTCCAGCCATTGCACTCGCAGCCCAGCATAAAGATCAACACTTGCATTTTCATTGTCATGCCTCTTGTGGCTTCAATTCAATACTGCACTCCATCCCTGAACTCATTGCTTCAAACCCTTGCAACAGCTGCAAACTTCAGTCCTCTCAGCTGCAATACCACTGCCATAAGCCACTTCTACTTCACACTCTTAAACATTCATTCATTCCCACTTACAAAGATCAGGACTCCAAAGATTCGCACCCACAACTTCGTGCCACTTCCACACCGCATTTTGTCCTCTCGGGTTCCCGCAATCATTACTTGTAATCGCCAATGTCAAAACAATGACAACACATCTTCCCCGTAATTCCAGCACATCCATTCTCTCAAGCCCGTACCTTCCCGGGCACTTATTCTCACCGGCCAACACAGCACCATTACGCACTTCGGGCCCATTGCATTGCTTGGCTTACTCGATGCACTATCCTTTATATTACCGCTTAGAAGACCATGTCTAAATCCTCTCTCGTGACAAACTCTAGCCAAAACAATGCCCATACAACATCCTCATGTCATCTCGCTCATCACAAATTTCACTCTCAAAACCTCAACATCAATCCTCATTTTCTTTCATTGCACATAGCATCAATGGTACTTGCATTACACAACCACCTTCATCATTCTAATGCCCCAAAGAACAACAACCCATCTTCATCTGGTACTCAATTCATAACACCATCATCAAAACCCACATTCTTCTTCAACTCAGATCCACCAACATCACCTCCCTGAGTTCACACATCCCATGTCAAATTCCCGAGACATCACCGGTATCTTCATATTCATAAACCCCATCGCCTTCCTGAGTTCATCAGGAACCCATTCTTCAATTCGTCTTCAACTATCGAGTTCCTAGTCCAATCGATTCTCTCCATGAACAGCAAAAACCAAACCCTAACTTCAGATTCTCTAATGTTTCAACCATAATTCCATTTCATCTTCGAATTGATTCAAAGAATCGAGACGTTGCTTCTCTTTTCTCCGAATCCACACTATTAACATCGCCTCCATCTCTCGCCTCTCGGGTAAAGAATAAGAAAGAGATAGCACTGATAGAGAATTGATTTCTCGATTTTGTGTCTTGTGTAGGAAAATGATACAACCACCCAAACGAAATGGATAAGGGCCAACCAAGGGTGTCCCCTATCGCTTCTCTAGACTAAGTACCCAATGTTTGTGTTTGGTCCGTCTCTACTCCCAATAGCAATTTCGCACGAAATGACGCTTTTCCCATTTTCGCTCCAAATCAATGAATTTTTCTTCTTTTGCTCCTAATGACTCCAAAGTACCTGATGAACTCAAAAGCACGCGTAAAGTACATAATTCACAAGAAAAATAGCAAAGAAAGCGTAACTACTAGATAGTAAATTAGGTGTTTTAGACACCTATCACCTTACTTATTCCTTTTCTGCATGGAAGCTCTATCTAGATATCTAACCAATGCTGAATCTCAAGGTCTAATTCTTGGAACCAAAGTCTGCAATGGAGCACCTGCAATAAATCACATAATGTTTGTTGATGATCAGATGATCTTCTCGAAAGCAAATATGGAAGAGTGTATCAACTTAATCAAGAATTTTCAAGAATTTGGCCAATCCTCCGCCGCTTGATAAATTTCTCCAAATCAGAATCTTCTTCTCGTAAGAATACATATCCAAGCATCGGGCAGACAACATAAGTAAACAATACAATGAAGGTTCAAAGGATTAACAATGCTGACAAATATATGGGATCTCCTCTCTTCACAAACAGAAGCAAGATTCAAGCATTCAAGCCATGTGTGGACAAATTAAAACTGGACTTGCAGTTGGAAATCAACTTTATCTACACTGGGAAAGTTACTATGATCCAAATCACACCTCAACCTCCATCATATACCCAATGAACTGCTTCAAGATTCCAAAGGGCACCTCCAAAGAGATAAATGCTATCCAAAGGAATTTTTTTTGGAACAAAGATCAAAACAAACTCAAAGGCCTATTCTACATTTCTTGGGATGCTGTCAATAACCCAAAGGAGTTAGGAGGATTGGGATTCAAAAAAATGGAGTACTTCAATCTAGCCATGATCTCAAAAATTGCGTGGAGACTTATACAAGAACCAAACTCACTATGGACCTGTACTATCAAGGCCTCTCATTTTCCAAACTAGGAAGTCATCGTAATGGATGTCAAGCCAAAGACAAATGATTCTTCGGGATTTGGAAAGGAATACCGAAGGAATTTCTCACATTCAAAAATATTATATATGGAAAATTGGTGATGGTACTAAAATCCACATTTGAGAGGACAGATGGATTGAAAAATTTCCGATATTCTCCAAAACCAACTCACCGTCCTCAAAACCCGAAAACTTGTCAATCAACTTCTCAATACCTGGGGAGAATGGGATCATAATGTTCTAACTCTCCAGGTTCACTCAAGATATTCAAACCCGATCCTTCATACAAATCACTACCCAAATACTTGAGGATACTATACAATGGGAGATTAACCCATTCCAAGAAATTCACTGTCAAATCTCTTTATGACAGATTGTGTTAATGATAAGTATGCTAGTGACACCCATACTGCTCCATGGAAGGAAATATTGAAACCTAATACAACACCAGCTATTCAGCTGTTCATATGGAAGTGTGCTCATGGTATTCTCCCAACAAATGCCAAGTCAGCTGGCATTCTGAAATTCATTGATCCCATATGTAATTATCGCAAGTGTGCCAAGACATTACACATGTTCTCCTAGCATGCCCAGCTGCTTCTGATGTTTGGAAAAAACTCTTTGGGGACAATCACCAACTCTTCACTGCTTACAGCTCCTTTCATGCTTGGTTAAATAGTTGGTTCCTCCCTAACAATCCCACAGCTAGCTGGACTACTACCTTTGCTACCATTTGCTAGTTCATTTGGAAAGCTAGATGTGATCTAGTTCTCAGAAACATTGCTCAGAATGCTGATGCTACTTCTCTGAAAATCACTCAGCATTTATGCACCTATAGCAGAGTGATTCACAATCCAGGACATATCTTAAACAATATATTTTATCAAGACAATACCAATAATCAATAACTAAGAAACACCAGTCTCAATAGAAACAATAGAGAAAAGTTTGGCATCACTATTAGCATACACACTATGGAAGTCAATAACAATATGGCTAATAGTGATCTTCCACACTATACTAACTTTTTTTTGTGGCCTTATCTTTCACAGGGCAATGCATGGGAGCAAGGAACTTTAATGACCCAAACACTTAACTCAGCAGAGCAAGCAGAGCCAGCAGAGGAGCTCAACTAGCGCTGACTTGGGGAAAGGAGATAAAAAATACAAACATCAACTTTGCTGCAGAAGAGGAAGATATACTACAAGCCATTCAGAAAGGTTACAATTTGGAAGTTCAACACAGATTTCAAGGAAATTACAGGATGGAGTTAGTAATTTTGAAGTCATTGACTTTGTCTTGGGAAGACTCATAAAGCTTGACCCCCAGCAACCTAACATTGCTGCTAACTTAGCTAGGATCTCCAGTTCTTCTACCTTACTTCAAAACCAAAACTGGAAAGGTCCTAATTTGAAGTCCTTGTTACAAGTCTTACAGTTCAGTCCAAACTATTCTACTCAGGATAACTGTAATAACTTTAATATTTTGTTAAGGGATCTTCCTGGTGTTAACTTTAGCCCAACTGATCCCAAAGTTGTACTCCCAGAGTAGATTGCTCTTCCCTGAGCTAATCTCACTCTATTTTTCTATAAATAAATAAATAAAAATTGATCGTCGATTATCTATTAGTGCCTTCCGCATGTCATAATTTCATGAAGTGGGCAGATATCTCGAAAGCGGAAAAGGTGCTGCTTAGAGGACATCATCTGTGTTTGTCACGAAGTTGGCTCTGTTAGATTTATGTCTACACATGGCAATGTAAATTCCTACCCACACACAAATAACACTAAGGACGGCAAGAGTCTCACATTTGTTTCGGCCGGTACTGCCATACATCAGTGTGATACAGACTAAAACCTACTACCTAGAACCGATCTAAAAAATATTATAAGTTGTACTAGATCCAAGATAAATGTCAACCATATTATATATCTATGCTTCAAAAGTAAAAGAAAAAAACAAGTCTAATTGGCTGTTAACATTATACATCACATGAGACTTGGTGTACTGATTCCTTTGGCCTCTAAAAAGTCGTACGTTGTCTCTTACAATAAATAAATAATTTTTTAAAAGACTTGGATAAACAAAGACTTAGAGCGATTCCTATTGGTTATCCTATTTACCGATGTGCATATACAATTATATATTAACCCCTTCTTATATATAAGAAGAACCCTTCCTCATTTTTGTCCCCCACTAAAATTTCATCAAATCGAAACCGATGGATGATACCGAAAACTAGGATTAAACCAAGGTCAATACAAAGAGATTACATACATATTAGAGTTTCCCAATTGCTCTAAATTAAGCTAGGATCGACATACTTGAAAGTATCATTATCACAAGACCATAAAACTACCAATTGCTTCACCAAATCTATATTTCCTTGCACGCACTTATGTCGACCTCCAAAGACCCTTCCATTCCTTTCCTTCCACAAAACCCAACAAATAGAAAAGTGTAAAATTTTCCAAACATCTCTACCTTTGCCTCGCAAAACATTGTTCTCCCATGCTTCAAATAATTGGAGTAAAGTGCTTAGAATAGGCCAAGCGATTCTGAAGGCAGCAATAAAGTATTTTCAAACTTCAAAAGAATAAGAGCAATGAATGAACATATGATTCGCTGATTCCTTAGCGTCATTACATAAGACGCATTGATCACTATCTATGTTAACTCCACGATGACTTAGCATATCCCTAGTTGGAAGAGAATCATGAAAAGTTGCCCATAAAATGAAGATTACCTTGTTGGGAATATGAGCTTTCCATAGAAATTTGTTAAAACTGCACTCGTCCAAATCTCATGTGATTTGTTCATAGCATTTCGATGTGCTAAAATTCTCCATAATCTCCATTTTATCATCTTCATCAACCAGAACAGGGACGTGATGTAAATCACGTTTTAGTAAGTCCCACTCTAATTGTTCATTCGAATTTAAAGGCCTTTTGAAATCATAAACCCATTCTCCATTCACTATCATGTCCGAGATTGTAGCATTCTTCATCCTTACTGCCTTGTACACAACCGGAAAAAGATCCTGCAATGTTCCCATATCAAGCCAATGGTCCTTCCAAAACCGAATACCCTTCCCATTTCTTAACAATATCTAAGTGTATCGCTGGTTTTGCAAGGGGCTAACTTCTCTTCACTGGATCCGTCAATTCCCCCTGGATTCAAAACATATGACAAAATCCAGGGGATTGAAGACGATCATGAAGTTGATTCAACTCCTGTACTTGCAGAAATTGTAGATATTAGCATTACAAAACCAGCTATGTCGGAGCCAATTCAAGGAGCCAAAACCAATGGGAATACAAAGTCTAAAGTGACGGGTTTCTTCCCCAAAAAGAAACGCTCCACTAAATCTCTTGATAGTCCTAGTAAGATTTTAGCCGGTAATCTCATGGAGTTTGGTTCTATAATGGGGTTAAGCTTTCCCTCTTCGAAGGCGAACCGTAAGGAAATGTTTAGTGATGTGGAGAAAAATCACAAGGATTTGATTGTGGAAGACAATGATGAAAGTCCCACTTAAATATAGCTTGCGCTCTTATTTTAGTTCGCAAGTAAAATTGGTTGTTTAGTTTCTAAGAGCAACTGCAGTGGTGCGACCATAACCAAAGAGCAAAGAGCAAAAAAAAAACTAAAATTTGGGTTTAGTCCGTGTTGTAACGCAGTGGAGGGAGACTAAAATTTGGTCGCGCAACTTTGAGTTACGCCCAACCAAAGTAATTCCAAATCTCGCCCCATTTCTTTTTTTTTTTTTTTTTTTTATATTATTGTTGGGGCGCAAAGTTGCGCCAAAGTTTTTTTTTTTTTTTTTTTTTATTATTGATGGGCGCAACTCAAAGTTGCGCCAATTTTTTTTTTTTTTTTATTATTGTTGGGGCGCAACTCAAAGTTATGCATTGGGCGCAATTCCAAATTGCGCCCATTTTTTTTTTTTTTTTTTTTATTGTTGGGCGCAACTTTGAGTTACGCCCAATCAAACGTGACGCAGATTACGCCCGACTATAACTAAACCAAAGACCAAATTTGGTTTGGTTTTTAGTTTTAGTCTAGGATTTACTCGATACTCCACTCGATAGTGTCTCTGTTTTCGACCAAATTTTTAGTTTTGGTCGACGACTGTGGATGCTCTAAGGTATGTCAAGAGGCCTTTGATGCTTTTTGATTATCCCTGAAACCTTTTGGCTTAGTTTTTTCTTTGTTCTTTCGCTTTGGTTAGGGTTGCTTGACCCTCTCTTGGTTGTATTCGTTCGCGCACGACTTGTGTGCTACTTAATATAATTTCTTTTGATCGATCAAAAAAAAAAAAGAATATCTAAATGTCAAAAACAAGACGTGCCTACATTATTTGCTGAATGAGATATCTAATTAATACCTTAATAGGGGTGAAAGAAATAAGTCTTGTTTGCTAGTGTAACTCTCAACCAATGTAATATCGGCCAGATCGATTCGATATATCCATGAAATTTCGGATATCGCTCGAGCGACACGATAAGCGAGAATATCGACGATATGATATTTGTCCGATAATATCGGCCGATATGATCCGATCTACTAAATTTTCACGAAAATCCGGTATGGGTTAAATTAGTCTTTTAGGTAAAGACTCGTATGATTTTGAATAAAATTGCAATATCCTTATTTAATTATCATTTTAGGTAGTAAACTTTAAAGTTGTTGAAGTTAATCTCCTTTCTCGCTTGAACTTGTTAATTATCATTTTAGGTAGTGAACTTTAAAGTTATTGAAGTTACTCTTTTGTGTTTTTGATAAAATTGATGGTATCTATTATATCTTAATAGAAAATGTGTGAAGAAAATGTTTACTATAAAATTATAGTCTCAAATTTGGAACCGATATTATACCGATATTTCAACGATAATATCCTGTATAAAGTCGCATGCAGTGTAAGGTATCGGTCCCGGACCGAGATAAACCGATATCCGATATTAACTACATTGCTCTCAACGACACCCTCTTCAAGTCTTGCTCCCCAGACCAATATTATATGGCTTGAGCACCCAAAAAATTACAATCAGGCATCAACTCCTCACCTTCCTTTGCTTATGTTCATTAAGATGATTGAATAAAGCAACAAGCTTCATATGTTTATATCTAATGATATCCAGAGATTGGAACTCGTTTATATCCTACTCACTGAAAACTTGACGTGCATAGCTCATCTCAACCTTTGGACTTTTTGGAATGGTTGAGCTATACGGATTAAGGCAGAATGGGACAAAAATTATTCTTTCCTGTTAGATTCCGAATCTAGGGAGGAAATGTATGTAGCTGCGACTTTTTAGTGACAAGTAAAATCATTACACCAAGTCTTATGTGATGTATGTTAACAGCTGCCCAATGGTCACCATTTCTTATGGGACTAGATGAGTTAGATACCATCTCCAATTACATCAAGAATCAGTTGACCCTGTGCACCAGATGATACAAAAGTTACGAGATACGTATGTATAGCTAACTCATACGTATTACCGTGACTTGACTATCTAGTTGTTTAGTGGTTCCGCACTTGATCTTTTTCTTATTACCGTGACATGTATATTTTATCTTTTAGTTTTCATGTTATGTTGTTGCGTTCCATATTTATCTCAGGTGGATGGAAACCTCAATATCATGGATTTCAATAGTTCTATGTGTTCGCTGAACTTCTTCTCGTATTTTTGGTTTAGTAAATGGATTCAGAAACTTTCGATGTATTTCCTATTTTTATCAATTAAGAAATTTTGACGCCAAATTTTAAATTCAGGTCATTAGTATCACCCCCAAAAATTTTACAATTAAAATCCATCAAAACAATACACTCACAAACCTTACATAGTGTGGCCCAAAAATAGCCCCCTACTAATTTCAAGTGGGCGGAGCCCACACCCATAGGAGAGGATGATTTTTGAGTAGTCTACTTCGGCAGTTCATAGAAAACCATTGACTCTCAAATATGTATGCATTCATCTGCTGGGTTTATCTGGATATAGTGTGAACGCCTAATTAAGGTGTTTGTAAGTTTTGACCGTTCACTTGGTACGATGATTCTCCTTGTCACTATAAAAATTCGTATGGTGTCCCCTATAATATATAAATAATTTTTAAATGACTTTTGATAAACAAAGACTCATAATGGTTCCTATCGGTTATCCTATTTTTCATTACATTTCCTCCCCTTCGATGTTAATATCTTATATATACAAGAAGAACTCTTCTTCATCTTTACACACACAACTTCATCAAATCATATTCAATGGATGAAACTGAAACAGGCCCTCTTCTTGAACCACAAAATGCTCGACTAAATAGAAATCGTCCGGACTCAGATACAGATTCAGATTCTAGGGCAACAGCTATTACCTGCTGTTGTCTTGTTCTGTGCTTTGTACTTATAGGTCCTGCCCTCCTGGTTATCACTGCGGTTTGGAGAGGTGTAGTTCCACCGGCATGCTATATCGAAAAACTACACATTCTTCCTGTTCACGGTACCTCAAATGAAACCCAAATAATCAATGGTGCTTCTGTATTTTTCGATCTCATATTCATGGATATGTATGCGTACGGGAAGATATACTGTGAAACCGTTACCATGGGGTTTTATTATCAAGGTATTAACAAAAGTTTACCAATCGGAAATATCTCAATACCAAAGTTTGTAATAGAGAAGAATTATCCTACTGTTCTTCATATAAACCAGACTTTTGGGCTAAATTCGGAGGATGCTGCTGGAATTGATGTTAAAACTGGAAGTACGAAAATGTTTGGAATCACTTTAGGTATAAAATTTAGAGCTTCCGGTATGGTTTTGACACCCTGGGTCGAGAATATATGTGATGGGATTACAAGCTAATGTGACGGTCAATGACCAAGGAATGTCAGTGGAGGACAAAGTGTGGCTTTCCCCCACATTCCGTAGTGATCTACTAAGCATACTGCAATATATTGCACTTGCTATTACTCTTACTGTGATGTTCTGTTTAGTTTGCGCTTGCTGTTGTGCATCTAGTTCATCTCGGCCTGGACGAGCGAAATATCGGCGTTTTTACCGGTAACGGCCATAAAGCGAGCCTATATCACATTCTCACGGAGAGGAGGTCTCACCGGAATACTTCAGTCTTTGCTCGTTTGTTGTATTTCCTCAATATCACAAGTTTCAGTAATTCTACGTGTTTGTTGTAGTTTCAATAATTTGCTTGTTTCCAACAAGAAACTTCGAGAGTTACTTATAAATGGATACAGAGACGTTCACTGTATTTTCAAACATATTAGTGTTCTTTGTTTCGTATATGCATTCATCTATTTATTTATTTTTTTGTTTTTTGGATATTTATGGAAGAGATGAATGCATATACAAAATCTTGTTAAGTGATATTCAATTTTGGAACAAGCACAAAAGAAATTATAAAGAGAAAGGAATGCTTTAAGCGTGAAGAAATATTCGCTCTGTCTAGGCGGATCCTTCTCGGCACATACATGTTGTGATAAGATTTTGTAGATCACATTTTCCCCGAGTGTACAGTAGATAATTTCATGGGAGATTACTCTTAGATTACTCATTAGCAGGAAATAGCATCCACCATCATTTCAATGGTAATCGAAGCTTTTAACTAGGCCATTAGATTGAATCAGTTCTTTTTGTTTAGATCTGAGTTCGAATCAGTTCTTTTTGTTTAGATCGAATCAGTTCATTTCCCTCCTCTTGCATTCTACTCCTCCGTCCCTAATTAGATGAAATTTATTTTGTTTTTAGTTTTTCACAAATAGATGTAGCCTATTTCACTAACCAAGGATATTTCTAAAATTACCCTTTTAATTGATTATTTTTTCTATAAGAAATATGTATAATTTGATAGTCATGTTTATATTCGTTGCGTAGGTGTTTTAAAATGCTTTTCAACGGTATAAAGTTTATAAAAAACCGTGATTATAGTTTAAGAGATAAATCGTTTCTAAATTTTACTAATTATTGCCCATAAGGGTATAATTGTAAAACATATTTAAATATACTCTACTTTCCTCCTTGCCTTAAAATTTGTGCAAACTACAAGTAGCTCATCTAATTAGGGACGGAGGGAGTAGTTCTTTTTATTTTGTCTTTTTGAATTTTTAATCATGACAGCTTAATTTTTCTTTTTTCCCCTTATTGCGTATGCAGTTTTTGTTATCTCTAAATGGCTTTTGCTAATACTTTTGTTGTGATCAAAGCTTTTGCTGAGCTAGTCTTCAAGCTTTTGCTTATAGGATTAGATGATATGGTTTTCAGAGCTTTTGCATTTGGTGCTTTGTTGAAGAAGACCCGGAGTCAACTCACCTCGTTCAGAACCGATTTGTTCTTATCCCGCCACAGTCAAAATTCAAGAAATTTCAAATTTCAAAAAGTCAGTCGCATGAAGCTATTCTGTTTCCTAATTTTACTACATACGTTCATGAACAGCTGTATCAATTACCATATAATAGCAAATGAGGATTTATTTTGCTTCCATAATTTTAGCCCCAAATCCAATTCGTATTTATTCAGCAGTTATCTCTTCACCCCTAAATACCCTTACAGATCTAATCTTCAATTACCTTTATACCCACTTAACCTGTTCTCAACCTTAGATAGTCAAAACCCTATTGTTTATTTTGCTACTCTTCGTTTGGAGAAAAGTAAAAAGGAGGTCTATCAAATTGTGGAAATCATGGAAAAAGGTAACTCTAGCAATGTGACGGAGCTGGTTAATAAGTTCAAACAAGCTACCCTAGATCTGGGTAATACTAATGAAGTTGTTGTTGTTAACCAAACAAGCATTGCTGGAAAAAGTGATGAATCAGATTGGGAGGCGTGTGCTATTGGAAAGATTGTCTTTGAAGGAAGAATGAACTATGATGATGTTGAAAAGTATATCACTTTCACCTGGCCTTTCTTAACAAAAGAAAATCTTAGAATTGTGGAAGTAGAACCAAATATGATGATTTTCAAGTTCAATGAATGGGATCTGCTGAACAAAGTAATTGAAGAACGTCCGTGGATCATTAATAAGCATTTACTAGTAGTGCATGACTATATCCCAGGCATGATCTACACCGAAAAGCACTAGGGTTTTCAAAAATTCTGGATCCAACTTAAATACTTGCTTCCAGAACATATGAATGCTTTCTCTGTCACAAAAATTGGTGAGGTTGTTGGGGAAGTCACTGCCATCGAACCTAAAGATGGGATCCCAGTTGGAAATAATCCTGTTAAGGTGTGTGTTAATGTAGATTTATCGATGCCTATGCGAAGAGGAGTAAAATGCTCAACTATGGCTGGAGTTACAAAATGGCAAAAATTCTTTTATGAGAGGCAACCAACTGACATCTGCACGGAATGCTATGTCATTAATCATTCGCAGAATGCTTGTGGGGCAGCAGCTACTTACTTGAAGGCAGCTCATGAGAAGCCTTACTTTGTTGGGAAAGTAGAAAATTTTCGAAAGAATATTGCTGCTATCAAATCGAACAAAGCTCCTACTGTGAAGAACACTCAGAAGAAATTTGTTAAGAAGGAAGTGTTTGTGCCTCCAAAAGATGGGGAAATTATCAATCTTGATTTCCTTCTAAACAAGGAGACTACTAATGAGGAGGAAGAAAGCAGATTAGGCAAGCGGCTGAGAGCGGAAAGCACCAGTATTGACAATGCTCTTTCTGCTGAGTCTTCTTCACAAAGCACTACAATGACAGCCATATCATTTGACCAGACTGCTCACAGGGTCACTTCCAGAGATAATCAAACAACTGTTGCTATCGAGGGGAATCAGGTAACCAAGCTATCTTCTCCTTATTGTCTCTGTTTTTATTTACATAATTCATTGAATTATTGGGCTAGGAATTTAACACTCATTTTCTATTTTATTACCAGTGCATTAATTTCCCCATGCAATCTTAATTACAATTTGCACTTTAAAAAAACTAGGCTTAGGTTCATCTGTTATTCCCTCTTTTCTATTGAAATCATGAGAGTCCTTGCATGGAATGTTCAAGGTCTTACTACTCCTGCAACTAGAGATCACTTAAGGGATTTGATAAGAACCCAAAATCCAGATATAGTTTTTCTTTGTGAAACCAAAATCCATGAGGATAAAATGAAAACTTTATTGTCTCCTTTAAAGTACCCAAATGCTAGATATTTGCAACCGATTTGGTCTTTCGGGTGGTCTTGTAATTATGTGGAAGGATGGTTTTGTATGTGATGTTGTTAGTCATGAAAATAATATGATACATGCAATGATACCAAAACGACCCCAACCACGAGAATGGTTGTTATCGTGCATGTACTATTCTGTGATTATTCAAAGAAGAAATTGCAATGGGATTTCATTAAGCGAGATCGGTTTAAATATCTCTCAACCGTGGGTTCTTTTGGGTGATTTAAACTTTCATTTAAATGATAATTCTTAAGAAGTTCTTCATCAAGTGATGGAATGGTGAATGCTATAATTCAAGACATTGGTTTAGAAGACTTGGGATTTATAGGCAGAGGACATACTTGGTCGAGTAATAATTTGGGTACAGGTGAAAAGAGGTCAAGAATTGATTTGGCACTGGTTAATGGGGATTGGACCACTAGGTTCACAGACTCTAAACTTCTTCATCTTTCTCAAATGGGCAGTGATCATTGTCCAATCATGTTGGTTACTGATTATTCTCAACCAAAATTATGGGAGCCTTTCAAGTTTTTCAAGACCTGGTTACATGATAGAACATGTGCAGCTGAGGTGGCTAAAGCCTGGGATAAGGCAGTTCAAGGATCTCCAGGTTATAAACTCATCGAGAAGACTCCAATTAACAAGAATCACTCTTTCTAAATGGAACAAAATACATTTTGGAGATATCAACCATAATGTGGATACTCTTCTCCTTTTTGTAAGAGTGTGAAAATACTGTGTATTGTAATCCATGTCCTTTACAAAGTTATCTCTAGATTTTTGCTTATGAAACTCAAACTGAATTTTATGCCACTTATTTAGTTCCCTTTCAACCTCAGCAGCCTTGATATTATTTTCATGAGAATATGGAAGCTCTTGTATCCACATTATGGTTGATATCTCCAGATATTTGCATATCCCTACCTTAATTACTGAAGAAGACAATAGAATACTTCTCTTACCTCCAACTAATGAAGAGATTGTGAAAACTTTAAAAAATATGGAGAGTTGGTCAGCTCCAGGTCCTGAGGGTTTTCAAGCTGGGTTCTATAAGACATAGTGGAATACAGTTGGTGAAGATGTTTGTAACATGGTCAAAAAATTTCTTCTCTACTAAGTTTCTATCCAAAACAAATGACTAAACAAAACCTATATATCTCGATACCTAAAAGAAGAAAGCCAAAGACACACCCAGTGATTTTAGACCTATAGGGTTATGCAATACTTCCTACAAGATTATCTCTAAGATACTTGTTTCAAGAATGAAACCTCTCATGGAAAGAATCATATCTTCATATCAAGGTGCTTATGTTTCAGGTAGGTTGATTAATGATAATACAATGATTGCCCATGAATTGATCCATTCTATGAAAAGAAAGGAAGGTGAAAGTGGTTGGTTAGCTCTCAAATTGGATATGTCTAAGGCCTTTGACAGGTTAGAATGGCCTTTCCTTTTGAAAGTTCTTCAAAGTTTTGGTTTTTGTGAGGATTGGTGCAGTTTGATACATCAATGCATAAGTACTACTTCCTTATCTGTTCTTCTTAATGGCTCACCTTGTGATGAATTTACTCCTACTAGAGGTATTAGACAAGGAGATCCCTTATCTCCTTATCTTTTTATCATTGCAATGGAATGGTTTTCAAGAACTCTTTTAGATGCTCATGATTCTAAAAATTTGTTAAAGGTATTTTAAAGCAAGAGGAGCTCCTCCAATTAATCATTTGCTTTTGCAGATGATTGTCTCATTTTTACTCAAGCAAATTTAACCAGTGTGCATAATCTCCTTCAAGTTTTGCAGGATTTTAGTTCACAATCTGGTCAGGTCATTAATTTTGACAAATCTTCAGTGCATTACAGCAACAATATGGATCCTTCTGTGTGTAATACTCTTAGTAGTATATTAGGAGTTAAAACTATGGAGAAAAATGAGAAATACCTAGGCTCTCCACTTATCATTGGTAAGTCTAAAGTCAAGGCATTTGAGGAGTTACAATCTGCTTTTGAAAGAAGACTTGGAATCTGGCAGGGTATCAATATTCATCAAGCTGGTAGAACAACTATGGTTAAAGCAGTTCTAAATGCAATTCCCATGTATCAAATGAGTACTTTTAAGATTCCTAAAACTCTTCTGAAGAAACTAGATACAATACAAAGGAAGTTCTGGTGGGGATTTAAATCAAATATGGGATTTAATTTAATCTCTTGGCAGAATATGTGTATTTCAAAGGATTTGGGTGGCCTTGCTTTCAGAGATTTGGAAGCATTAAACCATGCCCTCTTAGCTAAAGTGGCTTGGAGAATACTTCATCAATCTGATCATCTACTTTCTAAACTTCTCAAAGCAAAGTATTTCAAGAATGAAGACTTCCTACATCTATCAGGTGAAAGAAATAATTCTTCGTGGACATGGAAGGGCATTGAATTGGGTATTGGCATTATTCAACAACATTATATGATGGAGGTAAATAATGGGGCAGGTACAATAATTTGGATGGATAGGTGGATTATCGGTTTAGATATCAAAGTTGAACCACTCCATCCTACTCATCTGCAATATGTCTTTGTGAATGAGCTGATTATGCATGGAACCAATAACTGGAATGTCACCCTTCTTAATGAGTTATTCACACCGGAAGTAGTGAGTAAAATTAAGAATATGCAGATTTCTCAGCAGGAAGAAGATGTAATACGCTGGCTTCCCAGCAAAAATGGTGAATTCACTGTAAAAAGTACGTTGTTGATGGTGGTTTTTAGACAAGGGGTAAAATCGTAAAACCCCATGACCTAGTGTTACCCGCAACACATTAACTAAGAGCATTTAACTCGGGTGTAAATAATTAATAGGGGTATTTTTCAAAATACCAGATTAGGGTTTTCAACACGTAACCCTAATTCCAAAATCAAGCCGCACTGCGCGCACCATGGCAACAATGCCAAATCAAGCCGCACACTGCGCACCATGGCAACAATGCCAAACCAAGCCGCACCCTCGCGCACCATGGCAACAATGCCAAACCAAGCGCATACATCTGCACCATGGCAAAGAATGCCAAACCAAGCAGCACCTGCGCGCCATGGCAACAATGCCAAACCAAGCCGCATCTTTGTAGCACCATGGCAAGCAAAGCCAAACCAAGCCGCATATCGCGACCATGGCAACAATGCCAAATCAAGCCGCGCCCCTGCGCACCATGGCAACAATGCCAAACCAAGCCGCACCTCGCGCACCATGGCAACAATGCCAAACCAAGCCGCATATCTTGCGCACCATGGCAACAATGCCAAACAAAGCGCGCACTGCGCACCATGGCAACAATGCCAAACCAAGCCGCGCCCAACGCACCATGGCAACAATGCCAAACCAAGCCGCATACTTCGCACCATGGCAAAGAATGCCAAACCAAGCCGCACATTGCGCGCCATGGAAACAATGCCAAAATCAAGCCGCATCTTTTGCGCACCATGGCAGCAATGCCAAACCAAGCCGCACCCTGCGCACCATGGCAACAATGCCAAATCTCCAAGCCGCTATGCCTTTGGCCCCACGCCAAACATCGCGCCCTAGGCTTGCAAAACTTGCAACTAGGTCAACATGGCCGCACGTGCCATTGGCACATGCCAACACGTGTCGCAAGCCATACTCCCAAGCCGCTATGCCTTTGGCCACGCCAAACATAGCGCCCTAGGCTTGCAAGACTTGCAACTAGGTCAACATGGCGCGACGTGCCATTGGCACATGCCAACACGTGCCGCAAGCCATATTTCAAGCCGCTATCGCGCCCTAGGCTTGCAAGACTTGCAACTAGGTCAACATGGCCGCACGTGCCATTGGCACATGCCAACACGTGCCGCAAGCCATATTTCCAAGCCGCTATCGCGCCCTAGGCTTGCAAGACTTGCAACTAGGTCAACATGGCCGCACGTGCCATTGGCACATGCCAACACGTGCCGCAAGCCATATTTCCAAGCCGCTATCGCGCCCTAGGCTTGCAAGACTTGCAACTAGGTCAACATGGCCGCACGTGCCATTGGCACATGCCAACACGTGCCGCAAGCCATATTTCCAAGCCGCTATGCCTTTGGCCCACGCCAAACATATCGCCCTAGGTTTGCAAGACTTGCAACTAGGTCAACATGGCCGCACGTGCCATTGGCACATGCCAACAAGTGCCGCAAGCCATATTTCCAAGCCGCTTATCGCGCCCTAGGCTTACAAGACTTGCAACTAGGTCAACATGGCCGCACGTGCCATTGGCACATGCCAACACGTGCCGCAAGCCATATTTCCAAGCCGCTATCGCGCCCTAGGCTTGCAAGACGTGCAACTAGGTCAACATGGCCGCACGTGCCATTGGCACATGCCAACACGTGCCGCAAGCCATATTTCCAAGCCGCTATCGCGCCTAGGCTTGCAAGACTTGCAACTAGGTCAACATGGCCGCACATGCCAACACCCATAAGCCATATTTCCAAGCCGCTATCGCGCCCTAGGCTTGCAAGACTTGCAACCAGGTCAACATGGCCGCACGTGCCATTCGCACATGCCAACACGTGCCGCAAGCCATATTTCAAGCCGCTATCGCGCCCTAGGCTTGCAAGACTTGCAACTAGGTCAACATGGCCGCACGTGCCATTGGCACATGCCAACACGTGCCGCAAGCCATATTTCCAAGCCGCTTGCCGCGCCCCAGGCTTGCAAGACTTGCAACTAGGTCAACATGGCCGCACGCGCCATTGGCACATGCCAACACGTGCATAAGCCATATTTCCAAGCCGCTTATCGCGCCCTAGGCTTGCAAGACTTGCAACTAGGTCAACATGGCCGCACGTGCCATTGGCACATGCCAACACGTGCCGCAAGCCATATTTCAAGCCGCTTATCGCGCCCTAGGCTTGCAAGACTTGCAACTAGGTCAACATGGCCGCACGTGCCATTGGCACATGCCAACACGTGCCGCAAGCCATATTTCCAAGCCGCTATCGCGCCCTAGGCTTGCAAGACTTGCAACTAGGTCAACATGGCCGCACATGCCATTGGCACATGCCAAAACACACACGCTGGTAGCCTAACTTGCAAACCGTGCAACCTACCACCAAGGCATTCCGCACATGCCATTGGCACATGCCAAACACACACGCTGGTCGCCTAACTTGCAAATCGTGCAACCTACCACCAAGGCATTCCGCACATGCCATTGGAATATGCCAAACCCACACGCTGGTAACCTAACTTGCAAACCGTGCAACTTACCGCCAAGGCATTCCGCACATGCCATTGGCACATGCCACACGCGCCACTAGCAGCGCCACTTGCACTCAAGATGCAACCAACACTCGAGACATCGACACAAGCGGGGATGCTTCTTTAGGGTTTTGGTTTGGCGATCACAAAGATGCAGCGTACACTACGCTCACATTAAGAAAGCGTGAAAAGGAATAAAGCGGTCAATTAAAGAGGAAATAATGGTGAAAAACGTTTTCTCCCATTAAACCATGCGGTTACCACCTCCTCCCATTATTTCACCCTTTACTCTCTTCCTTCATGAGGCCAGGGTACGTTTCAATCTCGACTTGTATAAATAGGTCTTACCTATTTCCACTTTGACGACAAGTCTCGGTCGGAGAAATATACTACACTTACACTCTTAAAGGCAACTTTGCAAGCTCTCTCAAAAGCTTCCATCTCTTGCAAGCTTCTAAGCTTTCACTTTCGATACAGTCGAGATACTACTCTCCTCAACACCTTTCTTTGCTTCCCTCCCCAAATCAACCCTTCTCCTCCACTTTGTGACCGAAGCAAGTCCGGAACGGCCATTTCTTGGTTTTTTAGGCCGGACTTGTACGGATTGATCTCTCGAATCTATAAAGTGCTCACGTGCAACACATTTGTTTAGGGTTTGAACCAGTTTCTCACTCACCTACCGAATTTACCGAAATCGGCGAAACGATTTTACCCATAAACAATTGGCGACCACAACGGGAGGATCGATCTATCGGCTACAATGTCGATCATCGATCTCGTTCTTCGACCCGGATGTCAAGATGGTAGGGGAAGCGACTCGATCCGAATCAAGCTGCCAGACTGACCGGTTACGGTTGTAAAACTACACACGAAAAGCGGGGACTCGTTGAAGATGCTACCCGGCGATTGGGGACTTGCGACCCAGTCCGACTCAACTGCCAGACAACCCGGTTATCAGTTGTTAAAACTACACCAGAAAACTGGGGACTCGCTGAAGAAGCTACCAGTAATTGGGGACTTGCTGGGGATGCTACCAGCAAAGCCACCAGCAAAGAACCGCCTTTTACATGGAGAGGGGCGTGTTCGCAAAACCTATGAAGTGAGTAAATTCAGACTGGGCAAGATATACAATCTATTTTTAGGTTTTTAGTAAAACCGTCATGCTACTGAGTATTGTGCGTATTGCTAGCACACACTTTCATAAAAGCAATATTCTTTTCCCAAAATATAATCAGAGTCATATTACCAAAACCATTCATCCCAGAAATAATCCAATACCCTAAAAAGCTACCAACTGTCTATCAAAGGTCAAGTTTTGAACCAGACATCCAATATGTCTTTCAAAAAAAAAAAAAGAACCTAAATGAAAGTTTAACGAAAAACGTTCAAGGAAAATCGTCCAACAAGTCGCTCTTCTTGGAAAAAGTCAACTTTGCGTCCTCAAGAGCCGCTCTCTTCATAGTCAACATCTTGGAAAGCTTTTGAGTTCCATCTCTGTCGTGCAATCTCCTCAGCGGAAAGGCTTTGATTCTTTGCATCTTTCAACTTTTGGATCTCGGCAAGGCCTTCGACAAACCACGAAGTATTAAACTCCTTTTTACGCACACGTCGCGATGGTGCTCCCGATCGGCAATAACGTCTTGAAACGGTGTGACCGGTTACCTCACGCATATCCTCAATGGAAGATAAAGCCTCTTCTACACGCTTTAACCAGCGCAAATCGACTAGTAACTTTCTTGTTTGTAGCCATATGTCCGTGCTTCTCCCGGATTCGGGTGTACAACGCCTCATGCTTAGCCTATTTAAGCCGCCAACCAGCACATGACCTGGATAAGGAACCAAGTACGGGGATCAAAAATGGCGCACGCAAGTGGCCTCACGACTCGCAAAGGGTCTTCTTCCATGTCTACGGCAACAACCATCGAGAGAATCATCCACCGTTTGAACCACGTCTGTGTTCCGGCAATTGGCTAACTCCCATCTCAAGTCACCGCGGTGGTCACCAAAGGCAAGTTTTCGTGTGACTCCACCCCTAATCATCCTCCGAACAGGATTCCTCCTCCGTAAACTTGAGTTAGACATTTTTCAAAAGAAGAAACAGAAGAAGAAGAAAGAAAAGAAGCGCGAAACTCACCGAACCACTTCCCGAAGAAGAACCCGGTCTTTGCCAGAGGAATCACTCGCTTGTTAAACTTTCTTCTTTCTCGACTCATCACCGCTATGAGTAGGCTCGGTGCCGCGGAATTCCTTGAAGAAAGCGTCGTCTCGGCAACGTGCAAGGGCAATAAAGCATTAACACTACCAAAGCCCCGGAGGAAACAAGACACATATTCTCACCGAAATTCACGTGTTTTGAGACAAACCAATGAAGAGGCGACACATACCAGTTATTGGAAGAACCGAAAGACACAAGAGCCGTGGGAGGATCTTGTGAAACCGTCCGGAACCCGCCACGGTTCTTCGTTCTCCGTTCCTTGGCCTGTGGGCTTTCCGAATTGCTAGGCAACTTTCGCTTGGGATCTCTCAACATTGGATACTCCTTGAAGCTCATTGGGGAAGGTTTTGCAACGAACGTTTTCCACCACGTTATTCACAAAATCTCGGATCATAGTAAACTCGTTGCACCAAAACTCATTATAGCCGAAGGTCGTCGAAGTTACTCTTCCCATTTGAAAGAAGGAAAGACGGATACCGGCTTAAGGACATCAAGGCGTCAAGGGCGACACGCAATGAATCTTTAGGGATCACCGGCGGTAAACAAGAGGCACCCCTTGATCGAAACCCATGTGACGAGCAGCACGGTCAATATTATAAGCGGCTATCGGAAAGATCCCACGAAGAAAGACGGTATATAACCGGGCGAGCAGCTACGAATGAACGGGTTTTCACCAAAGACTCAAATCGTCATCTAGAAGACAAAGACGTGAGCGGAGCAGAAGCAAAGGTGTCCATTTGAATCACTGACTTATGGATCGGCCCCCATGGACGAAAATTGATTTCATGCAACTTATCAAGAAAACTAACCAAGCTCACGCCAACTCTTGGACGCCTGTTCACCCATCGAAGAATTCGAGAGCCCCCAACTCACGGAAGCGAAGGCAGCGTTTTTCGGAGCATACTTCTCGAAGTGCTCCCATAACGGACTTGCGAAAAAGCAACGTGCACATATGAATCCACTTTCATGAAACCATTCGAAACTTGCATGTTCGCAACTAGGTGATCCAGATGCACATACAAGGAACCAAGGAACAGGCTTGCCAATGGGAAGAACTTCACCCTTTGCCAACTTCACAAAGCAATCTCTAATGACTCAGGTCTTATTCCTTTCTTGCCGGAACCGTCATCAAAAATGTCTCACGGATAACCGAGAGAGCCAAAAATCTTTGCGACATGAAGATCATTTGCTCTGCATTCGTGCTCCAACTCGTCCAGGAAACCATTGAGATATCCACCAACCGTAAGGGCACCTTTCATCCTCTTTAAGGGCAGAATCCTTCGACTTCGCAATGGAGTCTTTCCGAGCAAAATACCCCAACTTAGCGGCCAGGTCATCCCGCATCTTCACCTCACTTTTAGATAATTGGATTCTAAGATTCCCAGTTACTGGAAGATTCAGCAAGAGAGCCACACTCTCCAAGGAGAAAGTTATATCACCCCATCTACATATGATTGTATGGGTGTCCGAACACCATCTCTGGAGATGAAAGCAACCAAGCTCGGGATGTCCTTCCTAACGGAGATTTATCAAGTCTTGACAAGATCAATGACCTGCGCTCGAGTCAAGTTGGTATTTATACGCTCCTCGCTCACCATGAACTCAACCCATCTGTCAAAAGAACGCAATGTTCTTTGACACATCCCCAAGTCAATGTTGGAAGAGGAATATACCCCTTTATGAAGACAGAACCGAATGGTGCTCTCTCGGGCGAACCGAATGTGTCTTCCTGTCATCCTCACCACCCGGTTAGCAAAATCGGCACGAAACCTGGGTGATTCTTCCGAGCAGGGGCGAGGGCTCTAGTGAATAATTCATCATCTATGTTCGGCTTGGAATTATGAGCATCCTTCGACTTAAGTGAAATTTGGTTCGGGTAACATCTTATTGAATTCCTTCATAACAATTTGGTAATAAGATGTCCGCACAAAAACAAACGAAGAAAGGCGAAGTTATCTCCCTGACGCATAATCGTACCCAAAAAAAAAAAAAAAAAAAAAAAAAGAGAAAGGGGTAGGAAGACGTATTTTATTCGAGTTCAAGACTATATACGCAGTATTTTCTTCGGGTTCGAGACTATATACGCGGCATTCTATACGGGTACAAGTGTGTCTACAGTATCCTTCTTCGGGTTCAAAAATATATGGAGCATTTTTCTATTGGTTCAAAACTGCGCGCGTGGTACTTCTCTCAAGAAGCAAAATCATATATACAATATTTCCTGCGGGTTCGAAGTCATATGAAGCATATACACAGTATTCTTCTTCGGGATTCATACAGGGTTCTCTACGGGTTCGAAATACACACGCAGTATTTTCTTCAGGGTTCAAATATTTCTTTTAGGACCGAAAATTCATATATGCAATATTTCCCACGGGTTCAAACAATATATGCAGTATTCCCTTGGTCGCATACGTACAATATTTTCTACAAGAGGCACGCCAAGGAATCATATGCAAGGATTGTGGAAGCGCCTACTCTTAAGGTTTATACCTATGAAAAAAAAAAGAGAGAGAGAGAGAGAAGAGTACTCGAAGACATACCTGGAAGCTGGTTTCTCTTTGCCGCTAGTATGAAAAGAGGAAAGAATAAAGGATGGGGAGAAAGGGTCTTTATATATATATATATATATATATATACATATATAGGCGTGAAAGACTTTGAAATAAGGAAGGATTTCCCTTTTCACCAAAATCACGCGTGTAAGAAACGGGCCCACAAAGGGTGCGACTTCCCAATGCCGCCCAAAGTCACGCCTGCAAGCACGGTTTCCAAGTTGCACTGGCCCCACCAATTGCGCCGACCTCCCAATGGCCGCACAAGTCACGCCTACAAGCACGCACGGTTTCTACACTTTGTGCCGGTCCCACCAGCTAGCACACTCAGTTTCCCAATTCACGTCGACTTCCCAACGTCGCCCAAGCTGCACTGGCCCCACCAATTGCGACTTCTCAATACCGCCAAGTCACGCCTGCAAGCACGCACGGCTTCTACACTTCGCCGGTCCCACCGCCTAGCACACTCCCGGTTTCCCAACTCACGCCAACTTCCCAACGTCGCCCAAGCTGCACCGGGCCCACTAATTGTGCCAGACCTCCCGATTTGTGCAAAACTACTAGAGGCAAGGATTCCAAATCCCATTTATAAAGGTCGACAAGCCTCCTTCAATTTTCCTTACGTTTCTTGTTAACAGGTTTGTCACCATCTTATGCTTACCTCGCAACAAAGCCCCCGTTCCGAGCTAGCGGGGGACTTAATGTTGATGGTGGTTTTTAGACAAGGGGTAAAATCGTAAAACCCCATGACCTAGTGTTACCACGCAACACATTAACTAAGAGCATTTAACTCAGTGTAAATAATTAATAGGGTATTTTTTCAAAATACGCATTAGGGTTTTCAACACATAACCCTAATTCCAAAATCAAGCGCAGCACTGCGCACCATGGCAACAATGCCAAATCAAGCCGCACCCTGCGCACCATGGCAACAATGCCAAACCAAGCCGCATACTGCGCACCATGGCAGCAATGCCAAACCAAGCCGCACCCTGCGCACCATGGCAGCAATACCAAACCAAGCCGCACCCTGCGCACCATGGCAACAATGCCAAACCAAGCCGCAAGATATCTGCGCACCATGGCAAGCAATGCCAAACCAAGCCGCACCCTCGCGCACCATGGCAACATTGCCAAACCAAGCCGCATATCTTTGCGCACCATGGCATGGCAAAGCCAAACCAAGCCGCATCTGCGCACCATGGCAACAATGCCAAATCAAGCCGCACCTCGCGCACCATGGCAGTAATGCCAAACCAAGCCGCACCCTGCGCACCATGGCAACAATGCCAAACCAAGCCGCATACTGCGCACCATGGCAACAATGCCAAACCAAGCCGCATACTGCGCACCATGGCAGCAATGCCAAACCAAGACGCATACTGCGCACCATGGCAACAATGCCAAATCAAGCCGCATACTGCGCACCATGGCAGCAGTGCCAAACCAAGCCGCACCCTGCGCACCATGGCAACAATGCCTAATCTCCAAGCCGCTATGCCTTTGGCCCACGCCAAACATCGCGCCCTAGGCTTGCAAAACTTGCAACTAGGTCAACATGGCCGCACGTGCCATTGGCACATGCCAACACGTGTCGCAAGCCATACTCCCAAGCCACTATGCCTTTGGCCCACGCCAAACATAGCGCCCTAGGCTTGCAAGACTCGCAACTAGGTCAACATGGCCGCACGTGCCATTGGCACATGCCAACACGTGCCGCAAGCCATATTTCCAAGCCGTGATCGCGCCTAGGCTTGCAAGACTTGCAACTAGGTCAACATGGCCGCACGTGCCATTGGCACATGCCAACACGTGCCGCAAGCCATATTTCCAAGCCGCATTATCGCGCCCTAGGCTTGCAAGACTTGCAACTAGGTCAACATGGCCGCACGTGCCATTGGCACATGCCAACACGTGCCGCAAGCCATATTTCCAAGCCGCTTATCGCGCCCTAGGCTTGCAAGACTTGCAACTAGGTCAACATGGCCGCACGTGCCATTGGCACATGCCAACACGTGCCGCAAGCCATATTTCCAAGCCGCTATCGCGGCCTAGGCTTGCAAGACTTGCAACTAGGTCAACATGACCGCACGTGCCATTGGCACATGCCAACACGTGCCGCAAGCCATATTTCCGGCCGCTATCGCGCGCCTAGGCTTGCAAGACTTGCAACTAGGTCAACATGGCCGCACATGCCATTGGCACATGCAAAACACACTTATTTGGTAGCCTAACTTGCAAACCGTGCAACCTACCACCAAGGCATTCCGTACATGCCAAACACACACGCTGGTAGCCTAACTTGCAAACCGTGCAACCTACCACCAAGGCATTCCGCACATGCCATTGGCATATGCCAAACCCACACTTGGTAACCTAACTTGCAAACCGTGCAACTTACCACCAAGGCATTCCGCACATGCCATTGGAACATGCCACACGCGCCACTAGCAGCGCCACTTGCACTCAAGATGCAACCAACACTCGAGACATCGACCCAAACTGGGGGATGCTTCTTTAGGGTTTTGGTTTGGCGGTCACAAAGACATGCAGCGTACACTACGCTCACATTAAGAAAGCGTGAAATGGAATAAAGCGGTCAAATAAAAGAGGAAATAATGGTGAAAAACATTTTCGCCCATTAAAACATGCGGTTACCACCTCCTCCCATTATTTCACCCTTTACTCTCTTCCTTCATGAGGCCAGGTACGTTTCAATCTCGACTTGTATAAATAGGTCTTACCTATTTCCACCAGCACGACAAGTCTCGGTCGGGAGAAATATACTACACTTACACTCTCGTAAAGGCAACTTTGCAAGCTCTCTCAAAGCTTCCATCTCTTGCAAGCTTCCTAAGCTTTCACTTTCCGATACGTGTCGAGATACTACTCTCCTCAACACCTTTCTTTGCTTCCCTCCCCAAATCAACCCTTCTCCTCCACTTTGTGACCGAAGCAAGTCTGGAACGGCCATTTCTTGGTTTAGGCCGGACTTGTACAGATTGATCTCTCGAATCTATAAAGTGCTCACGTGCAGCACATTTGTTTAGGGTTTGAACCAGTTTCTCACTCACCTACCGAGTTTACCGAAATCGGCGGAAACGATTTTTACCCATAAACATACGTATAATAAGCTAATAGAAGCAAGAGTTCATAATCGGGTTGCACTTGATACTATCCCATCCATCGTATGGAAAACTCTTTGGAAAACGTTGCTCCCACATCGAGTAAAGTCGTTTATATGGAAATGTTTGAAGAACATTGTTCCTACTGTGAGTCGAGATTATCTCGTGCCATGCACAACTTAGAAACTCACTGTGAAATCTGCAAGCAAGAAGAAGAAACCCTCTACCATCTTTTAATCAGATGCAAGCATGCTCAAGCAGTCTGGAAGCTCCTCAATGTTAACATTGATCAAATACAAAATAATTGTCAGACAGGTTAAGGAATGGATCATTTCTGGTTTCATAATGTTCAAGTTGCGAGACTTGGATGATCTCAGAATCGGAGAACTCGCCTAATGGTAGGGTGTTGGGTAATATGGAAAGAAAGATGCGATTGCGTCTTTCGGGATAAATCTCTAAACCCAGCTGCCATCAGTATCTAAGATTAACCATTATCTACTAAGTTTCGGTCCCTCTAAGCAAGACAGTTTTTTGTCCAACTTCCAATAGAATCTTTTGACTCTGAATCATATGATAGTAGACCTAGTTATAACTATAATGAGCTTGTCAGAGAGGAGTCCCAAGTTTTTAAATTCTATATTGATGCTTCTTTTGATCGAGACACTAACGATTGTGGTTCTGGGATTGTTTTATACAATATTACGGTGGCTGCCCAGGTTTCAAAGGATCTTATGCAGCTAGAGTGATAGATGCGGAGGTCGGAGAATGCAGAGTGTGTTGGAGTGTTTACGGTGGCGAAAGCAATGGAATGGACAAGATACATCTCAGTTGCAGATGCGAGAAACCGTTGTCAACTCAATTAATAATAATACTCTTCTTGTTAGATGGGAAAATAGGAAAACTCTAAGGGATATTAACCTCTTGTTAGGTACTTTCATGTATGCAAAAGTGAGTCATGTCAGAAGATCACTAAATCGATTAAAGTGATTCTATTTCCAAATCGATTAGGAAAAATAGGTCAATAATTGAAGAGTTCAGTCATAATAAACACATTATCTCTTCTTTGTTATCCAGGTATTTTGTGCCTGATAAAAATTAATCAATAAAATCCTTCAGTTATCAAGGCTAAATTGGGACCTACGGTGATTAATTTGGGCCTACGATTATAAGACATAAAAGCCATTAAAAAGTAAAAAGGATAACCCCTTATCCAACTATTTTACATAATGGCTAATTTACCCTGATTAATTAGCGTTAATCGGGTGATTAATTGATGTTTGGTGAAATTAAACTAGAAATTAACTAATCTTGATTCATCATCAAAACATGAATTTTTTTTATTTTATTTTTTTTTGAAAAAATCAAACCAGAATCGGTATACGTTCGTGCTCTCATAAACCGATTCTGTGTTGATTTTTTCAATTCACAAAAAAAACTCAGAATCGGTTTTTACACATGTACACTAAAAACCGATTATTGGAAAGAAAAAAAATCAAACATAATTTAAATCATCATACTCGATCTGAAAATGAGTATGATTTCATACTCGATTTCAGTTCGCGTATAAATTCATACTCATTTTGAAATCGAGTATGAAATCATACTCGTTTTTAAATTGTGTAAAATCATACAAATACTCATTTTCAATTTAGGTATAATTGAGAATCGGTTTACACGATACACATAAAAACCGATTATTGACATTGCGGAAGAGCAATCGGTTTTATAAAAGTGCTCATGTAATCCGATTCTAACAAAAAAAAAGATACGAGAAAATTGGGCATTTTTCTTACAACAATCGGTTTACTCGACACACATATAAAATACGATTCTAGCATTATACATCAACAATCGGTTTTTATAAGTGATAATGTAATCCGATTATGGGCTAAGCAGTTATGAATTCAAATGGTACACAATCGGGCTATATGGACATTAACATTGACCTATTCTGGTTCAAATTTCTCGAACCAAAAAACGTATCCTGGACAATCGGTCTTTGTGGGCATGAACATAAACCGTTTTCTATTTGCAATCGGATCACATGTACATTAACGTTAACCGATTTTGGTAAACCCGAAAAAGTTTGATTTCAAAATTTTCAATTTTTGAGCGATTGTATGTTACTAAAACCTAGTTTAGAGGATTGGGTTGAGAAGAAGAATCAGTTGAAGTGGAGATGGAAATAAATTTGATTTTGATTTTGATTTTAGTTTTAGTTTTTAATTTTATGATTTTAGGTTTATGATTTTGATTTTTGTTTTTAGTTTTATGATTTTGATTTTAATTTTTAATTTTATGATTAGGATTTGATGGGGACAAATTAGTAGTATTAATATTTGATAGAGGGTAAATTGATAGTTTCATCTCTTAATATTTTTTTTGTCCTGTAGTGGAGGCCCCAATTTAGCCTGGAACAAAAGAGTGTACCATTCAAACCCTTTTTTTTCTTTTTTTTTGTCCCTCTCCTCTCTCGCCTCCCTCCCTAGATTTATTGTTTGGTCCAAGGCTCATATAGTCTATTTATTTAGTCACGAGAATAGTCCCTTGCTTTTCAGACTGTGTCTACATGATCTCTTCTGATCCCTTACCATCACTCGATATCCTTCTCTCTCCCATCAAAAACCTTTGACTCTCTTATCTCTGCTAATTCTCACAAGATCAGAGAAGATAATTCATTCAAAATCTTCACTAAAAATCACCATAAACATTTAAACCCTAAATCATTCTACAATTTTGTAAAATAATCAACAAAATGTGAAATAAAATTATCAAACACCAGATCTGGGCGAAACTTTAATCTCTTCAATATATTCAAACTCAAGAAGTTACAAATAAACAAGAACTAAGTGTGGATCTATAGAAAAAAAATTGATATAAAGAACTAGAACACCGCTACCATGGTGGGGAGGGCCGACCGAAGAAAAAAGGAAATCTCTTTTGCCCAATTGGGTGTAAAAGAAAATTTGTACTCAAAGTAAAAGTATCACTTTTCCTGAAACGGAGGGATTACATCGTTTTATTAGTTGTAATGGAAAACTAGTTGATGCATAAACCAAAATATGGCTACATAATGTGTTATGCATCCTATGTGGTGGTTTGCATAATGACTATGAACCCATTTTTTGAAAATTGTGCCTAAAATGATAAACACCTCTGAATTTTTCGTAAAAAACTTTAAATTTGATATTGTTGTTTGTACTCATTGTGTAGATCTCCTTAAAATCTTTCCAACGAGATAAAATTTGTAAAATTCCAAGGCACAAATTTTAAATATGTTATTTTCTTGTTTGCTTGCCAATTATACCCCTGAAAAAATATGATTATAATACAATTTGACTCTTATACCTATTTACCATCCTCTTTGGTTTATTACGAAAATGTCTAATACCTATTCTTCCTTCCTCTTCGGTTTAATTACGAAAATGTCTAAAGGAAAAAAAAATGATTTAGAGGGGCATTTTTAGATTTTCGGCCCGGACCATTTCCAATCTTTTTGTGTCAATTGATCACTTACATTTTACAAAAATAAATAAATAAATAAAAAACATGTAGAAGGTCATCCATCCCTTTGCTCGCTCTGGCGGCCCAATTACTGGCATAATTAAAGCAGCGCATTCTCAAACAACACTAGTACAGTTGTTGCCACTGTGGGAGGGCCGACCGAAGAAGAATCTGAAGATGGGGTTTGTCAGCGACTATTTTCGCCCTGTTTCAGAAAAAGTGATACTTTCGCCTTGTTTCAGAAAAAGTGATACTTTCGCTCAGTTTCAGAAAAAGTGATACTTTCGCTCTGTTTCAGAAATGGGCGAAAGTATCACTTTTTCAGAAACGGAAAATTAGTCGATCCATAAACCAAAATATGGCTTCATGATGTGTTATGCATCCTTTGTGGTGGTTTGCATAATGGCTATGCATTTAATTTTCGAAAATTGTGCATAAAGTGAAGGTATCACTTTACTTGAAACGGAGGGAGTACATACGTTTTATTTTATTTTTTGAAGCATGTACATACGTTTTATTAGTTGGAACGGAAAATTAGTTGATGCATAAACCAAAATATGGCTACATAAAGTATTATGTATCATTTGTGGTGGTTTGCATAATGAATATATATATAATTTTCTAATATTGTTTCTATAAACACCTCTGAGTTTTTCGTAAAAACTTTAAAGTTGATATTGTTGTTTGTACTCATTGCGTAGATTTTTTTATAACCTTTCCAACAAGATAAAATTTGTAAAATTCCAAAGCACAGATTTTTAGATATGTTATATTAAAGTTTGCTTTCCAATTATACCTCTAAAAAATTGGATACACAAGGAGTTAAAGTAATTGGACCAAAAGGGAGGGGCATTTTCGGATTTTCAGGTGCACACTACCAAAAAGATATCAAATCTTTTTGTGTCAATTGATCACTTACTATTTACAAAAAAGTGGCCATATAAAGGTCCTCCCTAGCCTCGGTCGGTCGACCCAATAATTGGAAATGGTGAAGGAAATATGGAAAGATAATTAATTGTGTTGGAATTTCAGCTTCATAATCAATATATTTTATTCTTAAACATGATTATATAGAACTCATATGCTGAAATCAAGAATTAACCCTATTATCTACATGCTCTACAATAACTGAAATAGGTACGAAATCAATTAATATTTCCTGTCATTAGCTGAACATGATCACTAATAATAGCACACCCAACACACGGTTGTTTCTGAATTGATTAATTAACATCAGTAAGAGCAGAATAGAAGCATGATACAAAATTCTATAAGTATAAGAAGAAGAAAACATAAATCATCAAGTAATTAAGGGTTCAACGACTTATCTTCTACTTCTATTTTCTCTTGCTTGATTAATGGAAAATCACAGAATTCTGGATATATGCAAGAGGTTATCTAGAAGAGGGCTTAGTCATCACTTGGTAGCTATGTGTCATCCAACATGTCCATCATTAGTTGGATGACACCTCACTAGGTGAATCATGCTTAGTCAACATGGCACCTTAGCTAACATTAAGATAATTTAATTCCTATATTTAACTCTAATCTTTCCTTAATATGGCATATACTAAATCCAGTTTAGATTAGAACTAATCATAGATTAACCTAACTAAGCCTGATTTGTTGTTAAACCAACATAAAATCTAACATCTCCCACTTTGGTTAGCGACAAATTCTTTACTGAAAACTGCAAGGTCAAGATAAAATCACGTTAGCATTCGACTATGAAGACATACCCACCATTTAGAAGATGCATACGCCATTTCCATAATCAAAAGACTAAGACATACAACATTTCTAAGCTAAAATTTATGCATTCAACTGATCTTTACAATGATGATTTGTATACTTCAAAATTAAGTATTCTAGATGACATCTGAAGAGATCGTTCGTCTCAATTAAGGGACTTCTTTATAATCATAACTGAGATCATTATATCCGATGTTAGAGATTTTCCCATGACCTCAAAATATCAGCCAATGTCTCATTTAAGAGACTTCTTTATCTTTATTATTACAACTGAGATTGTATCTCATTCGAGAGACTTCTTAAGGTCTTATTCAAAAGACTTCTTTAGTCTCGAAATAGTTGTTTATATCTCTTCTATGAGATTTCTTTATAATCTAAACTTAAGATTTACACCAATGTCTCAATTAAGAGACTATACAGTAAAAATAAATTCTTAATGATCTCCAAAGAAAATCTACACCAATATCTCAATTAAGAGATTACAGTAAATATCTCGATTTTAACTGAGATCTGCCAATGTCTCCGTTAAAAGACTACCGCAAGTTCTTTATGATCTTATCTGAGATCTGCCAATGTCTCTGTTAAGAGATTACAACAAATGATCTACACCAATATCTCGTTTAAGATACTACAACAAAGCTCAAATTCCTTATGAAATGTCTCCGAAGAGACTTTCTTAACTCTATATGAGCTGTTTCCGCAGAGACTTTCTGTGCTCAGTATGAGCTATGTCGACTTTCTGTGCTCAATATGAGACTTCTTTACAATCTCCGAAGAGATTTTTTGTACTCAACATAAGCTGTCTCTGAAGAACGTTTTGTTGTCATTATGACGTACATCTTCGAAGAGATTTTTCTGTATTGTTCTCAATAATATAAATAACAAGAATACATGTAAGTGATAATGAAACAAAATTATCATACTCCCACTGTTATGTGGTATTTTTCCGCTATCTATAATTCATCATTCTATGTTCAGATAGTATGAAGTGCTTACAACAGCAACAACTATCTCTGATTAGATGATATTAACAACACTAGCATACGAAACTTCATAGAACTATAAATCAGAACTAACAATTGCCATTGAAACTTCATGATAATAAATTATGATTTCAGACTCAATACACCACGACTTCACCTTTGGGTGAACTTGTGATATACTAAAGTCCCAACAAAAAACAAGACTAATCAGCTTATACATACACTACACCATATCCTGGTTTTAGCAACGCTTTGAAAGCGGAGATGCGCAACGGATATAGACGTTGCGCATTTTACAACGTGTATATACGTTGCGCACCTGAAAATACGTTGCACCTGATCTTAATTATTACTAAAATAAATAGAAAGGAAATAGAAACCAGGATTTGCATGCCTTTATTAAAATAGTTGAGGGCTTAAATGTCTCTCTATTTCTTATTATCTTTCCTTTTATTTTCATTTTCTTTTTTTTTTCCCACTCTTCGGCCTTATCTGTTTTATTTCCTTCGAGTTTTCCTTTTCATTTCTCAGCCACATTTTAGTTTTTCACTCTCTTTCTTCTTCTATATGCAGTTTTCAAAAACCCTAGTTCTACTGAAATAGAAGAAAACGCTTTATTCTCTCCGCCTCTCGTCTCTCTTTTTCGACCTCAGAAGAAAAGAAACCCTAAACTTATTCGAACCTAATCTCATATCTGCAAATTCATTTTACAGAAATTAAATCTCTCCGAATAATCTGATTTCGCCAACCCTAGAAATTAGATTTTGAGAGACGAAGAAACCCTAGAAAGTTATTTTGCAATTTCTGGGAAGAAAACAGGTAAAATCTATCTAAACTTGTTACTTGTGCTTTTGATTTTGAGGTTTCGTTGAATTATGATCTTTTCAGTTGGATCTGGATCGTACAAGTGGTGAATCTGTGTGTCTTAATTTGAATTTCAGTTGGGATTTCTACCTTTAAAGATGCACAAGGGAAACGTAGTCTACAATAGCGGAGAAGCATCAAGGTACAACAACAGAAGACGTTATTTTTGGGTGAAATTTTTCTAGAAAAAAAACCTAATTCCTATGTCTTTTCTTCATGATTTTGGGGTTTTGTTTATTTGCAGCTTCGATCAACTGTAATTGGTTTGAAGACTAAAGGAGATGTGATTTGGAGTTGTGAAGCGTATCACTTCTCCATTGCTGGCTTCTTCTTTGTTCTGTGGTTGATTACTTATAAATGGACTTATTCATTTTGTCAATTACCGGAAGTGATTTGGAATTGAAATAGGTTTGTAGTGGAAACCCTAAATTGGTTTTGCAGATGCGAGATTCATCTGTGGTTTTGGGAAGTTGAATGAGGATTAATGCTTGCGGTTATAATTTATGTTTTTGTTATCAAATGGCAGTCTTTCATGGTATGTATTGCATCTGTGCACCTATAAGAACTGAGTTTCATTTTCCTTGTTAGTTTTGTAGTGAAAGCTCTAGTCTCTGTGTTTAATTTTACGTTAGATGTAGCTAAAATATTGCGTTTTGTGATTTGTAGGTTAAAAAGGAATTCGTCTCTTGTCTCTTGCAATAGGGATGTTTATCTAGAAATGTATTGAACTTCTGTCATATGGTTCAAGATAATAACTCTGATTTGTCCGCATAATGTAACTGAAGTATTGTGTTTTGTGATTTGTGATTTGTAGGTTAAAGGAATCCGTCTGTTGCAGTGTTGGCTGCCAAGGGTTTCTTAGTATCTCTCCAGAATCTTGATTCCTGTATCACACTTTCGGAATTTCTCTTTTTTTTTCATCAGTAGTAATAATTTTTTATATGTAGTATTAGCAAAATCATGGTCTCAACCCCCCACCCCCTCTCCTCGCAATGTGGCTCTTGTAGATTAGGAGCTGATCTTAGAACCAGCAAGAAGCAGCTAGCAGAAATTATTGAACAAAAGAGACGGTGTAAAGAAGGGAGGAGAGGATTCTGTAAGCGTTTAAAAAGGTCCTAGTGCGGCAATGCTCAGAACCATAAACTTCGTATTTTTTTCCTTTTGCTGATTTTAGGTACTATATTTTCTGACTTTTGTTCATTTGTATGTTGTCATAGTTTATCTGTTTAATGGCAGCAACATCTCTTAGTTGCCATCCCAGGGTAACAATTCTGCTTCTTATCTTCAATTTAAGCAGCTAGTGGTCCAGGTGTTGCTGCAATGGAAGAGCTTGAATTGCAGACTCACGAGGTTTGATATGTTACATATTGTTCTCTGGTTCAAAACATCCATTTAGCCTAACCGATGTAGGGTATTGAACTAATGAAGTATGTATTTTTATAGAGTTGAATAGTGATACAACCAAAGATTATTCCCTCATTGGTATTTTTATAAATACGTTTGTAGGCTCGAGCAAGGGAAGCAGGGAGATAAACATGAGCTTATTCACACTCTGGCGTTGCATAAACGTGCTTGTGGAACATTCTAGACATAACCTTACAGGGATAGAAAGTTGACCAGATTGTTGAGAGACTTGTTAGGTGGAAAAACCAAAACATGCAACAAACTTGCTTACACATCAAACTTGTAACACATGTGAAAGCGGCAAGGGAAAAGAATGATGTTTATGTTCTACATAAAAGATTCGTCCAGGAAGAGGCGGAGATAAAGGTCAGGTTTTGACAGACTTCTCTTTCTCTAGATCCAGTTTACAACTACAGGTTCCTTAATTACATAGATGATATCCTAACCAATTACAATGTCATCTATTAGTCTTTGTAAAACTTATTAGACTGCAAATGATTTGTCCCACCAGTATTTCGTAAAATTGGAAGTTTATCTCCTTTCCTTTCTTCCGCGATTCTGAAAGTTGTATAATTTATCTTTATGCCTGTACTCTGATCCCCTGGTGCAGTCTATACTTCTGTAGCACTACTAGTAGTGAAGTGTAAAGTGTTTGAGTGTTTTGAGAATTGTGGTATAACAAGGAAGCATGGGTTCTTCTTAGAAATTGAATTTGCAGGTGTAGAAGCTATGGGAGGAACTTGGTAAAACAAAGCAAAGGTACCTCTCAACACCAGCAAAAATGCATATGAAGTGTTTGAGATAAGTCCTTAAAGTAGCAGAGGTAAAGTTCTTGTTTTCTTTACTCATTTCAATGATGATAGGGGTTTCATTGTGGCTGATATTCTTTCCAAATTGATGAATTGGGTATGTAGTTAATACCAAGGATTCATGATTCATCATCTCGTATCTAGAAAATTTGGAGTTTTGTGCCGGTGAAGCGAGTAAGTAAATTAGTCGTTTCCTAAAAACTGCACATGCAGCCATGTTGATGCCTATTTTTACATGTAAGGGTGATGTTTTAGACAATGTTTCCTTCATGAAAAATGTTCCCCTAAGCATCCTCTATAATCTGTTGAAAGGGCATTTGACAATGGAATATATAGGCAGTTGGAACTGAATTTCCTGGAAAATGGTTCATGTCCCTGTTTTGCTGGGTTGTTTTGGAACACGTAGACTCTGAATTAGCACCCGGAGTCTTCTAAGAAGTTGTAGATGGACTTCTCTAGTTTCCATTGAGATATTATTTGATGAATTCCGTTATGTAACAAAGTCCATAGAAATTTTATAATACAGTCTCTCAAGCTGGAAAACTGGAAAACGTTGGTCGTCTTTAAGCATTTTCGGAGGCAGTTTCGACCCTCTTAGAAATTGAATTAGTTGAAGGTCCCTTCTAACGAAATGTAGTCCTCTAAACAAGGTTTGAATTGATATTAAGTATCCCGTTTGAATTATACATAGTGAGATATGGCCCGAAGCGTAAAGCACATCGCAGCTGAAATTCTGCAAAATTTCATCTAAATTCTTAGGAGCTTTTAGTTTCTCCTTTATGTTTTCTTTTTGTGGTAGACTCCGTCATTTTGGTAAATTAGTAACTTATCAATGGAGTCTACTTTATGTTCTCCTTTTGCTGTGAAAAAAAGTTATTAGATTTGCAAGGCAGAAGTAATTCAACAGATCAACATAGTAGTGATCCATTTATAGTTGTTTTGATAGTATGGGCCTTCCACTGTGAAGGTCTCAAAAATAGTGATGCCTAATGTAATTCCCCATGTTTACACTTTGCCTCTTATAGGAAAACCCTTAATTTTAAATGAGAGCTTAATTTACGAGTTATCCTTTGGTTGCCTAAGCTCGTCATAGAACACGAAATGCTGTTAATAAAACTGTTTGTTGCTCTGGGTTTGCCAACTGGGCTAGACCCTGGTGGTATGTGAATTATCACTTGCATTTTTCTCTTATACCATTGATGTGTCTATCCAATTTCTGGAGCATGGATTTGATAGTGCAATCTTAGTTTAAAAATACAAATATTCAAACATGAGACATGACCTCATTAAATTATTGCAAGTACAGTTGGACCTATGGTGTTTGGAAGTGGCCCAGTTCTGCATCGACGTCATTTACCTCAAGCATCAACACATATGCAGGATCCACAAAGGCTTACAGTGAAAGTGAAATAGAGAAAGCATTTAATAACTTTCGTGATATGAGAATACTCGGGGAAGGTGGATTTTTTTCTTTATTCAATAAGTAAGTTTGTTGATTATGTTCGTCTTCTACTGCATCTTTATTCTTTTCTGTTTGCTCTGAATGTGCAGATTAGTATAGCGAGCCAGGAGCCAGTTATCTTCAGTTGCTCGGTCGAGGAAGACTTTATCCACAATCATCAGTCGCCAACAACTTATTCTTTGTGTAGAAAATGCAGCTGAAAGCATTTCAGTCACTAGTTTCTCACATTCATCAGTTACCAACAGCTGATTCTCTTTGAAGAGGTAGTGAAAACACTGTAGTGAAGATAGGGTGAAACTACAATTTTATCTACTTGTTTAAATCATTTTAACCATCGTGTTTTAATTGGAGGGGCCGTATTGTTTGAGTGGCTTGGGTTAATTGTTTGCAGTGACCTAGAGAACCGATTTACTCTTAGGCTTGTCATACCAGAGGTAAGGTAAAGTTGAAGTGATTTGGAACAAGATTTTGATCCCAATAATTCTTTGATTTCTGTTTGCCTAACTGCACAGTTCTTTAATTTACCAGATCCGCGGGGAGAGATTATTGAAAGATACAAATTGGTCCTGGAAATTCTTCCATTCAGAGGTAATATACTTGGCCCGTATTAGTTATTGTTCACCAAGCATTGTGTTCTGTTGATTCATCGCACTAGAATACTTATATGTTTGTCACTCCTTTAAACAAAAACATTCATACCATTTATGAGTATATAGTAATGATGTGGTTTCTTCTGTTCAGTTGTTTTTAAGCTTAGTATGTTTATCGTCCCAAGTATCTTTGACTCGTATCAGTTTGAGTATTTTATATATGTATTCTCCTCTTTTCAGGTGCTGCTGCAATAGAAGTTTGGGCTGGCTTCCTGCATCAAGATCAACTGTGCAACAAATTCAGAAAATTGGTATGTTAAATCAGTCATAACTTAGCTCCGCAACTCTGAGATTATCTTCAAGTCATATGTGGTATTAGTTCATCTCATTTACTTTTACAAGTTCAAGAAAGTATTTAAACGTATGTCAATCTTTGATCTTTTGCAGAGAGTATAAGTTGTATGTAATCCATGTTTGGAAAATAGAATACTGTAAGAATTTGTTGTAGGATTCAGTGGAGCAGGTGCCCAGTTTTGTAATATTGGAATTTTGAAATAAAAATTGTATTTTTTTTTATTTCTCAGTAAAACATTTTGCAACGTCTATTGAGGTTGCTTTAATTATTTTTCCGTTGCACAAATTAGAATATACGTTGCACATATTGGAAAATAAAACGTTGCACCATAGGTGGTGCAACGTTTATAAGAGTTGCTCAATATAATTTGTGCAACGGATATCATGCGTTGCACAACAATGCGCAACGCCGTTTTGCCAACCCTTATTTCCGTTGCACAAATTCTTCGCAACGTTTATAAACGTCACAAAATGGCTGTTTTGGTGTAGTGATAGCAGTCAACAGACCTTTTAAACCTTTAGGTCGAAAAGACCTATCATTTATTATGTATAAATAGATCACCTTGCTCTATTATAGACGTTGCAAGCATGATTAACCTTTGGGTATCGTCATACGAAAAACATATTTTTCTCCCATTGAACCAGAGTAGTACTCACGTCAAATACATTCAGGAATCAGGCACCAGTATGACTAACAATCAACAAACTCTCAAACTCAGGAACATTCTTAGTTGTTATGTCTCAATAATTTGAAAAATATTTTCGGCAGAGATACCACCAGAACTTATACAAAGATGGAGGTTGGTAAACTCAAACCAACTCTTCTTTGCCAATCCAAAGTACTTGCTCTTTAGTATAGTGCACCATAAAGTTCACCTCCATCACAGCACTAGGCTTTAACCAATTCTCAACTCTTTGAGCATTGCATCGACACTCCAATAGGTACTTAACCTTTCCTATATATGCCCTTGTTCTGGCAGGTTTTAATGAGAACCCATGATTTGAACCAACCACAAGCTCCATATACTTCATCCAAACCTCGTGAAGAACGGTATCTTTAGATATGTTTGTTATCTCAAGCGGTGCGAGTCCTTGAGTCATTAGTAGATCAGATCAACACCTTATTTTCTGGTCATCTCGAATGTTGCGAGACTCACTTATAATCGATTCGATGACGCCATAAACCTATGTAGTCCTGAGAGGAGTAGGAACTTTTGCTCCCCACGACTTGTACAACTTTCCAAGGAATGCCCATACGGTTCGGTAGATCCAATCGCGAACTCCTAATCGAGCATGTTGCTTCTTTGGTCTTTCATGGCTTTCATGCTTGACTTGTATGCGACATATGAAGCGACTTGTAAGGAGACCCGAAGACACTTATATATTACCCGAGCTTGATGGATCAACAAGTTATGTCAAGCTGATCCTTGCGTAATCTACCATGAAGAAGTAAGTTGAGCCCTTCACATTCCATAGAGAGAACATGCTTCTTCTGAAGCACCCCTTTTAACTTTGCCATGTATGTTCAAGTCTGCGGTAAAAGATTAAGCTCATCCAAATCATCAAGATGAGAAAAGAGCATCAACTGCGGCTAACCAACGAAATCGTTCAGGTGAAATAAGTCTAAGCCAGGAATATCACCCCAAAAGCGTCCATTAATCTTATTTCCATTACTATGGATTTCGGCCTTTGAGAAGAAAAACATCAACCGGTGGTAGTATGTGTCCACCTAAGGGCAAACGGGACTGTTGTTTCAAATAAGATTCTGAATCATGAATTCCCCCCCTTTAATGAGCTTCGTATATTAAGGCAGAAACTTTTGGAGAATGGTCACAATTCTTCGATTTCATATCCACTTAGTGAACTTCTTCATACATCCAATTCTCAGGTATATGATACCTCTGTTTGTTTATATTGTCCTATATTCTTACTATAGAACTATCTTTGACAAGATAAACTTTAGGTCGATCTTTTCCTCAACACCTTGTATAGTAGGACAATAATCACAACCAACATGGATCCACAAATCAACAAACTGGTCCATTAAGAGGATTAATTCTGTGAATATCTTTCATATACCATGTTCAAAAAAACCTTTTCACAGTGCAACACACTCTACCTCACCAGGATACAACCTCAGCTCACTGGTAATCCCATGAGTTCTAGAAACACTTGCAGTCCTCATTTTGTTGCTTGGTCACCTTTACAGCTTGTGTATTTAACTATCCAATGTCTTACATAAAGGAAGTATTACACATCTAATAAGAATAAGCTCATATGTAACTAAACCAGAAACACAATTCTGTATATACCCTAGTCGTAGAACATGAAATAACTAGGTGAAATAGAAGTAGAATGTTGGATTTCAGCTTCATAATCAATATATTTTATTCTTAAACATGATTATATAGAACTCATATGCTTAAATCAAGAATTAACCCTAGTATCTACATGTTCTACAACAACTGAAATAGGTATGAAATCAATTAATATTTCCTGTCATTAGCTGAACATGATCACTAATAATAGCACACCCAACACATGGTTTTTTCTGAATTGATTAACAACAATAAGAGCAGAATAGAAGCATTATACAAAATTCTATAAGTATAAGAAGAAGAAAACATAAATCATCAAGTAATTAAGGGTTCAACGACTTAGCTTCTACTTCTATTTTCTCTTGCTTGATTAATGGCAAATCACAAAATTCTGGATATATACAAGAGGTTAGAAGAGCGCTTAGTCATCACTTGATAGCTATGTGTCATCCAACCTGTCCATCATTAGTTGGATGACACCTCACTAGGTGAATCATGCTTAGTCAACATGGCACCTTAGCTAACATTAAGCTAATCTAATTCCTATATATATTTAACTCTAATCTTTCCTTAATATGGCATATACTATATCCAGTTTAGATTAGAACTAATCATAGATTAACCTAGCTAAGCCTGATATGTTTCTAAACCAACATATATAAAGTCTAACAAATTGGACTGGGGTTCAACTTTTACAATTTGTTCTTCCCTATTTGTATAAGCTTTCTAAGAATAAGAAAGCCATGCCTAGAGATTTGGTTTCTTCTAAACATGCTTGCGATTTAGGTGAGGCTATTAGACTGCTTCAAGTGTTGGGGAATCCTAGTGATTTGTTCTTAGAAGGTGAAGATCTCAGAATGGCTATTAGACAAGTAAATCGAGAAGAACTGATCAAGATCCCTGCTTATCTTTGAAAAACAAGGCACCTGGGTTGGAAAAATCCTTTACTCTTCCAAAATGTTTCTAGCACCAAAATGTAGCTGCAGGAAATCCTATTGTACACCCAAAAACAATTCTAAAACTAACATCAAGATTATCTGTCGAGTATATGTTAGGTCAAAGTTCTCTAGCAAGTAGCATAATAAGGGACACAATCAATTTACGTGGTTTGGTGTAAAAAGATACACCCACTAGATGATTTCACTGTGGATAAATGATGATTACAAGTTCTCAGCTCAACTCAAGTTTGCTCACAGTAAAACTCTCTTAGTCTGCTATCAACCCTCCTTACACTGTTTAATAACAATTCATTTCATAGGAAAATTTCCACAATGGTTAACATCTCATTTCGCACACTCGCCATGCTAGCGAAGGTTCTGTTACTGTAGCTTTTTTTGCTGAAGAGGCTATCTTCGCTGGCTGGTATCCTCGCTTGATGGTTTACGCTAAGCCGTTACTTTCATTCTCCACCTCATCATATTACATCTCGACATATGCCCCGTCATACTGTTGACTATATATTTGACCGTTCTGCTCGCTCATTAAATGTTCAACTACCTATTTCAAACTTAGGTGTCGATCGATTATCTTTTAATGCTTTCCACGTGTCATGATCTCGTGGAGTGGATCGATATCTCGAAAATGAGAAAAGTGCAGCTTAGAGAACATTTTATGTGTTTGTTAGGAAGTTGGTTCCCTCATATTTGTTCCTAGCAATGCTTATACGTGGGGACGTGATTTTCTGCCCAAACACCAATAATACTGTAAGGACGGCAAGAGTCTCAAGTTTGTTTCGGCCGGCGCTGCATACATCAGTGTGATACAGACTAATAAACAAGAACCGATCTATATATATTATAACTTGTGCTAGATCCAAGATAAATGTCAACCATATTATGATATTGATCTATGCTTCAAAAATAAAAAATAAGAAGGAATCTAATGGGCTGTTACATCACATGAGGTTTGGCGTAACGATTCTCTTTGCCTCTAAAAGTCTTATGTTGTCTCTTATAATAAATAAATGATTTCTAAAAGACTTTGATAAACAAAGACTCAGAGTGATTCCGATTGGTTATCCTATTTACCTATGTGCATATACATTTCCGCCCTCTTAAGAATCAGTATCTTTATATTATATATACAAGAAGAACGCTTCCTCATTTGATCACACATAAAAATCTCATCAAATCAAACCGATGGATGAAACCGAAAACACCCCTCTTCTTGAGGCACAAAATGGTCAATCAGCACAGGTTGGCTCTTTTTGGGCAAGGAATATTACCCTGCGCAGGAGTACGATCGGCCTTATGGTGAGTCTAGTTGTAGCTCTCTGCCTTTTCACTATCATTTCCAACTGGAACGGTGCAGTTCAACCTGAATGTTATATCGAAAAACTACACTTTCTTGCCCTCGACAAAACCTCGAATCAAACCCCAATCATCAATGATACTCCTATATTTTTCAATCTCGTATTCAAGAATCAGAATATGTTCGGGAAGATTTATTATGAAACCGTTAACATAACGTTTCATCATTACGGTAGTAGCTTACCGATTGGAAAAATTTCGATACCCAAGTTTGTAGTAGAAAACAAAGCTAGTGTTCTTCTTAATAGGCTACATTGGGAGGATGCTCATGGAATTGATGTTACAAATGGAAGTACCGAGATGTTTGGAATCACTTTAGATACGGAATTCAGGTCTTCCTCTTGGTATTCAGACAGCCCAAAGGCGAAAATATATCGGATGAGATCACAAGCTAATGTGATGGTCAATGATCAAGGTACGTCAGTGAAGGACAAAGTGTGGCTTTCCACCCAACTTGGTTCGAGTACTGTGACTACACTCTTATGGATTTTAGTCATTGTACTTGTTATTATTCCATTATCTATACAGTTCTGTCTAATTTGCGTGGGGTGTTGTGTGGGCTGTTGTGTGTAATGGTCGTTAGTGAACTCCGTTGGTTGGAAACTTCTATGTGTTTTGCTGTAATTTTCTCACATTTTCGTTTGTTTTGAATAAGAAATGTCAAGCTTTAATAAATGGATTCAGAAACGATTCAATGCAATTTCGAACACCTTAGTTCGATACCTTTATGTCTATCTTTTGTATATGCATTCATCTACTACCGAACCTTCAAAGATTTAGGGAACAAAAGCTTTGCTTATTGGTAAGAATCATTATGGTTTTCCCTATTTCCCACCCTCACTTTTCCTATTTCCCATCTCCTTCACAATTTTTAAAATCAATTTAGTTTTTAATTTTGATTTTTCCTATTTCCCATCCACAAAAGTCAAATTGAGTATGACCATGTCTATTAACATTTTTATTTATCTTCTTCTTCTCTAATATTCCATCAAACAAAACCATTAAAAGAACAATCAAAATAGAAATCCTAAATTAAATTTTTATTCAATTATTATAATATACTTATTCTTTTTATCTTCAATTAATTCCTCGAGACGTATACGAAGTAGAGGTGATTAATCGGTAAATCATTATTATGGAAGATTACATTATGAAAATCTAGAAGAAATTATCTAAATCTTAAATAAATCGAACGTCCAAAAAAACCAAAATCGAGATTCATATTTGTATAAGGTTGACTCAAGATTTCTCCCCATTATGCCTTAAAAGTTCCTAAAAAATCAAAATATCCATTGATAATTTTAACTTTTTCGTATTGATCAACCTTAGCGGACGCTCAAGTTCATCTAAATGGTTTAATTTAACGAACCTCTTCTACTTTTTATTTGATTGGAACACCAGTTGTTTTTTTTTGCATTGGATTTCTTCATATTACAAATTGTTCATTCTTTTATTTTATCCGTAAAAAATTTAATGATCAATACTTATGCTTATGCAGGATGCTTATATACGATTTACAAGTTTGTGGTCGCCTAGGAGGATCCAAATGGGTGAAATCCATCCCGTGAGTCCTTGACTACATAAGCCTGGCCACTCAACAACTCCGAAATACATTTCTTCTTGTAGGTTCTTAATCGCAAGGATACAGTGGTTCACGTACACATCTTAATTATTATTGTTTTTTTTATTTTAATTTTGATTTTGCTAAAATAAAACAAAAGGTGATTGAAGGCGGTGGTGGTGGGATTGTGGAGCTGAGAAGAAAATGTAGTGGTCGGTGGTGAAGATAGAGAAGAAAGTTATATGTAAATTAGGGTTGTTTTTTAGTTGGTTGGTGATTTTACTGATGTAAATAAAAAGTCAAGATATGGGATTTAGGATACATAGAAATTTACATGGATGGTACATAGGATTATTGGGGATGGGAATTTATGTAGATGGGAAATAGGAATAGTAGGGATGGGAAATAGGGAAAACCATCATTATACCTTGTCAATGGATGCGGAAATGTTGTTTACTAGGAATTTATAAAAGTCAAGAACAAGACGTGCCTACATTTATTTTCGGAAAAAAAGCTGAAATGCCCAATTTGGATGTCATAGTTACCAAAATGCCCCGAAATTTGAAACAAAGTTAAAATGCCCCATTATGTCTATTATAACAGTGGGTGCAGTTAAGAGGTCAATGACTGCTATTTTGACCAGTCAATGATCATATGAAATGTCATATATAACCTTCCATTCACAATATGAAAAAACGGACACGTGTTAAAACCTAGGTAGCAGGTGGGTTGTGAGATCGGACGGTTAGAGACGCGTTTAAGTGACACATGTCATCCCAACACTATGACACGTGTTATATGAAATTTCATTGTTTGCCCCTGCAGTGACACAGGCTCACCGTTAACATAACGTTTCTCTATGATTTTTTAGGCTTTTTTGAAGGACAGCGAGAAGAGGAGAAACCCTTAATTTATCAAAGAAGAAGAGAAGAATTCCTAGCCTCTAGTTTCAAACAATAGGGGTCTTCTTCGTTTTTCTTGGTCAAGTCAATCTTTCAACTTAGGTCGTGTTTTCTTAAAATCCTAGTTCGATTCGATTCTGTTATTAGTAATAATAAGTGTTCTCTGATGTGGGTTTTTGTTTTTGAAGGTTGTTGTAAAGGTTATATACGAATCTGAAGAAGAGGAGTATAGATTTGCTGAGGAATGGATTGTTGTGAAGTTATAATTTGGTTTATAATTTGGTTCATAAGGTGAAGTCATAAAGCTTAGATTTTGTGTATGAACTCTTAGATTTTGTGAATTTTGAGCTTGATTTATGTTTTAATAACTATATTCAAAAGATTTTGATTACGGATTTTGTTGATTTTTCAGCTGACAAAGATCTGGAATGGCATCTAATGATGCAAGATGTTGTTCTTTGCTTTCTATGTTGTGGGTATGGTAAGCAAGATCTATGAGTTTATATATATTGATCTATGTTAATGTTTTTCAATTAGAATTTTTTTTTTTGAATTAATGAGAAATAATTGAGATGGAGGTGATGATCCTTTCCCCATCTTATCCACTATGAATATGAAATGTGTTTTGTTTAAATCTCTTTGTCAACAAAAGAGATTTCCAAGCCAGTACTTTGAACTCAATTTTGAGTTCAGTTTTATTTGAGTGGCCTTTAAAAAACTTTTAATTTTGGGATTTGATGTCCACCCCCGTGGCTTGTTTAAGTGTTTATGGGATGATCAATTGCCAATAGAAAAATTTATTTGAATGAGTATTGGAGTTTTTTGTTTGTAAATTGTTGATGATGATAAACAAATGCAGTTGCTTTCGCCTTTCCGGGCTTGAGAGCTAATGCTTCCTTGGATGTCTGAAACATCATCTTTACAAACTCGTTTTTTTCGAAAATCTTCGGATTTGAGTTTTTTTCGGCTTTTACTGGTTTATCTCCAGGTTTATTGCTGCTGATTAATTCATTTAATTGTATTAATTGAGTGTGGATGATGATAACATCAGTCTTGTTTCTCAAGATCTTTCGTAGTTGCCGCCTTAGAGCTTTCGCCTTTTATCAGGCTTGAGAGGCAATGCCGCTAAATGCGTCTGTGCATGAATATTGTGATTGTCAAGTTTTTTCTAGCATGCTATTATTGTGTTTAGCTTGTTTGGAGTTTGAGGTTTGGTGCTTTAATGGTATGTATGTTGCTGAAAAGCATGGTGTTATTTCTTTATACATAATACATCTCAACAACTCCCTAGGCTCTCACTTAAACATGATTTCCGTAGAGATTGCAGGGTACTACTTTGTGTTTTCCTCATCTTGTTTAGTTTTATATATGGTGTTCAACATAGTTATCTGTTCCTTACCTGTGTATATTTATTGATTTAGATCTTGTGTAATGGACTAAACATGTTAGTAAATTGTAGGGTTGTGCCTATCTACAATGCCACCAAGGAAATAAAAAAAGTCTAAGAAGAGGAGCAGGTAGCGTAATCACTGCAGTTAAAACATTTTTTTTGTGTTTTTTTAATTTCTCGTACTGCAACTCTGCATTAGACAAGTTAAGGTCATCCGGTGATAATGATTTGTTTTTCTTATGTTCACAGGAAAGTATACAATCACACGTAAAATAGGATCATGAGACACTACAAAGCCACATTGCTTGGCTATGTTGGGATGCAAGAAATTATGTGTAGACCATGAATCTATAAGAATTGTGAGAGGTCGAGCCTTAGCATAACCATCGATACGCATAGTATTTGGAAACGTAGAACCCAAAAGTGAGTTAAGAGAAATAGTTGGGGTCGATTCCTGAGAAAAAATTTCGTCACTAACTTTTTGTTCTTCGATCATATGCTCAATTTCAGTGACACCCTCAGCAGAATTATGATCCATCTCTAATAGTAAGTAACCAGGCTTATTGGGACAAACATGTCCAGACTTAACTGGCTCATCACAATTAAAACAAAGACCCTGCTCACGTTTTATTTAATCTCTTCCCATGATAACTTATTATAACCAGTAGGAAGTGTAAGCTTCTTGATTGGAGCATTAGTAGACGGCATTGCAGCTCGAAGTGGAGGAGGACGATAAGGTTGTCGGGCATGAACCTTATTATGACGACGCATAATCCTCTTTACGATGAATTTCCTTTGTAAAGGCTTCATTCAAAGTTTGAGGTGCAAGCGGTTTACTACCATACCAATGTGAGGTTTGAGAGATCGAATAAAGCAAGCTGATCAAGTAATCTTGGAAAGTCCACAAAATTTAATAACTTCTCAAAATCAGGTATGTGTTCTCTTACCGTGCCTACCTGATTAATGGTACTAATAGCCAGACGAGCATCAACAAATTTTTCAGGCGCAAAACGTGCACGAATATGAGCACAAAATTCCATCCAGGTCACAATTGTGGTTTTAGTTTGCTTCCATCTATACCACACATTAGCATCACCTTTCAAACTAGAAGCGTGGCAATAGTTATTTCGGGGCATCATCGACTTGATGTACGAAGTATTGATCGGCGTTAAAAATCCATCCATCAGGATCCTCTCCATCAAAGGTAGGAAATTTTAGATTTATTGTATTGGCTTTGGCATTAGGTGGAGGTGGTGGTGGAGGTGGAGGTGGAGGTGGAGGTGGAGGAGGAGGTGGTGTATGATGACCATTGCCACCGCCATTATTAGTGTTCAATTAAGGCAAGAATTCAGCAAAAACTGCACGAAGAGAAACAGTTAGTTAAGTATTGATAGTTGTTGTAGTTCGTGTAAATTGATTGTTGAGAGCATTCGTCAAAGCCGTAGTCATGCTAGTGGTAATAGTATCTGAAAAAAGTGTGTTGTTCTCCGCTGTTTCCAGCTTACGAGCAACCCGTTCTTCTTCTCTCTGTTGACGTTTTTCAACAGCTTTGGTCTTGCTCCTCTCTTCTTCTTCAAGTTGTTGTTTCGCCATAGCAGAAACTGAGTTATCCATGGTTTTAGACACCTCAGCCACACTATCATGTATTGTTTCAGATTTTCTGTATAATCATGACCCATCAGGAAAAAAAAATTGGTTGAAATTTGTGTAAGATCTAAACCTGCTCTGATCCAGGTGTTAGGGTTCTAAACCTTTATACTAGAATTAAATCGCAAGAATACTTGAAAACAAGGGATAAAGCCCTTTGATCTGGGGCGAGCAGCCTTTGCCTTTGAGAATAAACTTTAACAAACTTCTTAATATTGATAATCCGTACCTTACAAGCTTAAACTAGAGCTATTTATAGATGAATAGACTTGATAAGCAAGCAACTAACTAAGGAAACCTGTAAAACTAGGAAACTAAATACTAAATACGTAAAGAAACCAAATACTAAGAGTTGGCATCGCAACAGAGTGCTTGGGTTGTTTAAAAAGGATTCTTTTTCTTTGTCAAAAGGAAAGTGTAAGTAATCTAAACCCTTTTATTGTTATAATCAACTCATGATTGTTTTTGTTATAATCAACTCATGAATGATTTTGTTGTATGTTTTTAGTTGAATATGATTGATGTTCGACATAATTCAGTGATTAATTTAGAATTTCTGAAATTAGGGTTCCTAAAATTGGGAATTTAGAATTTAGTTTCTTTTTTTTTTTTCTTTTTTTTTTTTTCGTTTTTGGATTACAGAAAATTGGTATTGTTTATATTTGATGTTATAATGGGTACCATTTCTGGTATGAAATTGAAATCTGTATTGTTGTTGTTAAAAATGGAAATGTTTCCTTTATGTTTGTATATATTGCAGGAAAACCTACACTACACCCCTCACTCGAATTTGCTTAATCAATACATTTGAAGATGACTAATAATGTGTTTTATTAATTGTTTTCTTGAAAGGTTTACAAAGAAATATAGAACAGAGCTCAAGAAATTATAATCACTCTTGATTTTCTCTCTCCTAATGACTTGCTTAACAATTCAAAAGACCTCTCCCTCAATGAGACTTACTCGACCCTTTATATAGGGTATTACATAGCGGATGCCTGCCTAAATTTGTCCTTTATTTTCGGAAACGACTCGCGAATCCTCGCGAGTGTGTAAGTGCTTGTCCTCGCGACACCCCTAATTCTCGCCAAGTTTTCACACTTTCCTCATGTTTTGACTGTCATCATCCATTACGTCATTTATTTATTTCCATGCGACTCCTTCGCAACGTAGTCGTTATTAATCTCGTGAAATATTAACATCGCGATATTGCAGTCCTACATCTTGCCTCTTCTCATGTATTCTCTGCGAAGAAGAGAGTATCATGAGAATCAATATCTTGAAATGCCGCAACTGCTCATCCTTATCTGTTTTAACCCCGTAAATTTTACATAGAATTTATAACAGATGTGTTTTCTTCCATTCCTCTCTTGACACGTTTCATCCAACTGCTTATTTCTGACCATTCATGTCCCATCTCGCATTAAATGCACTTATTTTCCCCAAAATCTTTCTCTCTATATATAGTTTTCTTCTCTTTCTCCTCTTCTCTTTTATTTTCTCTCTTGCCAACTTTCCTTCAACTTTTTTCTTAGCAAATTGCGCCTCTCACTCTTGCTTCCTTTTCGATTCTTCACTTCTCCCTTCATTCCCATACCCGATAATGGCTTCACTTGGTCGTACATATGCACCACTTTTCAATGACGTCTTCCGAAATTAAAGGAAAAAGGTTTCACTTTATCAACCATTCCAAATCAAGAATCCTCATCTATGCTTTTACGCAAAATTGTTTTACGATTATCAATGTGATGATCGGAAAATCATAGTCTCGCTAGGTCAACTCCTCGTAGGGCTCCCCCATTCCTCTATATAATCTCGAAATACCATTGTTTTATGAGATTCTTGCTCACGAAATTCTCGCGGGCTGTTTATCAATTGAATGGCGTTTGTATTCGCATGATGCTTGAATTCGCCTATCGTGGCGCCGGTAAAGGATCTTTATATCCTGATAATGTTAGAGATCCTCAATTTGCGAATTTACCAATAATTGTCGAGAAGTATAATGTGGACAACTTCTTTGCAAATTATTCAGTCATAACTATGAGAAACGATAAATCTCATTTAGGGTGTTCGATTGAAGAAAAATGATAACGTTGATCGACAAAGCTGCTCATGCCAGACATTGATCGGCATTCGGGTAAAAAATAATACCCCTCGCCACTCAAAGATGAAAAGTGGTGGGTTGTACCTCTTTTCCGAGTGGACCTTATATCCCATGAGGCTCACATGCACTCCCGGCCAATCTCGCGAATTATTATCCTTGGGAGTTTAAGTGGCACGAGAAGACAAAAAAGAGGTATTTTTTTTTTTTTTTTTTTTAAATTTGCTTTCTTTATGTCTTCCATTTCTTTCATTCATTAACTTTTAGAAAATTTTTAGATCTGAGAATGAAAGAAATACAAAAGAATCACTGACCAAATATCTCAGCGATACCCGATCGCTCACGGATGAAGTAAGAAACATTTTTTGTTATTTTAAACAATATTGTTGCCTCTGTTTCTTATCTTTATTCGTGTGTGAAAGATTGGTGTTGAAGAAGTTGAAACCGCAAAGATTAATAATGAAGAAGCTAATCTTGCGAAAGTCAAAGGCAAGAATAAGGCCATTTCGCAAGGAAAAATCTTGGTCCATCTTCTAAAGATGAAAAGAAGTTCAATCTCCCTCCCATTCTAATTCCCAAGTCGGCGAGGACTCGGAAAATGAAAATGAGATCGATATCTATTCTGCTAAGGGGGACTCATTGAGATACTTACGCTATGTCGCTATTATACGGTATTTTTTTGATCTATGCAAGGACTGGGAGATGATAATTTATCCGCTACTTGCGAAGCTCTACCAAAATCTGCGACGCCCCACTATTGGAGGACATTGAGTCTTTTCGCGAATTTCCCGAACAATGACTCCTAGCCTTTTAAATGCTCTCAATGCTTTGGTATGTTCATATTCCTTTGTTTCTTTGTGATTTCACTTTTGAGTTTTGTTTTAATTATTTCTTTATTTTCTTCTATAGTCAGGGAGAGCTTCTTTTGTTGTTGCCTCAGACCTTGAGAAGAGACGCAATAACCTTGCAAAGAAGAACCTTCAACTTAACAAGAAAGTCCGAGAATTAGAAATTGAAGTTGCGTCTTCTCGCGATAAAGATGAGAGAATTCAAAAATTGGAAACCGAGCTCGATTCTCAGAAGACTAAAGTATCTACTCTTCAAAGTGCAAATCAACAACTATATGGTATAGAATTCTTTCTCTTCAAATCGTTTTCATTTTTCCATTTTTTTTTTTACTCCTGATTTATTATTCTCGCAGACATATATAATCTCTCTGAAGAAGCCATTCTTCTTCATTCGTTCCGAGCCTATGGATAATGATATTCTTCTTACTTATCTCAACGAATCCTTAAATAGCTCATCAAATAAAATAGATTCCCTTCCATTAAATGAACTTCAAACCAAACATCGCCTCTTAGAGATTGAACATAGATCCAGTTTGAATTTAGCCAATCGATTTAAGCGAATGTACCTTGATTCCAAGAAGAAAGCCAAAACCTTAAGGAAGAAAATTAGTGATCTCATATATGAAAAAGATCGCATTACTAACAAAGGTGCATAGGCTTTAGCAAAATTTCAAAAATCTCTCATTGATGTGCAAGTTGAGCGAGATGAACTCCTTAGTCGAGAATACCATACTTAGCAAGCGAGAAGACCAAATTCGTTCACTTTTTGTCATAAATAATGATGATGAGTTTGCACGGGCTGCGAAGGTTCTAGATAATGCTAGAAATAACCAGGTGTCGATGTTAGTCTTCCTTGTGCAGAGCAAACTACCTTGATCAGGATATGATCTTTGAAGAGAAGGTTGTTTATTACACTTCTTTACTTTTCTGTTCTTTTTCTTTTTGTACTATTATCATTAACTCACTTTCTCATGTTTCGAGAATAACGAAAAGAGATTTGGACAAGGATTGGAGAGCTTGAAATCGAAAAGAACGTATAAAGGATCTCTCTCTTCTTTGAGAATAGATATTCTAAATTGAAACAGCAATTCCAAACTACAGTGTAATTTTTAATAATGATGCTTTGTTCGTTTTCGCTTAATCAAGCTATGGAAATAGTTTGTAATGATCACAACATCCCTCTTCATTCATATCCTTTTCTTCAGTGAAGAAGTTCCCGAGAACTTGCACTGTCTCGAGATGTTTCGATAGTGAAGCTAATGAAGAAGAAGAATCGGCGCAAAGAGTGATGGAACCAAAAGAATCAGATGAAGAAGAAGAACCAGCAAAGAAATAACTTCTTTTTCTTCTTTCATTTCTTGTAGTATCTGTATACATATATCTTTGACTATTGAATGTGAATTTCAACTTTTGCTTCCTTTGTTCAGATATATCAATCAAACAACCCTTCTTTGTAATTATAACTTCACACTTGCCTCTGTCCATAAGATATAATCAACTTTGCGAGTTACATAAAATATAATCATTCTGAGAGATATGAATATATATATCTTTTTTTTTTTTTTTTTTTTTTTTTTTTTTGCACATTATCATTGCGACAAGATCGCAAGATATCTTCATGGATTAAGAAATCTATTGATCTTGCCTTATCCTTATTTGCGTGGTCTTATTATGCCTTCCTAAGTAAAGGTCTTATTTTTGCCACCCCTCATTGCGACAAGATCGCAGCCGTCTTTACACTTTCATATAATGACCCATTGACCTTGTCTTATCATTTCTTAAGTATTTTTGCCTCTCGCTTGAGAACATTATATTTGCGACAATATGACAGGTTTAAATGTTCTTGCGACCATAAAATCCCGTAACATTGTCGTCTTTGCGACGAAATCGCAGGGCGTTCTTACATTTTCATGTAAAAACCATTGATCTCGTCTTTACCATCGCGTTAGTATTATTGCCTCTGCAGGATCATTGCACAAATATGACAAGCCTAAATTCTCTTGCGAAAATAGAGCCTCATGACATTTGCGTCTTTGACACTTATCACTCCCTAATGGAGGGTGCCGCCCTTATCTTCTCCCTGGTTGCCCCTTCAAGGAGGCGACATCGACCATACAAGACCAGCTCCTCCCATCCGGTCTTAACTGACGGCTAGTTGTTTTCGCAGCCTCTTATCCCTTATACCTATAGGGCTTATGGTTACAAGGCTGCACCCTAAAGTGGAGTTTTCTTCGGGCCGAAGTGCAGCATGTGCCAAGACTTGTCAAGAGTGGTAAGGAAGTTCCATGCTCCCGCACTCTTGACTCCAGCCGTGTGCCTCGGCGCCTTGGTCATACTGAAAGCTCCTTGGAAGATACCCTCGGGCGTCCAACCGGTATAACCTTATATATAGTTGGAAATCCAAGGTATCTCCCCGGATAGGCTTTCATGGGCCCCAAATCTCCATGACCCAGTTTCGGGAGCGGTGTAACCTTCCACGAGCCATGTTAGAGATACCCCCTTATATGACGTACTTTAGGTCCACATTTGCCTCTTACGAAATATCATTCGCGAACTAGGGTGTAATACGCCATAAGGTTTATCCCATTCACTCACTCATTCATTTTATCCATTTATTCAATCATTTGTCTGCGAAGTTATCGCACAATCTCATTTCAATTATTCAATATATTTGTATACATTCTTCATGGCGAGATTCTCGCACAACTTTTCATAACCATCATCTCTCGCTTCTTATCCTTATCATGCTTTCACCACTTAAATTGTTATCTTTTCTCGCAATTATTCATTTTTACACCTTTTATGCTTACTTTCTTCTGCCTCCATCAGTCCAACATTTCAATGTTTCCTTTGCATCATGATATTCGATTGCTTTTGTGCATTCCTTGTGACATCTCTTCTTCTTTTATTTCTATGAAGTATCTACCATTAGTCTTTCTTTTCTTTGTTCATTCTTTATATTTTTCCTCCAACCTTTCTTTTTTTGCTGTTCTCTCTTACAGACTCTCTATATCCACCTCATAACATTTTTGCCCCTCTATCCAATCTCCTTTTATAATTCACCGCTAGGATGTGGAAATTTTATGCAACGATGGTATGTCGATGCTACACCTGAAATTTCATGGAGCCATGGTCTTCAATCAATGCATTGTAGGGAGATTCCACATCAACTACACAAAACAAAATATCGGTTGATAACCCCTGCAAGGAGTATCCTCATGTGCACTTCTCCTTTGGGCTTGTTCGCGGTACCATTGAAACCATATATTTTGTATATTGAAGGGATCAAATCTTCATCTCTTCCTCCCATAGTTTTGTAAGTATGGTAGAAGAGAATGTTGATTCGAACTGCCAGTATCATTAATATTCTATTGATTGCCCAACAATTTTCCGCTTCATCATCTTCGCCATCAATAGGTTTTGGATTAATTTCCAGTTTTACCACTAATGGGCTATCATGTGTTTCTCTTCCTTTGGGTACTTCTTGGTAGAAAGAAATAACTGCCAATTCCACTCTTTTAAGCTGCCGATGTCTTCGCAACATTCATCACTTCTTTATCATCGGCATCCATCGAAAACTCTACTAAATTACACCATCATGAAAATCTTCAATAGTGTGGTATGAATGTACAATGGAATTGCAAAACAAATTTTTTAGCCTTTGCCCCAACTTCTATAACAAATGTTTCTTTTCCCTTTGCCGGTGGTGGTGGTAAATGTTGAACTTTCTCTTCTTCTTTTAAAAAGTGATTCAACTTTCCTTGATCAATCATTATTAGGATAATTCTCTTGATGTTTCTGCGAGTCATTCGTTAGGTGCCCATGAAAAGCGGTGGTAGAAACGAGAACTCATGACTTATCTCAGGTGGTGGTTCACTTCCATGTTCCATGGTGCGGGTATGTTTTCCATCAAAAGTATTGCTTCCATATTTTTTCCCACTCGGGCATTCAATGGCGGCATTTTAATTTCCTCCCACACTCTCGTGACTTCGTTGTCCTCTATGATAATTACGCTCCGGCCTCCATAAGTCTCTTGCGAATTATGCCTTTGACCTCCATAGGCTTCTTGCGGGTTGATCAAGCCTTTGAATTTTATTATTTCCAATACGGTTGTAGAAATTTCTTTCTCTTTAAAATTCTTTCTGATCGCGACTTCCCATAGCTACCAATTTTTGTTTTTTATCATCTACCATTCTCTCTTGTTGCCCTTGCGAGGTGCTCGCCACTCGTTTGTATTAATCTAGGTAATGAGACTTGCATTCGCATCACTTGAATTTGTATTCGCATGGCGGGTACGATTCTACTTCATTTTGCCTTTCCTCCAAAGCAATATATTCCTCTTGCAATTCTCTCAATTTGGTCATCGTGATCGTATTCTTGACTACGAAAACTTGAACATATAATAAGTTGGTTTGCGAACATAGCATTTATGAATGATAGTATGAGATATCTTTCATCAACCCGTCCCGCCATTTTAGCTACACATTGTCTTCCATCTTACTGTCAGATGTCTCAAGCTCTCGCCAACTCTTTGTTTTAGCCCAAATACATCTTCAATGCCAGGTCGCGAAGAGTTGTTACTTATATACGCCCCCAAGAATATAGCTTTGTAAATGATTGAATGATGTGATTGTATTCCTTGGTAAACCCTCAAACCATTTCAACGCTTCTCCCTCTAAACTCGATTTGAAATATTTGCACAATATAGCGTCATGGTTTTCTCCACGTAGTATACATCTCACATAAGCCTTGATGTGTTGTCTTGCACAAAGTTGACCCATCAAAAATGCTGGTTACTTATTTGGTAAGTTGCATTTTGGGGTATTCCTCCCAACTGCACCTCAATGTAAAGGGATTCTTTGCAATTTTCTGCGATGGCCCCGTCTAACCTGTCTTCTTCCTCCTTCTCTTGTACTGTTCAATATTCCTCTCATCTCTGCCAATTCTCTCAAAATTTGTTCGTTTGCCTCAGGATTTGAATCTATCGGTCTTTTTAATTCCACCTCTCTTCTTCTGCGCTCATGTCTACTTATACTTTCTGGCTCATCACTTTCTTCTCTCCTTTCTCAGCGGCTTTCTCCCTCATTTCTTTTCGTGAATTTGTACACCATTATATCTATCAATCTCTTCTTGGTTGTATATCGACTCTCCTTGCACTCTTTCATATTCTTCATTGATATTTTCCTTGTGCGATTTTGCTCGCGCTTTCTTCTCGGTTGTCATGATTATTCTGCTGAATTGCCTCTTCAAATTCACGTTCTTCTATTTCTGCCCTCAATCTTTCCCTTTCGCAAGCTAGACGTGCTTGCTCAACATAGTGTTTTTCGATGTCATTCTCGATCTCCTTTTGTTTCCTTCGTGCCTCTCTTCCATGCAATATTCTTCTTCCTTCTATCCGATTTTCTTCATCAGTCGGATTATTCTAGCGCATATGTAGTTGCAGGAAAACCTACACTACACCCCTCACTCGAATTTGCTTAATCAATACATTTGAAGATGACTAATAATGTGTTTTATTAATTGTTTTCTTGAAAGGTTTACAAAGAAATATAGAACAGAGCTCAAGAAATTATAATCACTCTTGATTTTCTCTCTCCTAATGACTTGCTTAACAATTCAAAAGACCTCTCCCTCAACAGACTTACTCGACCCTTTATATAGGGTATTACATAGCGGATAATGACTAATTTGTCCTTTATTTTCGCTGGAAACGACTCGCGAATCCTCGCGAGTGTGTAAGTGCTTGTCCTCGCGACACCCCTAATTCTCGCCAAGTTTTCACACTTTCCTCATGTTTTGACTGTCATCATCCATTACGTCATTTATTTATTTCCATGCGACTCCTTCGCAACGTAGTCGTTTATTAATCTCGCGAAATATTGCTGTCGCGATATTCTGGTCCTACAATGTTATATAGTGGAATTTTTGAAATTGGGTATGAATGGTTTCTGTTGTTCTTACCTTTTTGTTAAGCATGAAATAGAGTAATCGTCAATGAGTCATTTCCTTTCTTCATTTGACATTATGTATTTTGAATGGTGTCGGCCGGCCAACAGATAGTCCACTTATGTTTTTGTTCATTTTGGATTGGCTCGAGATAAGAGAATGATGGTATATCTAGGTAGCTAATTATACCATAGAACCTTACAATAATGCAGTGCAGACAACTTAACAAAATTAAGCCCTAATTAATATTGAGCTACTCATACGCACATTTGTGTATGCTGATTTTGAAGATGGAATGAAATTGCTGCTGTTATTGTTGTTATTTTTGAGCTGATGCTGCTGTTATTATTGTTACGGTTGATTTATTTTTATTTTTACTATCAGGATGGGTGGTATGGATAGAATTTTTTTGTTAGGAAACATGCTAAACCCCACATTTTTGCTGAAGTGGCTCTACCATTACTAGTTTCTTAGAATTGATAAATTGCTGCATCTCGAGCTAGTATAACCTTGGATGTTAAGATAGTTTAAGCTGTGACTTTCCGAATGATCAGTTGGATGTATATAAAGCCCAAAATGTGGAAGCCATAAATATATAAGCTGACTCTTTATAATTTTTTGCAAACTAACAATTCAGAGCTTTTATCTAGATGGTTAACCGTGAAACTGATGTTATGTGACAGGTGCACCAAGTCCAAGAGCGAGAACATGACTATGCCCTTGACTATTTGGCGTCGTAATCTAAACAATGGAAGTATAGTAAGCCCCTACCAGACGTAAAGCATCAGCCAATTCATCAGATTCTAAGTTACCATACGATTTTGATATTCTGCTTTGTAATCTATCTTTGGTGTAAATACAAGAGTAATCAAAGCATATTATAACTTATGTTTTATATATATTCAGTAATATTCATGGGACATGTTGGGAATTTTTGAAAAAGAATATGTCATTTGAGTAAAACCAACTTTTAAATCTCTAGGCGTCCTTTTTAAAAAAATGTGCCACATGTCGTAATCCTAGAGCACATGATATGGAAGTCATTTCGTGAAACATAAAGGCCCTTTCAGTAAATGAGAGTTCACACTTGTTTGTCGCATGCCCTATCTTTAAATTTCGGACCGTTGATTAAACAACGACGTGGCAACATTACATTCAATCTCTAAGATTGGGGTTAAAACAGTCTTTATTGCACACGTGTGAGTTCGCATGCGTCATGAATTGACCTTTTAACAGCTAACTTGACAGAACGGGGCATTTTAAATTTTTTTTCAAATTTCGGGGCATTTTCACAAACGACCCCTCCAAATTGGGGCATTTCAGCTCTTAGCCCTTTATTTTCTAAATCAAAGTTTTTACTAGAAAGTGTGGTTTCCGGTGTAACTCTAAGCAGCATCTTCTTCAAGTATTGCTCCCCAGACCAATATATGGCTTGAGCACCCCAAAAAAAAAGGAAAATCAGGCGAGAACATTACCTAGGCCAGCTGGGCCACGACCACCCCTTGCCACACCATGAGCATCTTCAGGAGCAGGGCCGTAGCAAACTATTTGGGGGCTCAACGAGAAGTTAGAGAAACGGAGGCCCTGTCACAGGAACAACTTCTTAGATTCTCCAATGGTTCAAGAAGTAGAATCTAGATACTAAAAAGATATAAATGGCAAATGAACTCTAGATAATAAAAAGATATAAATGGCAAATGATAAACTTTACTTTGATGGGATTTGGGGGCCCTAGCCCGTCTTCTAGATGGCCTATGCTAAGCGACGATCATGTTTAGGAGGAAATCAGCTTTAATCAAATGGGTTTGTTAATTAATGCATGATTTCCTTCCTTTGCTAATCACATCAAAATGATTAAATAAAGCAAAAAGCTTCGTATCTTCACAACGAATGATATCTACAAGCCATAACCTGAGATCCGAACTTGTCTGCATCCTACTCACTGGGAAAACTTGACGTGCTTAACTCATCTCACCCTTTGGGCCTAGGATTAATGCAGGGCAAATGTAAATTTTTCTGTTAATGGGATAAAACCGTAAAAGATATTGGCTCAATATATTTTCAAATACATTAGGTTTCTTGATGGATATCTATCAATATGCATGAATTTATCTCTGGATCTCTTATAAGATATTGGGAAGAAAATCTTTGCCTAGTTGAATGAGATATTGTGATTCGTTATCTCGATAGAACCTCCAGGACTTAAATGAAACAATATTGCAGCAAGAATTTGTTTCAATTGTGGAAGTTAGTAGATGTTTAAGTTAAGGATGTCAGTAAGTTACGAAAGTAGTTGTTTCTTGAGCTAAAGTTTTCTAGCGTTTTTATTGGGTAGTTTCCGTTAAAATTTTGAGTCTATTAGATGCGAGTCTGTTATAAATAATTCATGATGGATATCTATCAATATGCATGAATTTATCTCTGGATCTCTTATAAGATATTGGGAAGAAAATCTTTGCCTAGTTGAATGAGATATTGTGATTCGTTATCTGATAGAACCTCTAGACTTAAATGAAGCAATATTGCAGCAAGATTTTGTTTCAATTGTGGAAGTCAGTAAATGTTTAAGTTAATATGTCAGTAAGTTACGAAAGTAGTTGTTTCTTGAGCTAAAAGTTTTATAGCGTTTTTATTAGGTAGTTTCCTTTAAAATTTTGAGTCTATTAGATGCGAATTTGTTATAAATATTTCAGGAAAATTGAATGAAAATAAAAAGAAAAGAATTTTGCTAGTTTTTTTACCATAAACTTGCCTACGATAAAGTTCTCGATTGCTCTCTTGATAAGAATCTGACAAGGTTCTTATCAATTGGTACCAGAGATGGCTCGTCCGGTATATGTTACACTTTACTCGGCAAAAAAGAAGAAGATGGAGCAACAAATCAAAGACTTACAAGACAGGTTGAGGGCAATTTAGGCTCAATTTGCAGAATCAAAAAAAAGGGGAAAACATACCGTTCGTGAAGCTTATCTTACAACAATTTAATGGCGAAGAGCCAGAATCTTGGTTATGTAGGCATAGACATATTTTGACTATTATAAGATCCCTGAAGGAGAACAGTTAAATATGGCAAGCATCCATCTTGATGGAAAAGCATCACAATGGTATAAGTGGGTACAAGATTACATGGAAGATAAGTCATGGAATGCTTTTAAAATAGCATTATTAAAGAGATTCGGGAATACTGGTATTGAAGATTATGCAGCAACGCTATCCAAACTAAACAAAGCAGTTGTGGAAGTTTCGAAAATTACCGTGAGGAATTTGAAAGGTTATCTAATCAGGTACAAGGCTTACCTCAGAGTTTTCTTACAAGTTTTTTTATTAGTGGTCTTAAGTTGATATTTCGAGCCGAGTTTATCTCACTTATCTATTTCACGAAATATGTGTTGGTAAGCTTTCGCTTTAACCAAGTTCATCTTTTATTCTTGACGAAAGTCAAAAGATGATCATGTGAAAATCTCCTTGTAACATCTTACATGATTTGTGTGAGACAGTCATTTGATGTAGACTCAGAATGTTTCGTATAGATCATTCGATCACTTGAAAATTGCTTTGAAGCTAATAGTTTGTGTGAGACAGCTATTGTCGTCTTCCAAGACTGTTTCAATGATTGAAATGAGGGTTTAGAACATGTAACCATGATTGGATATAAACATAGTGTGTATTCACATTTGTGTAAAGTCCAAAACCGGGAACCATGGTACGCGTACCTGTACGCGTACTGGTTGGTTGTTGGAAGTCCGGGTACGCGTACTGGCTGAAGTTCAATTTCCGTGAATTTCTGTTGGAGTTTGGAAGTGTAAAATGGTATGCATACCTGTACGCGTAGTGGCGTAACCAAACTCAGTCCGGCTACTTAGGTATGCGTACACGTTTGCATACTTAAGTAGGCTATGTTCTAAACTCGTTTTGTTTTCTTTCGGTATCTCAATCACTCTATTTCACCCTAGCAGTGGTAACAACTTGAATCGTGAGCCCCACCTAATCACTTAGACAAACATAATTTAAAGAAAACAAAATAAAAATAGAAGTGAAAAGGATTCAACGAGATATGGCGAAACTACCGTGTTTTTTTTCTTTAATTCTAACACCTGAGCTCTGTGCTTTTATAAATAGACTCTTTAGATGTTTCCATCTAATCAGATTGGTTCCTCAACTCCTACAACCAAAATGTTTCCATCCACTTAGATTGGTTAGTGCCATCCTTAATAAACATAAATTTCTAGGCTCTGGAGTTTATCAATGCAACTAAAAAGTTTCTCCCATACCCCCAAACTTAAATCTAACATTGTCCTCAATGTTCTAAAATAAAATTAAAAGCATGAAAAATGAGAAACTGTTACCATTTGAAGTAAAAGAGTTAAGGAAAGATATTACCGTGTCGCATGAATGTTGGGTTACCTCCCAAGAAGTGCTAAGTTTAACGTCTTCAGCCAGACTAAGAAAGGATTAGTCACCTTATAAAATCATAAAGTAATAGCCGGAATTTCTGTGGGTCATCAAAACCAAATAGAGCTATCACAAGTAAAAGGAATCTGCAACATGCCAAGAAAATGAACAAATAAAGCACACCCTTGTCTAGTTTCCTATTTAAGACAACTACATCTAGCTGTGGTTCAGGTTCAGGTTCTATAACTGGGTCCAAATAAAATATTTTCATGTGTTGGAATTCCTCAAAGCTAAGATCCGGTTCAGGTTGTAAAGTCTGTAAAAACTCAAATAAGAACTTAGAAGCACATAATAATAACTGCTGAATAATTGGATCCTTAAAGTCAATCGAGTTTTGACTCACACAATTGACCACGATGGCGGCGGTCAATCTTAAGCAAATGTGTCGTTTCTATTCTCCTAAAATAATTAGGTTTGGTCTCAGAACTTAATAACTGACACATTTTGAACTCATACATTCCCACAATTGGTTGAAAAATATTTGGTGGGAAAACAAAATCAATCTGGGTATCATAGCCTGGGCTAACCACATCAACCAGAGGATGGGTTTCTAACAACTGAACTTCCCTATGGACATCACTTGGTTCAGGAAAACGTGTATGAAGATAATCTTTTAAAATGGTTGAGGCACAAATGTCAAGTCCCAAGTGAGGGACCTTTCTAAGAGTTAAGGCACATGGAGAATGATAATCACCCCAAACTTAGAGTTTTCAAAGTGTCTCTATAAAGACTAGTCACAACTTCCCTAATTTCAAGGTCATCTGATTCCTGAAAATGGTCAATTGATTCTTCTAAGTCAGGTTCATCCTCACTCATCTCTACGGGTTCATTTTCTTTGTCTAAGACTAATGTTTCTAAATCGCTAGACTCTAAAACAATATTCTCAGAATAAACTCGTTCCTCAAAAGTATCATCAGCTTCGTAATCATAAGGGAATACTACATCGTCTAAAACGAGGGTATCTCTAGTCAAATCCTCGTCCTTTTGAATAGGTGAATAATTATTAAAATTATTTGGATTTAAACTAGAAATATTATCATTATTAAGCTCAATTGGAGTAACAAATTCCTGATCGCTATGCGTATTTATTTCAAATTCTTCATCAACACTATCCTCATCATAATCATCATTATAATAACATGAAAATGGTTGAACCTCATCTAAACAAGTAGTGTTACCAATTTTATCCTTGTCATCTTGATTATGCAAATAACTATCCTCATTTTCAAAGGGTATTTTGGAAACACTATATTGGAAATCTAGATTTTGAGCAATTCTTTCGTTCGTCTCCGCTATCATCTTGAGGGATTCCTCTAAAGAAAGTTCTCTTTCGTCATAAACTAAGTTATTCATCTTAGCTAACTTACGTGTCGACTCCTCTAATTTCCTGAGAGACTCTTCTAAAGGAGAAATATAAGAATTTTTCTAGTATGACCCGTGCGTGTGTGAATAGTAATTGGGCTCATCATGGTATGAGCCATAACCTTGAAAAGGCTGATGTTCCCAACCACTATTCACACTATGGTCAAAGTAGTAACGTCCATTTTGAAACTCAGTCGGATATTCGTTGTATTGGCCATTGTAATACCGGTTCGACATTCTATTTGCGAGGGTGTGAGTTGTCACACAAAATATAACCCACTGACAGGGATTCGTGGGTGGATAGAGTCTTACCTCCCGTACCAGACGGGCGATGAACCGTTGAAGTCGACTAAGGCCACCGACACCGATGTCGGGTGTACGAACTTGAGGGCAGAGAGCGATCAGAATCGTCGTCCTTCCCGCAAACAATTTATATTTAATCTTAACCCTTCCTTAGGGTTTTAAAAATAATGTCCAAGTCCAGTAATAATGTCCAAAAAAATGTCCAAAAATAAAAAGAAAAATTACAACAATGAAACCCTATTTACAGTTTCTAAAAATAAAAAGAAATAAAGTCTAAATAAAATAAATATATACAAAATCTTTTTCGCTCCTTGGACTCCTCTTTTCTTTCCTTCTTTGGCGCTGCTTTCCTTTTATAGCACTTTTTCTTTCCTTGTAGCTTCGCTCCAAATCTGAAAAGAATCAAAAAATACCAAAGGCGTAAAAAATAACAAAAATAATAAAAATAAACCTAAAACAAATCTAAATACAAGTCCGCGTCGGCGGCGCCAAAAATCGATGTGATTTTAACAAGTTGTAGAAAGTGGTAGTAAAGATTCGTTCAACTCAGACTTGTAAAGATTTAATTTAAGAAAATACTAAAAACAAAGAAAATATATTCACAAGTTTGTCACAAAAATCGAGAGATTACTGAGACTCAGGATTCCACCATAACTCATTCATGCGATTATTATATTTATTCCAAACAATTATAGATCAAATAATATTGACTCTAATTCTTTGCCAAGGTAGATTCTTAAAAGATTGACTGTAAATCACTAGCATGACGCATCAAAAGCACTTAGACCAAGCATACATCATCATACGACATCACAATCAATTAAGAAAAATCATAAAACGATTGATAATAGTGCAAGTAGTCATAAAAGAATTAAATATAATTACCACATGCATGAAATATGGCTTCCTCCGTCATCCCAGCAATTGGGTTTAGCTCCACATATTATTCACATGCTCAAAATAGGTATTCATAGCTCAAAAGTGTGAAAAACAAGAGATAAGTGCTAATACAGAGATTCGCAACAGTTTATAGGTGTTGCATTAAACTGTTACAGGAAACGATAATAATGAGCTGCTGTTGAAATAAGACTGCTACAAAAGAAATAAGACTGCCTTTAAACGATAGTTCTATTCTGCAGTGGATTTGCCACAGTCCTCTGCGACTGTTCTGGATCGTCTAATGTTCTTCGTGTTCTTCCTCTACACCAGCAGAACGCGACTTCCTGAAGCTCTGATTTCTTCTCCTCTCTGCCTCTGTTCGTCCCCAAAAGTCTCGACCCTTGCTGTGGCTTCAAAGACCCATATATATACACCACAGGGTCGATCAAATCACCGTGAAAACTGATCTTTTCCTCCCGCAAAAGTCACGGACTTCCCCTTTATTCCTCTCCTTTACACGGCTTCTGTGATTATCCAAATATAGTCGAATCCTGCAGAGAAGATATCCTTCCCTAAATCCTCACGAACTTCCCAAATATAGAAACAAAATCCCGTACTCTCCATTGCCCTGTTTTAACCGAGATAAACATGGAAACTTCCATTCTCCGTGATGACTTCTCCCTGTTTGCTTCAAACGGATTATCTAGCCCTATTTAAATGAGCTAAATACCCATGCTAACTGTTCTCAGCCTTAACGAGTCCAGCCCAATAAAAATCTGCGATTAAAACTCCTTCGAATTCGGTTCAGCAAACATTCAGTCGAGGAAGAAAACTTTCCCGCCAAAACTGTATGTTTAAACCATGAAGATGGTGTCCCCATAACCACTGGTGGGGTGCCTTTAGCAGACGCCTTTGGGTATGCCCTAGGGTGCAAATAGCAGGAGGGTACCCCTTAGCAATTGAGGTGCCCCTTATCCATTTGAGGGGTCCGAATAGCACGCGTCCTCCGGTCATAAATTCCACTTTTTAAGCCAATTTCTCAAGCACAAGTGTATTTCTCCAAAAACACCTACAATGACACAAAAAGCCATAATAAATACAAAATCGAGCACTAACAAAATATACAATTGAGATTAAATCAGACACAAAAATGTGTCTATCATTCATGAACTAATACATTTAAATAATAAGGAATGCAACATTTTTGCAAACCGTGGCTATAATGTTCATGAAATGATTCGAGTGAATCAAAATCGATTTTGCTTCAATTGTGTCTTGTATACTTCTATGAGAATATAAACAATTGAACTACTCTTTAACTAGTTTCATCTGAGTCATTTGAACTAGTTTTGATAAAGATGAATAAGGTGTATATGAAAGTGCTCATATGGCTAACCATTGGTTAACTATTGTTGAACCAACTAAGTGTACACGTTTAGGTACGATTACCTTTATCTAAATGATGGTACATTTCAATTGTGTATAACAAGCTAAGTTCGATCTAACAGTTGAAATATATTAGCTTGAATCTAATCAGGTTTTAATCTAACGGTGAATATTGAATACTTTATTACCAAGGTAACATTGATTGCAAACCCTAATTTGAAGACTATATAAAGGAAAACTCTAGCAACTGGGAAACCTAATCCCCACACCTCATGTGTGATACTAGTTGCGACTAGAGTCGATTCTCCTTTAACCTTAGGTTTTTCCAAAACCTTATAGGTTAACGACTTGAAGACTTCATTAGGATTGTGAAGCCAGACCCAACTATTTCTCCGTAGTTGCGTGTTACGATCTTGTTGTTTTCTATTGTGATTGAGTGATATCTTCTTTAAAATTTCTTAGCCGATTAATGTTCGAGTTTGGTTCCAATTTTAACTTGAGTTTTTGTTTTGGTTTATAGTTACAATTTTCTTTTGATATGAAAGTTTAGATCCTCTATAATAACTAAGGGGTCTTTTAACAAAGAAGGAAGTACCTAACAACAAAAGGGGTAATAGTTTCATACCTTTTTGTAATATATTTTCTATTGTAGGTTGATGTTGGCTAAAAATAAAGTGAAATTTGGTTTCAAAGACTTAGTGATGTTAGAAAATGTGATTGTACATATGTTAGAAAAATCTTGACATTAATACGCCGTAATTGTTAGTGAGTTTCAACTTATTCACTGAGCTATGCTTATATGTACTATCCGCATCTCAAAGAACTGAGCTTATAAGGGCAACACCTACACTGCTGGTTCCTTTCAATGGCCACATCTTTGAATCCCACCGGTTTGTGCACTAGTTACTAGTCCTGCTTCCATTCTATATTTCATATAAAGAAAATTTAGAACACTTTCAAGTAAACTCATGTTTGTGCATCTCAATGGCTTATAAGGGCAACACTGCTACGTATGCGCTTTCCTTTCATGGATTCCTCTCGGCTACATCTTTGAATATCAAAACTATTTCCATTTTATATTTCATATAAAAGAAAATTTAGAACAAATAAACTCATTTTTCGTCAAGTGCCCTTCCTTCCGGACTAATGCATATTTTTTTTTTTTTTTTGTATATTATAGCTGACTTTTGACTTTCTTTCCGTGGCGGCATATAAGAATTTTACTCTCCAATGTCTAGTGAGAACCGATCTTAGTCAATCATGTGTCTCTTCCTTGACGTAGGCTAATTGAATAATGCATATTTCTTTTTCTTTTTTATTTTATTTTTGTATTATAGCTAGAGACACTTTTGAATTTCTTTCTGTGTGTGCATATAGAATCTTACTCTCAATGTTTGTCATAGGTACTACTAAACTTTCTCTCCTCTCTACTAGAGTTCCTCTTTGTTCTTTCTTCGACGTCTTGATAACTCCTAACAAGGTGTTGTTTTGGAGACTTCTATAACATGTAGTATGAAGATGTACTTTTTTTTTGCACAACGAGGTATTTCGGATCACAAAGGACCCAAAATGCCTATCTCATAAATATCTATGGACTTTATAACTTGAGTTTTGATGATTTCCGTGTCTTTGGATTTGTTGATCAGTTTTCGCGTAATATTCTTCGCCGGAACAAACCTTTCCCGATGCATATGCACAGTGGTTCTACCGAGATAGAATATTTTTTCATGTATTAACATCTTTGAGTGCATGACTATTTTTGATCTTTTCTAACTGCTATATTTCTTATGATTTTTTCGGGCATTTATTGAATTTGTTTTTTACTGCATTTTTCAAGGCAAAGTTCTCAATGTTGTGGAAATGAATTTATTCTCTATATAGTGATTTGCGGTGTTTTAGCAATATTGAGTTTTAACATTTTTTTAAGTAGTCACTTGGTCAAACATCTTTGTCTCATCGTTTGTGATTCCATAATATTTTGTTTCGTTAATCGATTAAGATAATTGTGACTCGAGAGGAAAGTAAATACGTGGTTTGTGTGGCGGCTTTGTTCTTCGGGAATATGAAAGTCGGTTTATCAATTGTAAAATTACATTAGTTCATGTTCACCTGCATGATTTATCAAAAGATGGAACAAAACTCTTTTATGAGAACTAAACAAATTGTATCAGGTAATAATACTTCATCTCGGATTGAGCTCATAAGATTAGCCATCAAATGGATGTTGATGGTCTAAAAAAGGTGAACAAGGACAAAAGTTCATTTTATCTATTCAATAGACTTTTTTGTGTGCAAAGGACTTATTTGAATATGTATCATTGTTTGTTTATCAAGTCTTCGTTTATTATTTTATTAACTTTGGTAGTAACAACTTTTATTGACACCAATTGGGTGAGATCATCTAAGGGAATCAAGTAGCGGGTAAACACATTAACCAACGAGAATTAAGTGGATAAAACAGAATCCAAATGCATAGAGCAACAAAATTCGTGGTTCAAGATGAGTAATTTTTGTGGGTTATATATTTCACCAACAAACACGTTTATATGTTCTACCCACTACAACCAGTGCTTACGCGAACTTCATTGAAGTTGAAGATATTTGTACCAACAGAATGGTTGGTATAACCTTGATCGATGCCATGTCGGCCGTTGAGCTTAAACCCATCAAAATTGGTTAGGTCTTAACATGTTCACCTTGATTTATCAAAAGATTCCAGTATATCCGAATATTAACTTTTTGAGATTTGTTTAGTAGCTTTGGGGACTTTTATTTTGTGAGATCATCTAAGGGAATCAAGTGCGGCAAGGTGTTCTAATACAATGTGGGAGATTGGTTGTTCAAATAGGATATTGTATGACTAGTGTTAAAAATCGGACTGGGTCCGGGTTAGTCTTCATTTGCGGTTTCCTCGTTAACAAAATTTCCTCGTATCCGTGTTATTTATTTTCCGCATTATATTTGTCTATATAATTTAAATATCACAGATTGTGCGTAAGTTCAATCAATTTTGAATCCAACCTTTTTCATTAAATTGATTGACACTTGAATATTGATTTTTGAAACCGTCCAAGTTGTTTATTATATTAATCAGGCTCACGGATTTCAATCTGTTTGATTTGCTGATTATATTAAGAACAGAGATATAACTCTTTGATATATTTCTTGATTGAGCTTGTTTTATTAGTTAGTGTGAATACCAATATTCCGCAGAGCACGTGTCACGATCTTAGTGGCCGCACACGAGTTAATTATATAGCCCTCGCTATGTTGGGGTTTTGTTCCGTGAAGATTCCGGAACTTACCGGAACGCAACTTGGGTGTTTCCCAAGTTATGTGATTTCCTAGTTTAGGATTTCCTAATTAAGGTGTGAGTCTATTTTTAGGAGTTCTAATACCTGGGGAGCAAGGATTTTTCTACTATATAAGAGGGCTTATATTGTGAGTAGAAATCCATTCTCTTGTAGAATCCTCTCTCAATAATGGGAGTGATTGAGTCACAACCGTTGTGTCCTACAATGGTTGGTGATGGGGTAAAATTTATGTGAGAAGAGAGACTTGTAGTGAGAACGGGTATGGGAGAAATCTAGGGTTTCTAGGGTTCGTATGGGAGAAGCTAGAATTCATGATGTTCTTCGTGTTCTTGTCTAAAGTCGAAGCAACCATGGCGATGGAAGTTTATGGAAGAAGAATAACAAAGGAAGAGGTAAAATCTTCGTAATATGTCTTGTTGTTTCTAACGTTTAGCGCTAGTGGGTTACATAACTAGTTGATTATGTGATGTGTATCGATGTAATAACTTGTTATGATAATGAAAGATTCTCGGGGTGGTTTTGGCCGTGGATGTAGCCTACAAAGGTGAACCACGTAATCTTTGTGTCGTGTGTGATTGTCTATTATCGTATTGATCATATATTCGTGCTAGTATTATTCGATCATGCTAATCTAAAGATGTAAGAGAAGGATTCGAACTAAGTTATCTAAAGTAGGATGTTTCATGGAATTGAATTCTATGTAAACATGCCGGTTCGAGATGAATGTAACCTCGGTTTCTCGACACGCTATACGGAAGAACCTAAGTAGCAGAGGATACCTTCGCAGATCTACTTTATCTCATCCCAAGAAGGGATACCTCGACGGCCAAGATGAAAGAAGTAAAAGCCTTGTCTAGGGGAAGGCAGCTGGCGAAGGGATAGAGGTATATGACATATCTAATCAGCATTAAATGCACTAATCTCTTATCTACACGCATAATCAAAGCACATGGAGAGAGATGATGTGGAGGAACCTGACTGGCATAGGCTGGCGGTGAACGAAGGTACAATCTGTTTTGAGGTTGGGAAGTTCACAAAGGAACGTGGGTCAGCTGAGGTGGCAAAGTTCGACTGGAGAAAACACGCGGCGAACGAAGGTACCATTTGTACGAAAGGTATATCAGGAAGCGATGGGTCCAAAGACAGCAAAGATATGCCTGGAGCAGAAGGGGATATAAATACCAAGTCTCACCAACAAACAAGGGGCATTCAATATCTACGAGAGAATATCTAGTATTAAGCTTATACCTCTTTAATGTTTAGAACTTAAGTATTTACTTCAACTTGAGTTCTCTCTATTACTTTGGGAAGCATTTAAGATCTTTGTAACCACCATAACTTAATACAAAACAATCACTCATTACCCGTGGACGTAGGCGAAAGTCGAACCACGTAATCTCTTGTGTCTCATGATAACTTAGTAGCTTTTTACATTATATTTGTGTTCTTAGTTATTATTGTGATCTTGAGTATCTTTTACTACTGAGCATTATCAGTTCAACAGAGGCATCAATACTACTTAGTATCCGATTCTCTGAGCTGTATACATTATGTAGACTATGGGAAAACTAGTAATCACAGTTTGGCGCTAGAAGGTTTTGCTCACCAGCTTCAGTTTTCATATTCCTTTATTTTTAACTTACATATCTTCTTTAACGAAGAGATCTGTGTCCAGCAGTGATGAATCTCACTCTTTAGTGACTTGTTCATCCATTGTCCACGTATGTTCTTGGAGTTCATAGCCTCTAAAGACTTACGACACTACAGATCTACAAAGGTTTGCGCAAAATTGCACTCACAAAACGTTAAAGCTTTTGTTTTATATTAAAACAACCTTTTTCGACAAGGCATCCTTTAGATCTGAGTACATCTGACTGCTGAGGAATCTCAGTGAGATTTTAAGGAAAAAAGATCTTCTAAAGCATTTAATAACCTTGTTTTTTGGGAGATCTGACACCCCTTTTCTAATTGGTTTTCAACGTTTAAGGTTGATTCTTCCAAGGGTGTCATAAAAATTTAATACCCATCTTTCCAAACGTCATTTCAGTTCTTTTTCTGAAAATGCTGCTTAGCCAGTCTTCGTGTCGAGCATTAATTGCTACCTTTGACGAAGGCAACCAAGTAGCAGATTTTGTTGTTTTTTCTGAGACCGCAGGATAACAAGAGCCGAAAGGATGTAGAAACCAAGTGACGCACCAACAAGATCACGACCAACAGTTATGAGAGGAAGATCTCAAAAGCCATCTCAAGCAAATCAAAGAACTGAAGCAGAGGACGGCCAAAGTGAAATAGCAAGAAGAACGGTTGCTAATAAACCACCTATTCTGCTGAAGGGATGGGGAAAACATCGGGGAACAACCACTTTACGGCATGCCCGTTCTGCGAACACGCGCGCCAACATAACGAAGCCACATGCGGCCAACGCAGGGTTACCCAGAACCTTAGCTCCTACGGGACGAGGGTTGAGGAACCTAACTCCAATTCAGCCAGATCCTGACGCTCCAGTCATAGAAGAAGGAGTGGAAAATTCTGAGGATCCGGCCGATAGCATTCCTCAGGGTGGTGGAATCCACAACGAAGATCAAATGACAATACAAGTAGCAGCTTTGATACTCCGTAACAAGGAGCATGAGGATGCAATGCACGTGATGGCCTAGGAGAACCAGAATATAAAAGATATGCTGGACGTACAGATCGAAGGTTCCCAAACTCACCCTCCGTTAAAGAGGCGTGAGAACGGAGCTATCTCAAGAAGACGAAGGGTGGATCTTAACCCACCAAAGGCTAAACTACCGCAGGGAGCCAGGGGAACGCAACATGATCCAGACGACACGGATCCAACCTAAAAGCCCTCTCAATCCTACTATGATGAGGAATTTTCCATAGATGCTCACAATGTGAACATGGTCATGGAGAAAATGGAGAAAATACGGAAGGAGATACAAGGATTGAAAATCGGTCACGCAGGCGCAAGGCTAGAAGAAGTACTCCATGAAGTGACAATATCTCCGTTGTCTTTTCTCATTTTGAGGGAGCCTATCCCTGCGAAATGCCCGGTACCTACGTTCCAAGCGTACAATGGTACCTCTGATCCTGCAGCCCACCTACGATACTACACTCGTGTCCTTGCCCATTGGGAAAAAGATGAGGTAGTACTTTATAGGTACTTTCCTCCAAGCTTGACAGGATCAGCATTGGCATGGTATGACAATTTGCCAACAAACTCAATTGACTCTTTTGAGCAATTGTCTACAGTGTTCTTGGAGACATACATGTACAACAAAGTCAACAAAGGCAGGGTTAGATAGGCTTGTTTTAGCTATCGGAACCCTGGAAACATTGATGCAGTACACAGACAGGTGATAGAAGATATGCCAAGCAATCGGGAAAGTCAATCTAGAAATTAGCATCAATTGCTATAAGTATGGACTTGATAGAACCTCAGCCATCTTCGTGGAGCTCCACAACAGAGCCCTTGATTCCGAAGGAGAACTTAGGGTTGTCCAAGATCGGTACATCAGACTTGAAGAAATACAGAAGGACAACCCCAGGGCGCAAGCAAAGACAACAACAGCTCCGCAACGAACCAATTGCGGCGATACCTAAGAGGCAAAACGACGCCGTGGGCAGAGCCATCTCTCGAGAAAAAACATCAAAATACGGAGATGGCAAAGGCAGAGGAAAAGGGAAAGAAGAATTCGTAGATAAAATCTACACAAAGCTGAACACAACGTTCTCTCACATTCTAAGCAAGGAAGGAGAGAAGCCAGGCTTTCCTTACCTTAATACTAGGGGAAAGCAACCAGATAAAACAAAGGAGGCTAAGGAGTACTGTGAGTACCACCGGTACTACGGGCATACAACTGACACATGCTATCACCTGCGGAACACGATTCAGGGATTCATAAACGAAGGAAAATTCATGGAGTACGTGCAGATACAACCAGCTGATACTGAGGTAGCCCCTAAGAAAAGGGTACAACTACCTCAAGACGGCAAATACATTAACATGATCACCTTTTTAGCGGAGGCCAGTAAGAGTTACTCGAAGATATCCTCGAGTTAGATCGAAACATAAGAAAGATAGAAGCCCACGAAGTGTTCAAGCTAAGTGGACCACCCACTACCACTTGGGAAGAATGGATGGCTACGCCATTAACATTCTCAACCAAGGACGTCAACCAGGAATTCGAGATGCACAATGATCCAATTGTGATCACTCTATCAATACATGGGTGGAACATTACGAAGGTCCTCATTGATGGGGGCAGATCGTTAAATGTATTGTTCTACGAGCCCTACTTACGTATGGGTCTGACGGCTGAGAAAATGGATTCGTCCACTTGCACAATATATGGTTTCAATGGAGCTATCTCTAGACCAAAAGGATAAATCGTCTTGCGGGTACGCGCGGGATCCTTAGTAAGCAATACAAGTTTCTTTGTTATGGAAGAACCTTCGCCCTACAATGTCATCATGGGACAACTATGGGTCCATCAGTTGAGAGGAACAACTTCGACCTATCACCAATACCTTCGATTCCCTACACCCATGGGGGAAATGGAAATCAAAGGTGATCAACATGATGCAAAGGCTATGCAATCTAGCGGAGGTCGAGACTCAAATGAAGAAAGAGTTGCCGCACGGCAACACGAAAGAAAAGGCGAAAGGCAAATGTCGGTGAAGTAATGAACGGAGGTTTCAAAGTGCCCGAAGCCCCTCGGTCAGGAGGAAAGTACATCGCAACACCGGCGTGGATGTCTCCACCCAAATGATAATTCTGAGAAAAGCACTCCTCAGCGTCCTCGAAACAAACCTTCTGCGGTGGAACCAACAAAGAAAATAAACATCGGAATGGAGGCAAAACCAAAGATGATCAACATCGAACTTTAATAGAAGAGGACGAGGAGATGCAGCTATAAAGCTGTTCTACGGGATCACGAGACATCTTCGCATGGTCAATGGAAGACATGCTTGGAATTGACCGAATTTGGTCTCCCACCATCTCCGGATCAATCGGAGATACCACCATTCAAACAACATATCCTCAAGGTGGAAGATATCTACCAAGAAGCGGTAGAAAAGGAGTTGCAAAAGCTACTAGCGAGCGGGATTCATACGAAGTCAAGTATCCCACGTGGATATCAACATGGTGATCATACTGCAAAAACGGAGGCGTGCGCATTTGCATCGACTTTGCAACCTCAACAAGGCGTTCCCTAAGGACTGACTACCGCTTCCAAATATTTACCAGTTAGTCCTTTGCAGCCGAAGGTCACCAGAGGTTATCCTTCATGGATGGCTACTCTGGTTACAACAAAATCACCCTTGCAGAAGAAGACCAGGAGCATACTGCGTTCTTACCCCACGAGGCTTGTATTGTTATACAAGGATGCCTTTGGACTAAAGAACGCGAGGGAAACATACTAGCGACTGGTAGACAAAATCTTTAAACCATGGATAAGCAAGATACTGGAGGTTTATGTGGACGATATGCTTGTCAAAAAAAAAGAGGCGAAAAACCACCTCATACCTAAGGGAAATATTCGAGGCCATGAGAAACTTTCACATGAAAGTGAACCCGGAGAAATGCACTTTCGGAGTAACCTCAGGAAAATTCCTAGGATATTTGGTGACTAAGCGAGGAATATAAGTGGACCTAAAGAAAAAGTCGGAGCAATAATGGAAATGCCATCTCCATAAACACTAAAAGGAGTAAAAAAGATAAATGGAATCTTAGCCTTCATGGGAAGATTCATAGCAAGATCATCGGATAAATGCAAAGCATTCTTCGATACACTAAGGAAAGGAAGAAGGTTCATGTGGACCACGGAGTCTGAGCAAGCTTTCCAAAATATCAAAGAACACACTGGCAGTACCCATCCAACGAATCCGGAGCTAGGTGAAATACTCACCTTATACTTGGAAGCAACAAGCTACGTTGTGAGCGCAGTGCTGGTACGAGACCAAGGACAAGGAGAAAAGCCCATCTACTACATCAGCAAAACAATTGATTAAGCGGAGAGTAACTACACCAAGGTGGAGCGGCTTATATATGCCTTAGTAGTGGCAACACAAAAACTAAGGATATATTTTGGCATTACCTTTGAGTCTTCAAGAAGGCTCGGATAAGAGTCAAATCCTCGATATCACGGAGAAAATTGGAAGGGTGGCAAATGGAACGCCATGATCAAATAATTCCATATAATTTTGAAACTAGGAAGGCTGAGAAATCACAGATCTAGAGACTTTACGGCGGACCTACCTCTCGACGAAGCGGAGATAGGCGACATCTCCGGAATGGAGGAAGACAAGCAAGAACCGAGAAGATCTCTTGGACCTCGAAATTCACGAAGATGGGAGATATTCGTAGATGGCTCCTCAATGGATAAGGCGCAGGCATAGGGATTGTAATAACAGCCCCCTACCGGAGACAGACTCATCTATGCGTTCAGGTTAGAATTCGAAAAATACACCAATAATATCACGGAGTATGAGGCGGTCATACATGGTTTATGCTTGGCACGGGAGCTAGGCCTATCAGATGTTCGTTTGACTAGTGACTCACAGTTGGTCATTAGACAAATCGAACTCAAATACCAAACTTTGGATCCAGTGCTATCTTCGTATCTAAAGTTAGCGCAGGAGCATGCGTCAAAGATCATCAACGTAATATTTAGACATGTCTGTCGAAAAGATAACAGACACGCATATGCCTTAGCATTCATATCATCAATGCTAAGGGACATAAGTACCACCTCCGTGCAAATTAGAAGAATATATGAATCTTCGATAAAAGGACCAATCTCAGGTGCTGAGGAGGCTTTGGCCGTTCAAACTCGGGCCATGAGAGAAGCTGAAAAATGAAAAGAAGGCAGGGGAGTAAGAGAACAGTGCAATGAAGTCGAAGAATCGACAAAGAGCAATCCATGTAAGACAAAGACAACGAAGATGAAGCGGAGGATGATTGGAGGATTCCAATTCACCAATACCTCGACAAAGGCACCTTACCAGCAGATGTCAAAGAGGCTCGGAAACTTGAATCAAAAGCAGCAATGTACATCCTTCGTGATGGAATATCGTATAGAAGGTCATTTCTTGGACCTCTAATGCGGTGCCTCTCATGAACCGAAGGGAAGGAAAATACTCCATGATATACACAACGGAGACACATGCAATCATAGTGGAAGAAGGTCCTTGGCGGTCAAAGACAAAATGCAAGGATACTACCGGCTAATCATGGACTAAGATTCAAAGAATGTGGCTAAGCGCTGTGAAAGATGCCAACGTTTTGCCAAGAAGATTAAAGCACCAGCAACGGAGCTTAACTCAGTCATCAGCCCTTGGCCAGTTGTCAAGTAGGGGGTTGATATTGTCGGACCTTTGATAGAGGGAACCTCGAAAAGGAAATATCTTATTGTGGCTATGGATTACTTCACCAAGTGGGTGGAAGCAAATGTTTTGGCAAGAATTAGGGACACAGATGTCTTTAAGTTCTTGTTTGAGCAAATCATATGCAGGTTCGGAATACCAGCTGCCATAGTCTCTGACAATGGCAAGCAACTACAAGGAAAGAACATTGATATGTTGTTCGATACTTTAAACATTCAGAAAAACAAATCCACTCATATATACCCTAAGAGCAATGGACAAGCGGAGGCAACTAACAAAAAATAACGATGAACTTGAAGAAAAAAGAAGGAGCATACAAGAAAAGATGGTGCGAACAACTGCACAATGTCTGTGGGCCTACCAAACTACAAGAAGGCGGCCACTAAGAAACTCCATTCTTGCTAACCTATGGAGCCGAAGCGGTCATCCCAACGGAGATAATACTTCCAACGACAAAAACGGAGGAATGGGAGAAGAATCTAACAACGGACCTAATGTTGGAAAATCTCGATGATCTTGAAGAAAGGCGGGAAGTGGCTTTGCAAAAGATGGTAAACTATCAACGAAGGCTAGCTCGCGAATACAACAAACGGGTCATCCCTAGAAACTTTGTGGTCGAAGAATACGTATTACGTCAGATACCACCATATCAAAGAAAGAAGGAGTGGGGCAAGCTAGCTCCAACATGGGACGGGCCCTACATCATACATGACATCGCTGGAAAATGGTCATACTACCTAAGGACCCTCAAAGGTGAAGTATTTCAACACCCTTGGAATGCAATGTACCTAAAAAAGTACTACCCGTAAGAGAATGTTGATTACTCAGGAGAAGAAGGGAACATGCAGTAGCCTACCATGTTCTATCCCTAATCAAAGGTATTATAAACCTTACTAATCAATGAAATAAACTTTTTGCTAAAAGAAAGTTAAATTTTGATTAGATACAAATTGGGTTAGAATAAACACCCTCCGTCAGGATTGACGATGAGACAAGGCAAGACATAACTGCGCATATGTCAATACTCGGATCCTCGGGGCAATAGCTCCCTTCATGAGGCAATAAGAAAAAGTAAGATATCCCCTATAGAGATACCTTGTCGAAGTAAAGCAGTCTTCGCGCTGAACGTGTAGGGTTACAGGAAAACTATTGCCCACGTAGGGACCTTCGCCACCACGGTACCTTCTGGACAAAGGATACTTAGGTAGGACGATGAATGTTCCACCGAAGGTTAAACATACCTTAGCACCTTGTGATGACTTGGATATGCGGTCAATTAGACACAATACGTCTACAAACAAAATATTCATGAAATAACATAGGTAAATTAATAATGTTACCAAAATATGACTGACGTGTCTTAAAATTTGCAGATAACGGAGGTTCAAAACATCACGAAGCATTGTTTCAAAGAAAAGAGACACTAAAGCCAAAAAAGATGCCTCGGCTGAAGGCATAATACAACAAGGAGATTGTTTAAATAAAGAAAGAAATAACAAAATCAAGGGTAAGGAAGACGAGGAAAGACCACTCCTTCATCCTAACGTTCAGCTTCCGCAAAGGCGTCATTGATATAATCAATGGCCGACTTCTCGAACTGAACCTTCATTTGGGAGGCCTGAGCCGCCAGATAAGAGGCTGATTTCTGATTAAGCTCTATCACCCGAGCACTAATATGATCATTAGCTTGTTGGAGCGCCTCAGCCTTGAACTTTGCAGCAGAATCAAACTAGCGATATATCTCCAACGAAAATACTTGACCCTCAAGACGATTGATCTTGGCATTCGCGCCCACCAGCTGCTCTTGAAGACCTACGAGTACAAAGGGTGTAAGTCATGAGAAGAAGCAACGAAGGATACAAAGAATGTTGCTGGAAAATAAGGACCTTAAGCTACCTCCTGCATGGCTAAGGGATTCTTCTAAACTATGTTGGGCCTCAGCAAGGTCCACCTCAGCAGCTTCGAGATCTTCCACAAGGGTATCTCCTTCAGTCCGAAGATCATCAACATCAATCCGGAGCGAAGCATTCTCAGAGGATAAGACCTGGTACACATTCTCTAACTCTTCCAGCCTTTTAACCAAAGATGCATGAAAGAGGACACGGAACCAGCCTCAACAAGTCTATTCTTAAGAGAACATACCTCAGAAGATAGTACATTACGTTCTGCGGTAACCTTATCTAAGGAAGCGCGGGCATATTCAAAATCCGCATGATACTTATTGTGTATAATTTCTTGGGCTAGGAGGCATTTCTCGACCAAGGAAATATCATCATTTTCCTTTAAAATGAGACCCTCTTTCCACTTAAGGGCTTCATCACATTCTTTACGAAAAAAAGCCATCTGCTTCACAAGATTTGCGTTATAAGCAGATTCAAAGGAAATTTGGGTCTCGTTATGAACAAGCACGTTCATCAACCTGTCCGATAATACCAAACATCGGGGGATACATATCGGTTCCAACACGAAGTTTAATTAAGGCTCGAATCCGCACAAATATGGTTTCGGCGGGCGAATAAGGAAAATGAAGATCACCTGTGGCTCAAACCTGGCCACGTAAACCAGAAAACAAAGGTGAGAGTTATCTTTAACTCAAAACATATCCATATACGTCCTAGGCGTCCAAAAACAATAGAGGAGGCGGCCTATGGCTAGTACATATCTAAGTACGAGAAGCCAGGGGCAAGGACGAAGCTTATGTTTGGCACAAATGTATCTATATATATTTTCAACAGCCAAAGACAATCACAAAGACTTCCGACAACAACATCATACAAAGGGTCAAAATCTATCAGGGGAGTCTCACTAAAAGAAGATCCCCCAGAACAAGTATAAAACCAACCACAAAGAAGAGGGCTCCATAAGCAAATATGCCTTTTCCTCTTTGAAAGCTACATGAATTAGATCTCTAAGAGAAAAAGGGGGCAAACATACATCAACCACAGTCGAAAGCATCAAAGAAATCCGAAAATTACTAAACATTGTTCCAAAACATCAAAAGGAAATGCTTCAACTAAGAAGAAGAAGGAGATCCTAAGCCAACGACATCTCCTAAACCATGCTCATAATTGGAAAGCTCCTCCTCAGCAGTAAGGGCCACCGCAGAAGCATCGCATAAGGATCGGAGGATATGCCAAAAATCACCACTGCACTGCATCACCCTTCGAGGAGGTTCTCTAACCACATGATGTCCAGTTATATCAGACTGTACGAGAACAAAGGAAGGAATAAGATAAGAAGTACAAAGTAAGGTATCAAGAGGATTACAAAGCACTAAGATAGGATCGTACGATCCTTACACTAGCGGGTGTTAGCTCAAATATACCAGGTGAAATCCCTCTCTTCTTTGCCATAGTAGCTACGGAGTTGCCATCAGATCTAAGAGCGGTCCTAGCGGTAAAAAGGCGGTTCCAAAGAAGAAAAAGCAGAGACTACAAAAAGTTATCGAATAACAAGCAAAAGTTACTATACCAAGCAAAGGTTATGAATCAAAGAATAAAATGAAAAACCTCCGAGAAAGCGAAGGTTACCTCGTGAGAAGCAGCAGGGTTGAAGACCCAAGGTTGATATTCATCACACTTAGAGGGCAAAGAAAAAGATGCATGGGGAACTCTAGGGTCTGCGGCAGTAAAACCCAAAACCCAAGGACCCGTCACAAGAAAAGGAGTATACGCCCAGCACTTATCACGATGAAGATGAAAAGACTTGGTAATCTCAGCTAAAGACGGGTGAACGTAGATATCCTTGTCACGAAGCTGAAGCCTTTGAAGCTCATGGTGAGGAGGAGGAGGAGGAAGATCCTCAACAGCAACCTCTTCTACCTCAGGATCCGCAGCAGCCTCAGGGACCACAACCATCTCAGTATCAGCAGGTACCTCAGTGTCCTCATGAGGTGGAGTTAGCGTAGCATCAGGGTGATACATCCGCGGAGAAGGATCGGAGAGGCGAAGAGGGTCCCTGTTCAGTCCGCGTAGGGGTTTTCGGAAGTTTCATGATCCCCGACACCGGCGGGAAGAACATTCAATCAACAATGGCGGTTGGAGTTACAATCGACCCAAAAAAGCTTGGCCGGGAAGAAATGGTAGTACTTTGGGCATGCACTACACCAAAAACCCTAATTTACCACGGATATTTATGTTGCAATTAATTTCAGCAACGCTTATGTATGTTGCCCACACGGCGTCACAAATTTTTAGCAACATCTACAAACGTTGCTTAAATTAAATAAAGCAACGTTATATACGTTGCTTCATCCGTTGCTTAAAATAATATAAGCACCGTATATAAAGGTTGCTTAAATTAATTAAGCAACGTATCATTTATTTAAGCAACGTAAAAAATCGTTTACCGAGGTAGGACACGTGTAGTGGGTCCCACAAGAAAAGATAACATCATTTATATCCGTTGCAAATTTTTAGCTAGGTTTAAAAAAAAATTAGAATTTTGTTGATTCATTTTTTTATATTTCTACACTTGCATATTTGATTTCGAATCTGCTACACCATTTGACCAGAGATATTTGCACCCGACATTCCAGTAAAGTAGAAAACCTAATTATCCATACGAGAATGAAAATACTATCATCAATCATTATAGTAACAATATGTGCTTAAGAGATCGATTATTAAGTACCAAGGTTCATAAAGTTAACTTGTATGACTTATCTAAAAAAACAACCTTGTATGAGTTATAAGTTTGTCTACCAAGATCTAACTCAGAGCCTCGCTTGAGTACATAAAAATGAGAGAGCTAGTTTGTCTTCCAAAGTACTTCAAGGCAGAGGTTAACAATACACCGAGCTACCAGTTGTCGAGATGGTTTGGCGCTTGAAATAAAGTGACTTAGTAAAGCATCGAAGCTTGTGGTCGCTGAATGTACAAAGGAAACGAAAAACTTCGAAGGTCCTGCAAAATTAAAGAGAAATGTAACATCAAATGTTTTAATAAATCCCTGATAAAGTTACATCACAACATTAAGGCAACTACATGCAGAGCATTCCCATACAACAATGAACTCCTGGTTAAAGTTAATGCTTTTGGAAGAAACTTGTCCCTGATGTTGCTTGCCTCGGTGCATGGTTATCCCTTTCAACAAGGGAAGAAAAGGAAATACTACTTTTAATACTTGGATACCGCAAGATGAGTCTTATGAGCAAATAGATAAGAAGAAGAGAACACAGCTTTCACATTAATGCGATTAATTCGGCAATAAGATACTGACATGCCATGAAATGCAAGTGTCAAATGACAAGTTCAAGACATCTCCATGCCATAGAAAAGAATAATACTAAAGAAAACAAATATAAATCAAGGTAGACAATTTGATCTATTCAAATATTGTTCTAAGCAAATAAATACCGTTTTCCAATCTGGACTTGAACGCGTATTGCCACAGTGCATCGAGCCCATCCATGCATGTCGGGTTCCAGCGCTAGGATGCCCTGAAAATGAAATGTACCATTAAGGTACAAATAATTATAATAATATAAAGGCAAATTACACACAAGATTACAAAAAACTACAATACAAATACAAAATTGTTAAAAATAGAACAGGATTGTGTACTATACAAACATTTAGTTGCCATAATTATTAGCATGAAGTAAAAAAATAAAAAACGCAAATGAGTAACCAAGAGTAGACCTTGTGTTCGCTTGAAATGGGAACCAAAACGAGAAGATGCCACATGAGAGGAAGCGTGAGTAATAGGAAGTCAAAATACGAATTTGGATATAAATCAACATTTTATCTCTCGGTCTTGAAGGTTATAACTCGTAGACTTATTGGAAAGATAAACTTGATTATGCTTGATTAATCAAGGTTAGAAGTATCTAGAACATTTGAGGCTTAACCGGTTAAGCCAGTTCTTTTGGTCCCTAGAAAAATGCGGAGTTGGTAGGTTAGCTAGAATTCTACGGAAAGTCAAAGTCGGTTGTGTAAAAGTGTGTACGGTCGGTCATTTACAAGAACACTCTAAAGAAAAGCGGGAGTGAGCATAGTTGGTAGATAACACCCTATAAATAGGGAAGTTCATTAGTTTGTTGGAATTGTATGGAGTGAAAACACCAAATCTTTTATGTTACTATCTCATAAACATGTTCAAACACAAATTAACTTTAAGCGCGAGAAACATAAAGTTGTGCATCTTCCTTCGATATACGTAGTATGCTTTGAACAAATGAGCATTGTATATTAAGGTATTTGCTTAGGGCCAGAGAACTACATGAAGAGTAATATGTTACTCAAAACTTGTGTCAGCTTACCTATATCTCATCACCATACTCTAAACGAGAGTGGGCACCCACTACTGAGTTCTGCACCATACAATTTTGTATGAAGCATCCATTGGAAATTATTGACTCCAGGATCTGCAAGAAATTGCAATAAGAACATGAGAAGTGAAAGATAAAAGAACAGAAAATCTTGATTATAGGCGAACCCCACATACCCGTAGGGACTGTGAAGTAGTTAAGAATTTAACCCTTACTTGGATATTGTGGTCCCTTACAGCTGATGAAATGATTTCAGATCCAAAGTCATTTGAAGTGGGACACCTTGACTTCAGGAGCTTCGGTAAAACATCTGTCTTAAACATACAAACGCCCATAGACGCAATGTATGGAGATCCACTGGATTTGTTTGGACAGTATTGTCGACTTGCTGTTGCTGCAATATACCACCCAAGATCATTAAACAACGTGATAAAGGATGTGAATAATTAACGTGCTTTTTAAATATAGAAGAGATTCGTTTCACTTCTTGAATCCCGCAAATCCCTATATAACAAAGATTCTCATTTTAGAAATCTCAACTATCTGTTCGTCGGTTGCAGTCGATGGCAAGCTCATGATATAGATGGAATGGCCCTCGACTACGAAGAACGAGATGCAGGACATTAGAAAGGATATGGGATAATGGAATAAAAAACAAGCGAACCAAAATTAAAACAAGGTATGCCTGAAAATCAGATGAAGACAGTATAAGAATGCATATGGGATAAGGTTGAATACACACACAACATTTCTATGATTTAATCTAAAAAAATTAGCAGAACATAACATAGGTAAATTTTCTCGTAATAAATGATGTGTCATAAACATCGAAACAATCGAGAGAGTTACCTTCTTCCAAGACATTGCTATTTGCGAAGCATTGTTGCTTGTTAGGAGCCGATGCTCCATGTGCTGGAGTTGGTGATACATGTGAAGGCGCCTTTACGTAGCGAGGTTTCACCTTCATACTGGTAGTTGACACATTCACGGGAGCAGGCCCGCATTCCCTTTCGCAACTTTCAACCGCGTATGAAATTGGATATAAGTGATGAGATTCAATGAGGAACTTAATACATAGATTCAAACGGAAAAAAAGAGTTAGGATGGAACTGACAGCTGCAGCATCTGACTTCTTTGGAGCATCTTCTTGCACCACAGGCCCAGCAGCATCTGCTAATTGACGGACTTCAATTTGCACTGGATGAACTTGAGGAGGCTCCTCAACAACCTCTTCTTGCGTAACCACCTATTCCTCATTATTCAAATGTTCATGAACTTCAACACGGGAGTATCGGGACATGAGAGGGTTGAAAAGAAAAACAATAGTCAAGAACCACAATATAGTGATAGAAAAGCAGGATACTAAAAATCCACAACTAACAACAACAAGAAGCAAAAATCACCAACTACAAATTTCAGTCAAAATCTCTACCAATTTTTACCTGCATCACCACCACCAGCATCCATTCTCATAGAAAATTCAAGGGTTTCATCACAAACACTGAAAAAATGATGCACTATCACCAATTAAACCCAAAAATATATAGCACTAACCACGCCACCAGCACCAACAGCCCACACCATAGACTCTAACCATCATAACTACATACAAATGGTTAAAACATCACAAAACTGAAATCAAATGAAACCCATGATTTAGGACTCCATCAAATACATCAAACAAAAAGAAAAGATCCAAAATCTTTATAGAATCAAGCAATAAGGGAGAAAATAAAATCAAACAATAATAACAAATACAAGTAAAGCGATTAGGGTTTTCTACCTGGTGAAGTCTTCTTCTTGTACCTTGACTTTATCGAATATAGATGAGGGTTTTCTTTGATTCCGGGATATCTAGGGTTACAAAATTAAGGATTCCAAAGGTATTATGGTGCGATTACGAGATGGGTTTTGATTCAAAGATGCGATTAGGATTAGTTTTTGAAATCGACTTGATTCGATGATGAGAGTTGGTTGCATCTCGAACAAATAAACTAAAATGAGGTGAAAGTTTGCTTTCGGGTTTATGAACAAATAATCTAAATCTAGGGTTACAAAAGAGGGGTTTTCTTTTACATCCGATACATGGGTTAATTTTGAGGTTGAGATTAGTCTTTGATTGTGAGAGTTGAGGTCGGATCTATGAGATTTTCGAGTTGGGTCTAGGAGGAAGATAAGAAACAGAAAACTGAGTGAGGTCACTTCTCATACTCGAGAGATTGAGATAAATGATATAAAAATTAAATACTAACAATATAAATTCTGGAAAACCCTTTAAAATAACACAATTTAGATTAACCGCCCGATGACAACCTATATCAACGGTGCACAAATTATACTCAATTACCAAGAGTTAATTTATAAATGAAGCAACGAATATCTTATTATGCAACGTATAATTACGTTGCTCCATCTGCAACCATTATATCCGTTGCAAACCAAAATATGATGGCGTTGCAAAAACCAGGATATGGTGTAGTGATGGGTTTAGGAAGAAACAACCAAGGGAAACAATTTCGTCCACCCAAAGAGGCGAAAAACATGGTCGATCAACACATTCAAAATCCAGCGGACATGGAGCAATCATGATACATTCATGATGAAAAAGCACGAAAAGGAGAAAACCCATGTTCTCATACAATACAGAGAACACAACAAAAGCTTCAAACACCACATGTAGACATCCAACAACCTCAATGGTGTTCAATGGCAGTTAACCAAAGTCGAAGCAAGGCGAATCCATGATGAAAATCCAAACAAACAGAGAAGAAGCAAAAGTATCACTTACTTGTGTGCGATGATTATGTGTTGAACCTGAGTCTTAGCGAAATGAAGAGAATATCAACAGTTGACAGAGGAAGAAAATCTCTACGAAAGAGATAGAGAGCGACAGTTCGAGGGGAAAAAGGAGTTAATGAAAATTCCTTTTCTCTACTCCTTTCTTATAGGCGGCTGGAGGATCCAAAAATTTGGATGTCCCGAAATTCAAGGGGAGGTTATTGCGTGAAAGGACATGTGGGGGCCACCCAATCGGTACATGCAAAAATGGCGGCATTACGGGGAGTTTTCTTCCAATCCTACCAAACGGCAGAATATGAAAAAAAAAAAAGGAGAAAACTGTGAATACCAATATTCCGCAGAGCATGTGTCACGATCTTAGTGTCCGCACACGAGTTAATTATATATCCCTCGCTATACAGAAGAACCTAAGTAGCCGAGGATACCTTCGTAGATCTACTTTATCTCATCCCAAGAAGGGATACCTTGACGGCCAAGATGAAAGAAGTAAAAGCCTAGTCTAGGGGAAGGCGGTAGCGAAGGGACCGAGAGGTAGATGACATATCTAATCAGCATTAAATGCACAAATCTCTTATCTACACGCATAATCAAAGCACGTGGAGAGAGATGATATGGCGGAACATTTGGCGTAGGTTGGCGGTGAACGAAGTACAATCATATCGAGGTTAGGAAGTTCACAAAGGAATGTGGTTCAGCTGAGGTGGCAAAGTTCGACTAGAGAAAACACGCGGCGAACGAAGGTACCATTTGTACGAAAGGTATATCAGGAAGCGATTGGTCCAAAGACAACAAATATATGCCTGGAGCAGAAGGGGCTATAAATACCAAGTCTCACCAACAAATAAGGAGCATTCAATATCTAGGAGAGAATATCTAGTCTTAAGCTTATACCTCTTTAATTTTTAGAACTTAAGTATTTACTTCAACTTGAGTTCTCTCTATTACTTTGGGAAGCATTTAAGATCTTTGTAACCACCATAACTTAATACAAAACAATCACTCATTACCCGTGGACGTGGACGTAAACGAAAGTCAAACCACGTAATCTCTTTTGTCTCATGATAACTTAGTAGATTTTACATTATATTTGTGTTTCTTAGTTATTATTGTGATCTTGAGTATCTTTCACTACTTAGCATTATTAGTTCAACAGAGGCATCAATACTACTTAGTATCCGATTACTGAGAGTATACATTACATAGACTATGGGAAAATTAGTAGTCACGGCTAGTGCTCTCTCTTAATTATATTGAGTTAGTCCATACATATTGCTAAGAGATATTGGGTGTGGTTTTAGACCCCCGCTTTTTCAATTGGTATCGAGCCGGCAAACACGTTTAAGACCTCATAAATCCGCATTTGTAGCGATCGACTCTATGGACAAAGGAGCTATCTCAGATAAAAGTACCACCGGTCTTGATGGCTCTAATTAATTATTGTGGAAAATTTCTATGCATGCCTTTTTTCAAGCGCGTGATTTTCAATCATGGGTTTATGTTGTTAATGGCTATAATCCTCAAGTAGTTACTGGGTGGGCAATGTAACTATTCCAAAGGATATCGGTGATTACGATGTTGTTGAGATTCTCATCGCAAAAGCAAAATTTCAGCGGATTGAATGCAATCATCCATGCCATTACCACAGATCTTCAAAGCACCATGCGACTATGTGCACTCGGCCTAAAAATGCTTGGGACATCTTAGAAACCGTATTTGAAGTGAATACCGTGAAAATAAGCTAGGCTTCAAAACCTAAATTTTGATCGGGAAAACCTTCGTATATGTGATTAACATTCATTTGATGAGTTTAATCACAAATTGTATGAAATTGTGAATGCCTCTTTTGCGTTGGGTAAGACTATTTTAAAAGGACATTGTGATGAAAATTTGAGATCTTTGCTATCTAGGTACGATTCTAAGAAACATGCCATCGTAGAAGGAAATAACCTTGATGTGCTTTCCAGAAATACTCTGGTTGGGAAGTTTAAGATCTTTGATCATGAGCATGTATCAAAATCTGGAAGGGATATTGCTTTTAAAGCACAAAAGAATACTAAATTACTTGATAAAAGTAAAAGTGTTGGCACCTCTGAAGATGATCCTTCTGAGACTGATTCATCATATGAAAAGCTTGGCAATTCTGTTTCTTTGATCATAAGACAGTTTAGAGATCTTCTTTTGAAGAGAAATAAACGGTTCACTAGAGATAAACCTATGTCATCAGTTAAACCTCATAATCGTGTTCCTCCTAAAAACAGGGATACTGACGATACCGATGACGAGGATATGCCACAATGCTTGAAGTGTAAAGGCTTTGGTCATTTTGCAAATGAGTATCCAAATCGTTGAAAATACATTGGAAACAAAGGTTTTGCTGCAACTCTTGATGAAATGTCTGATCACTATGATTCAAATGCAGATGAAAAATCAAGTGTTGCGCTCCTTGCTGAAAATATTAATTTTGATAATTGTATCAATCTTGATATTTTCGTGGAGAGACTTCTTCAACAGTTTTGGAGGATAAAATAGATTTTTCCCTATCTACTGGAGATTGTATGTCTAATGTTTCAGGCACCACAATTTGTCTTGCAGTCTGCTCCGCTATTGTGTCTGAACCATCCTCCACGTTGACATATTCTTACTGTGCTCTTAAGGGTCACACACTCTCAAATTATTTCAAGTACAAGCATAAAGTAAGATATGTCAACGAACTTCAACGAAGAGAAAATCGATTAGCAAACAAGCTTAAACTTGTTCAGAAATCGTCTGAGGTATGTAAACTAAATCCCTCTCCGAAAAGGTTAATTTCTAAAGAACCAATTAGACCTCTCCGGAAAAGAACAAGGTCTAAGCATTCTGTGGAAGAAGTAGTTAGGAACTCTTTCCAAAAGGTTCATGGTGGACAAATTATTATTCACCCCAACACAACTTAATTGTGTTGGCCGTGCATCTTGTTTCAAGTGCCTGATTTCAAAGAGACAAGAGTGATGCACATTCAGGTCTTAAAAAGAAAAGAAAAGAAAATCCTATTTATTTGGTTTTTTTCTTTTGTTTGTTTGCGTTCAATAAAAAATTGGTTGATCATTTCATATCACAAATTGGTATTGAAATGGTCTTTCATTTTTTTTAAAAGAAGGGTTAAAATCGACAATTCTACCCTCTTTAGGGCTGAGAATTGAGCGTACGTGAATCCTTAGTTTTTATAAAGGTTTCGTACCCCAACATTCCTTTTTCCTTCTCAAAAAAAGAAAAAAAAAAAAAAACTCTTTTCATCACAAGTTTGCTTGTAGACCTTGTTCAGTGATTTTTTTCTCAAAAACCTATTTTTATGGAGACTCCAAGCATCATGACTTCTGATGGAAAAGATGTTAATATGATTGTTAAGCCGTCAATCATGAAGGAAAAAGATAAATTGGTATCTCCCTTACCCTCAAGTTTGAAAAGAAAAAGGAGGAATGTGAGAAAACCAAGGGTTGTTCCTTCAAATCTTCAGAAGTTTTCTGGTGTTCTTGAAGAGTTGAAGGAAATAAAGAAAGGAGATGAAGCAAATAAAGGCTTTTTTGTTTAAGACTCTTGAAATTCAGAAGGCCCTGGTTCGGCATCAGTCAAGAAGGTTCGTTGAAATTGACTCCTATCTCCATGAACCTTATGATCCAATGGTCATCGACGACAAGGAGTTCAAGGACGATATATAAGGAATTTTTCAAAGGTCTTAATGTCTAGGAAACTTCTTATGAGATATTATTCTTATGTTTTAAGAAGGATAACTAGGGTTTGGAATAGCCATTATTGTGAGTACACATATCTATTTCCAACGATTTTCATCTTGCAATGTTTTAGATTTATTTACTCCTGGTACCACATATATAGGCGGAGGGACCAATTCTCTTAGATTAAGAAATTTTTATTGATTTTATACATATATTTTTTCTTTTTTTACCCTTAATTATATTCCCAATGTTAGAGACATATACTCAATTGTGATGATTCCCAAGCAAATAAATAGGGGTAATACAAGTAAAAAACCGTTTTGAAATTTGGACTCCGCCTATATAGTGGTACAAGGAAAATGGAAATTCCGCCTATATAATAGGTACGGAGGGAGTATTAAAATTCTAAAGTTTATTTGGAAGATGATATTGCAGTATTAATCTTTATGATTTTATATATTGCAACTTTTTATGGGATATGTGTGTTTGCGTCCGTGAACTATGATTGTCCCATACGTGGTCAAAAGTTAAGTCTTTCATATGTCATTATGCAAATATTGATAAAAGATTGAATGAACTTTTGACAAACAAAAGTTAAGCCTATATTATGTCATTATGCAAATATTGATGGAAGATAGGATAAACTTTTGTGTACAAAGATTAAGTCTATTATATGTCTTTATGCAAATATTGATGAAAAATAGAATGAATCTTTGAATATTCCGCAATATTGGTTTCATGATCCACATGTTTATGTAAATACTGTGCAGCTCCGTAAGTTTTCTTATGTTGAGCATTTCCGATTAAATTAATCATGCGTTCTCTTGTGGTTAATTTAATTGAGTATTTTGGATACAAATTCATGTTTCATGTGATTTGTTAATGTCCAAAGAAATCCTTCTTTTCTTGTGAATGTAAGGTCGCTCTTATTGTTCATTCAGGAATGACATTTTATGGGGAGAGTTCTTATTTGAACTTGTGCTTAATTTCCATATCTTTGTGGGAGTGCGGGGTGTGGGAATATTATAGGGGGGTTATCTTGTATCTTTATAAACTCTTTGATGAATGCATTTAGCTTCGGCTATATGATCGCATCTAAACAAAGTTGATATGTGGTTCTCTTTTGGTCATGAAGTATCTCTATGGAAATCTCATTAGGATCCCACTAGTTTTCGTACCTTTGACAATTTATTAACAAAAAGGGGGATAATTAATGTGTAGTTCACACTACAAATACATATGGTTTACGGATCATTATGTAAGGGGGGAGTGGTTTTCAAGTGAGATGCAATATTGAATAAGGGGGAGTGATACATATCACCATAGTATTGTTGTCAAAGTTGTGATACAATTGAACTTTGATGCTGTGTAATAATACTATGACACTGTATAACAATGATTGAGTGTTATTGTTTTCTCATTGTTATAGCTACGGATCTTCAACAACTATGATCTTTGAGTTAAACACATTTAGAATCATTGGAGTACTTGGAAGTGACGAAGATTTCGAGTAATGTTGAAGAACCAAGGAGATCAAGCATTTGGATGAGAATCTACAAAGTTTATTTATTTTGTAATCCATATGTATTGATAGTTTTGTCACTAAAATTGACAAAGGGGAGATTGTTAGAGCACTTTGCTGGTCGAACTCGCAAGCGTTGCTATCTCAAGCTTGTTTGTCAAGTTTAGTTGCCAAAACTATAAGTCTTGATTCCTAGTCTACTTATAACTAGGTCTTGGATTAGGATAGTAAGTGTAGTTGAGCTTTAGACTCCACGGCGTTCATCGAATGAAGACGAAGAACTACTCAAGGGAACTTGTGGAACTTCATCAACAAAAGGTATGTGGAGACTTGAACTCATCTATCACTTTAAAGTCTATCTACTCTATCTCATATTTGAGACAAAAAGTCGTATTGTTATATAGACTTCAATTATACACATTTGGTATTTCAAGCCGAGTTTTATCTCGCTTTATCTATTTCTCGAAATATGTGTTAGTAAGCTTTCACTTTAACCAAGTTCATCTTTTATTCTTGACGAAAGTCAAAAGATGATCATGTGAGAATCGCCTTGTAACATCTTACATGATTTGTGTGAGATAGTCATTTGATGTAGACTCGGAATATTTCGTATTGATCATTCGATCACTTGAAAATTGCTTTGAAGCTAATAGTTTGTGTGGGATAGCTATAGTCGTCTTCCAAGAATGTTTCAATGATTGAAATAAGGGTTTATAACATGTAACCATGATTGGATATAAACATAGTGTGTATTGACATTTGTGAAAAGTCCAAAACCGCGAACCATGGTATGCGTACCCGTACACGTACTGGTTGGTTGTTGGAATTCCGGGAACTAAGTATGTGTACCCGTATGCGTACTGGCGGAAGTTCAATTTTCGTGAATTTATACTGGAGTTTGGAAGTGTAAAATGGTATGCGTACACGTTTGCATACTTAAGTAGATCATGTTCTAAAATCGGTTTGTGAATGAATCAATACATTTATATAATAAGGAATGCAACCTTTTGCAAACTGTGGCTATAATTTTCATGAAATGGTTCGAGTGAATCAAAATCGATTTTGCTTCAATTGTGTCTTGTATACTTCTATGAGAATATAAACAATTCATTTGAGTCATTTGAACTAGTTATGATAAAGATGAATAAGGTTGATATGAAAGTGATCATATGGCTAACCATTGGTTAACTATTGTTGAACCAACTAAGTGTACACGTTTAGGTACAGTTACCTTTATCTAAATGATGGTACATTTCAATTGTGTATAACAAGCTAAGTTCGATCTAACGGTTGAAAGATATTATCTTGAATCTAATCAGGTTTTCATATAACGGTGAATATTGAATGCTTTGTTACCAAGGTAACATTGATTACAAACCCTGATTTGAAGACTATATAAAGGATAACTCTAGCAACTGGGAGAACTATTTCCCACACCTCATGTGTGATACTAGTTGCGACTAGAGTCGATTCTCCTTTAACCTTAGGTTTTTCCAAAACTCTATAGGTTAACGACTTGACGACTTCATTGGGATTATGAAGCTAGACCCAACTATTTCTCTGTAGTTACGTGTTCTGATCTTGTTGTTTCTATTTTAATTAAGTATTATCTTCTTTAAGATTTTCTCGAGATTTATTCTCCAATAGGCAAGATTGAAAAGTATTCACAACCATCTTCGTCTTATCGTTTGTGATTCCACGATATCTTGTTTCGTTAATCGATTAAGATTATTGTGAGGTGATTGGTAATACTAGGCTGTTCTTCGGGAATATAAGTCCATTTTATCAATTGGTTCCTGTCCACCTTGATTTATCAAAAGACATAACAAAACTCGTAGGTATATCTGTGGGAGACATATTTATCTATTCAATAGACTTTTCTGTGTGAGACAGATTTGTTCATCAAGTCTTCGAATTTGGGTCATAGCAACTCTTAGTTGTGGGTGAGATCAACTAAGTTAATCAAGTGTGTAGAATCCGGCGTGGTTCAAGAGGCGTAAGGAACACAACTGTACCTTGATCAGTGTGAGATTGGATGGGGATCAACTACATTCCAGTCTGAAGCTAACTTGGAGTAGGCTAGCGTCTTTAGTGGCTTAATTCAGTGTGGTTTTCAAATCTGGACTAGGTCCCGGGGTTTTTCTGCATTTGCGGTTTCCTCGTTAACAAAATTTCTGGTGTCTGTGTTTGTTAGAGCATTGCTCGGTCGAACTCGCATGCGTTGCTATCTCAGTGATCAAAACTATAATTCTTGATTTCTAGCCTATGTAGCTAAAGGTCTCAGACTAGGATAGAAAGTGTATTTGAGCTCAAGAACTCCATGGAAATCATCATACAAGACGAAGGACTACTCGAGGAACCGGTGGAACTTCATCGACTAAAAGGTAAGTGGAGACTTGAACTTATCTGTCACACAAAAGTCTATTTACTCTATATCCTACTCTTGAGAAAAATGTCGTTTAGACGTATAGACTTTCATTATACACATTTGCTATTTCGAGCCGAGTTTAACTCGCCTATCTATTTCTCTAAATATGTGTTGGTAAGCTTTCGCTTTAACCGAATTCATCTTTACCTAGTGACGAAAGTCATGATATGTTTCAATCACTTTGGAAATTGCTCGACGAAAAATGGTCTGTGAATAACGGCAATACAACGTTCTCTGAGAATGTTTCAATGATTGAAATGAGAGTTTAGATTACATAACCATTGGTAGGATATAAGCATTGTTGTGGAAACACATATATGTATAAGTCCTTATTCCTTGAACCAAAGTTTGTGAACTTTATTGATCAAGAGAAATGGAAGTGGCGCAAGCCAAGTACGCGAACTGGCGGAAGTTCTCGACCTGAGAATTTCTGCTGGAGTTTGTGAACTCCTTCCATGAGCTTAAGTCCATGAACCCAGTCCGCGAACTTGAGTAGGTTATATCTAAAACCGGTTGTTCTTGAACTAATGTTTATATAAACTAAGGAATGCTTTTGCAAACCGTGGATATAAAGTTCATGAACCGATTCGAGTGAATCAAACCGTTTTTGCTTAGATTGTGTCTTGTGTAGTTACATAAGATCTAAGCAATTGAACAACTCTCTAACTAGTTCATTTGAGTCATTTGAACTAGTTATGGTGAAGAAGAATATGGTTGATATGAGAGTGTTCATATGGTTAACCATTTGGTTGACTATTGTTGAACCAACAAATGTTAATGTTTGGGTACGGTTCATAAACCAAAAATTGAACATTTCGTTTGTGTGTAACAAGCTAAGTTTTCGATCCAACGTTTGAGAAATATTATCTTGAATCTAATCAGGTTTTCATCTAACGGTGAATATTGAATGCTTTGTTACTAAGCTAACATTTATTGCAAACCCTGATTTGAAAGACTATATAAGGGAGAACTTTAGCAACTAGGAAACCTAATCCCCACACTTTACGTGTGATACTAGTTTGCTAATCTAGAGTCGATTCTCCTTTAAGCTTTGGTTTTCTTCTTCTAAAACCAGGTTAACGATAAAGACTTCATTGGGATTATGGCTGCACTGATACTACTTTTCTTGTAGTTGTGTGATATGATCTTGCAGTTTCTATCGCACGAGTACAATTGAAATAATTTGCTTGAGATTTATATCTCTGATATGCAAGATAGAAAAGAAATCACAAACACTTCGTCTCATCGTTTGTGATTCCACAATATCTTTTTTCGCTGCGTCGATTAATATTATTGTGAGGTGATCAATAATACTAGGTTGTTCTTCGGAAATATAAGTCCGGGTTATTGATTGGTTCCTGTTCACCTTGATTTACCAAAAGACGGATCAAAACTCATAGGTTTATTCGTGGGAGACGAATCTATCTATTTCTATAGACTTTTCTGTGTGATACATATTTGTTTATTAAAGTCTTCGACTTTGGGTCGTAGCAACTCTTAGTTGTGGGTGAGATCAGCTAAGGGAATCAAGTACGTAGCATCCTGCTGGGATCAGAGGTGTAGGAGCATAATTGTACCTTGGATCAGTGTGAGATTGATCGGGGTTCAACTACAGTCCAGATCAAGTTAATTTGGAGTAGGCTAGAGTCTGTAAGGCTTAATACAGTGTGTGTTCAATCTGGACTAGGTCCCGAGGTTTTTCTGCATTTGCGGTTTCCTCGTTAACAAAATTCTGGGATCTGTGTTATTCTATTCCGTATTATATTTGTTTATATAATTAAAATATCACAGGTTGTGCGTTGTTCAATTAATTAGAATATCCGACCTTTTGGTTGTTGATTTAAATTGATTGACACTTGGATATTGGTCTTTGGTACCATCCAAGTTATCTCTCTTTGATAAAGACTCGCAGATTTCTATTTGCTTAAGTAAAGATCAAATTGAAAGATTGAGATATAAACTCGTTGATATATTTTTTATCTAGATTGAGTTTCACTGTCTAGTTGATTATCTAGAAAGTATATTGGAGTTTGTCCATACAGATTGCTAAGCAAAATATTGGGTGTGGTTGTTAGACCCCCGCTTTTTCAATTGGTATCAGAGCAGGCAAACACTTTTAAGAGCTTATAAGTCTGTGTTTGTAGCGATCTGACTCTATGGACAGAGGTGCTATCTCTATAAACGTACCACCAGTCTTCGATGGCTCTAATTACTTATGGTGGAAAATTGTTATGCGAGCTTTTCTTCAAGCGCGTGATTTTCATTCATGGGTATATGTTGTTAATGGCTATGATCCTCCCGTCGTGGCAGTTGGTGATGTAAACGTTACCAAGAATATTGGTGAATACACCCCTGCTGAGGTACTTGATGCAAAGCAAAATTCCGACGGTTTAATGCCATCATACATGCCATTACCCCAAATCTTCAGCACCATGTGACCAACTGCACTAAGTCGCAAGAAGCTTGGGATATCTTTGAAACCGTTTTTGAAGGTAATACCAGTGAAACGGAAGCTAGGCTTCAAAACCTTAATTCCGATTGGAAAAACCTTCGTATGATATATGAAGAAAAGTCTGATTAATTTAATCACAAAGTGTCTGAAATTGTTAATGCATCTTTTGCATTGGGTAAGACTATTCCTGAAAAGGACATTGTGATGAAAATTCTCTAGTTTCACAACCAACGGGTTTATGTTAAACAGTGAATGAGAAACTTATATCCTGATAAAAATTATAGAGTTTTGGTTATAACTTGTAACATTATGGAGATTTTGTGTTTTTTTTCCGTGAATTATGAAATTCTCTTAAATTTGATGCCTTGGTTTTGTGGAATTTTGCTATTGGTTAATAAAGGGTTTGAAAGCTGGTTTTGTTTTACTTTGAACAGAACTTCATCAACTTGTATGCGGTTTTTGTAGTGCTGACAACAATGGGTGTTTTGTGAGGCGGGTGATGTTCTATATCACTGATAGGTGATATAAATGTGTACTGACAACATAATGAGTGTGAAACTCTTAGCTTAAATGTTAACTGTGAATAAGATTATATTGTGCCTTGTTTGTGGAGCTCTGATAGCAGTCACACTTGTGCGAATTAGATTATATTTTGCTGTTGCGCAATTCATTTTTTTTCTTGTTACAATTCAAATCCATTCCCTAATTTTTAGTACCCTGTGGAGTTGGGAAATGACTGATATTCATATGTTTATGTTTGATTTTTGTAGTTCTTTGCGGCATTGCTCGGAGTTTGTAGGAGTCCAAGAAATGCGGTTGTAAGCATGGGTGCTAGCTCTAACATGCAACCAAAACGTAAAACAGTAGTCAGTAGAAGAGGACTGAACTAATAGTCTAAAGTTTCTCAACACAGTAACAAACAAACCTGCTCATCCAGTATTAGAGTGCACCTTTGCTTGTATACTCATGTAATTGTCCCATCTGCGAGAAGGAATACCATGTTGGTTGCTTGAGGACCATGGGTTGTATCATCTGTGATTTCAAAGGTAAGTTCTATCTCATTTTTTTTTCAATTGCCAAAGCACTTATAGTTCTGATTAAGGTGTATCTTAAAACCAAAGGGGGATGGTTCTGCTATGATGATTGCTTGTACTATATACTCATCTGAAGGCTGGCAATATGGCCTATCATACACGGGGAAATTTTTTAACGTGCATCCTTAAGAGACAGAGGTCCATACCCAGCTGATCAAGTTGTTAAGTATATTGAAAGAAGATTTGCAGCTATGTTAAGAAAACTAAAACAGTTTTTGTATCTTTAAGTTCAGATGGAGCAATCAAACTATTCTGGGGCATTGCAACTAGCTGATAGTTCCATTGTGATTTTGGATAATCTTGAGGTTGTTAAAGGAACTTCTGCTAAATCAGCTGCACCATTCCCAGCCGATTAACAAGATGAAGGCGCCTCGCTCTCATAATGAAGGTGCCAGCTTCAGTGTTGTCACGTGCTGGTTTAACCGTGCTTGTGTTTATATCTTATGGTTTAATGTATTTAAATCTAGTGTTTTTATATATTTAGTCTCGTTTCTGTGTACGCTGTATAGCTCTGATGTTATGCCATTAATAAAGTGAATCTTCCAACCAAATGTATCAAAATTTTCTGGATATATTAAGTTAAATATTCTCTTTTTATTTTGGTTTCTGCATTTATTTATTTTTAAAATTCTCCTTTTATTTTGGAACGAATATAGGTGTTCCCTATTTGTTGCTAAATAGTGAGTTTATTGCCATGGAGCTAAATGTTATCCGCAGCTGTAAGTCATGATATTGCCATGTTAAAATAAATTTTGTGTGTCTAAATGATAGTGATGACCACGGTTTAGATAAATTCATGTGGCTTTAGGGTAACCAATAGTCACAACTATATACTACTGTGTTTATGAGGAATGTATAGTCATGGTTTAACTGATTTCCCGTGTCTTAATGGTATACAATAGCCACGTTTAATAATATTTATATGTCTATAGAAAGTTTATCGCCATGGTGCAAGAAATTTAGTGTAACCGTAACTCATGAATTAGCCTCAATAAAACAAATATTGCGTGTCTAATAGATACCGAAAGCCACGGTTAAAATAAAATCAATGTGGCTTTAAAGTAAAGTCTAGCCACGTTTAAATCAATTTACATGTCTATAAAACGATCTTATGGCCACTGTGATAGGGAAAATGCTTAATTATTAAAAAATAAATGGGTATCATATAGACACGGTTATAGGGGTTTAGCCACGGTATATCATGTGTAATAGCCACTCAAAGTTTATGTAGCCATAAAGGTACCTCTTTGTCACGGCTTTGATGCCACATTTCTGGAGTTAAAAAAATCCATGACCAAAAGCCTATGGACACGGTGATTAAGTGTGGCCAATGTGAAGATTTGTACTAGTGTTCAATCATTCATGTTTCATTATTTGTTGACATTTGTTTGCGAAGTATTCACAGAATTCCATTTCATTTGTTGTATTTTCATTTTTCTTTCTTAACCGAATTCTCATATACTCTTGATCATGAGATTCTCGCACATCATTACTTCAATTGCTACTCTTTCCCCTGCTTTTGTTGATTATTCACTTCTTATGCCTTTTGTTCCTCATACCCTTCGCTTCTTTATTATCATAATATTCGCCTGTCTCTAGGCATTCACCTCGCGAGGTATGTTCACCCTTACTTCTATAGCATCCACCATCGGTTTTCCTTTCTCTGCTCATCTCTCATGTTGCTTCCAACCCTTTCTTTGGCATTTCTTTCTTTGACTTTCTACATCGACCTCATGACATTGTTGCGACTCCTTCCAATCTCCTGTATAATACCAATGCCGTTTGGATGTGGAAATTTTATACATTGGTGGTACGTTGATGCGACCCCAGATTTCATGAAGCCATGGCCTTCCAATCAGCGCATTATACGGAGATTCCACGTCAACCACCACAGAATAAAACATCAGTTGATAATCCTTGTAGAGGTATTCTCATGTGAACCTCTCCCTTTGGCTTGTTTGCAGTGCCATTAAAGCCATATATTTTATATGTCGAGGGGATCAAATCCTCGTCCTTTCCTCCCATCGTCTTGTAAGTATGGTAAAAAGAATATTCTTAGAACTTCCGGTATCGATTAGGATTCGGTTGATCGCGACAATTTTCTCGCTTCATCATCTTCTCCATCAACTGGTTTTGGGTTAATCTCTAGTTTCACAACCAATGGTTCAGCGCTGAGAGATTTGTTTTTGATATGACGGCTGAGATTTAAAGCGCTGAACCATTCAACGCGGAATGGTTCATTATTTGGTGACGATGGACTGCTAATCTAGCCGCGAGATTAGCACTCTCATAAGACTTAGGAGGTAGTCCTGACTGCTAATCTAGGTGCTAGACTAGCACCCCATAAGACTTAGTCTTAAGACGAAGTGAACTCGAACTTTAACAAGTTTTCACTTGATTTTCATTTTCAGACCGGTGAAGACAACGAAATATGCAAAGTCGTATCTAATTTTATAATTTATCATAATGTTTTTTTGAATTCAATGATCCACCAACCTATATTTAACTTATTGTTTTACTTGAAATTTCAACATCTAATATATGCAAATTTATATGATAAAGGATAACAATACTTTTATTAAACATAAATCATTGGTATCGACGGGTATCACCGATATCGCCATATCGTATATGTATTTGTGTGGACCGATTTGATACCGTATCTCGGCACGGCTAACCATGACATCACTTGATAATATTCGGTTTCAGTCCGTATGGTTTTCTTTTGACCAATGGAAAATCCGAATCTTTAATCCAACGAATATAAATGCAAACACAAAATATCATACGGATTACTACCGCCTTTACAGAAGAGGGAAAATTGCAATCTCAATTAGCGGGAACAACTAAGTTTTGGCGCATTATTTCCCCCCCTAAAATCCAAGTAAAATTTCTCTTCCCTCTGAAAACCTAACCTAACCGCATCTTTTCATATCCCTTCCTCTCTTATTTTTATCCTTCTCTCTCCAAGTTTGACCCTTCAAGAAAACGTATGACCAGAACCTCACCACTTCCATCGTTCACCGCCAAAGATCGATAACTAATAACTAGAGTATTTTCTCTCTATATAATCAGAATACATAAACTAATCTGGTAATTTGAGATTTCTTTTGTTATTGAGTTATTCAATTTTCATACTTTGAAGATGGAGGAAAAAAATATCGATTTGTCCCTGTAATCGGACATTGATTTTGGGTATTTTTTATGAAGATCTGTGTGAATTTGAGATTTTTTCTTGTTATTTAGGGATTTTCTAAATTTTGATTTAGGATTTCTTATCCGTTCATGTCCCTTAGCTTGTTGTAATTTCTTTACTTCCTTCAGTGCTGTTGTTTCTCAATTTAGCTTCTGCGATGTAGAAGAAAAAATGGCAGGGCCAAAAAAAAAACAGGCTCAGGGGTTTTATTGCAAATCTACAAACTTGGTATGCTGGTAACATGATGTCCTTTTACTTAACTGAATTTTGCTTGGATTTTATGAATAGTAGTTCCAAAAAAAATTCAATAGGTCCTTTACAAATGACTTAATGTTTTTGTTATTTGCTGAATTTCTATAGAAGTAATTATGTGGATTATATTTGGTTAGATTCATGTGAATTGATTCAACATCAAGAAAGACTAGGTTTCCTTGTTGTTCTCGTATCGTTCATGACTGAATATGGATATGATGATTGGATTTTTCAGATTATGGGTGTGATTTGGTTGGGTGTGATTTGGTTTCTTTGTATTTGATTTAAAATTTGTTTTTTTTTTTTTTTTTAATTGTTCATTTGATTTAAAATTTGTTGCGTCGTTGAAAGTTTCAGAAGTTTAACTAATTGATATTTTATAGGTATAACTGTAGTTATAACCTAATTCCTTAGGTTTCCCAAGACCAGCACTAGAATCAACCTTCAAATGTTTCGAACTTGTCTCTTTGTAAATCTCAAGTTCAGATAGAAGCAAGTACAGACAACAACACATAATCTCCCACAAATATCCAACCCCAGTTAGTGTTGGTCGATTGAAAATTACGGACGAAGGATGCTTAACTCGTGGAGATTCAAACTCTTTCTTGCGCGGTTGCGCTAAGTGACATTTCAGATGGGTTTGCTTCTATTATGGAAGTGAGTTTTTTATTATTTAAAGTGGATCCAAGCATATCATCTATGACAAGGCGATCCAAGATAAAAGCAGTAGGCTTGTTTATTGCTTTTGTTGTGTGGCAAGCTTAGTGATTAGGAGCAAGAAACTGAATGATATTTTGAAAGCAAGGTTTGTTTTTTTGGCAAGTTTTCCACCGACTGCTAATCTTGTTTCTTCTTCTCCTAATTTTGAAAGCAAGGTCATATTGTGAACGTCTTAATGGATCTCAAGACAAGTCTCTGGTTTTGTTTTTTACGATATGAACTTTGGTTTAGTATTTCATTTTCTAGTTTGTTTATATATGGGGGATTTGGGTGTTTGCATTATGAGGTAGAAGAAGGCCTTGAGACTCTAATTATTCCATTATCTCGTTTTTCGTTGTGCCTCTATTTTTGGCTCACCAAAATCATCTTGAATCATTTTGATCATGAGAGAAAAATAGTCTTTTCACGCTAAGCTATGCATTCTATGGCTGTTAAATTCTAAGTTAATTTGGTTTTCGAAGCAGAACTGTTAGTCTTGAAGCTCTTTCTCTTCCTAACAGACAATCAGGAAATGGGCTTTCATGGAAACACAGCTATATAATGCAGAAATCCAGAGTTTATATTTACCCAGGATATGGACGAGGTAGGAGAAAGAAATTGCAGTTGTTAGACATAGTGGATTCTTGTTACCCTATAATCATTTGGAAGTAGCTATCATCCATTGATGAAGTCTGCAAGCAGTAAGTCCTTAAACCACAAAGTTTCTTTTTTTATAATGTACTTTGTTTTTAAGAGTACTTGCCACTCTGGTTTGTGAAAATGCCACAAAATGTTCTTACTCTTGCAAAATGTGTGTATTCCCACTGTGGCAGACAGGCAGTAACGAAACACCTGAACAAGTCAACCTCTTACTTTAACGCAGTGGAAGAGTGTTAGTTTCTCATGGTTAGAACCTCTTGGTCTACATAAAGCAGCCCGGCAATGTTTTCATTGGAGTTCAACCCAAATTTGGATATGAAAGTGATCTGATGCATCTCCTCCTTTCCAAATCTGCAAGCCTACACCACGGATTTGCAACGTGCTACTCATTTGTCGAGAAAGTTGATAAAGAAGATGCTATACATGTATATCAGTTCTGCTTTTCTAGGTAGCTTTCTATGATCTTGGTATTTCAATTGGAGTCCGTTGGCGTGTGGTCTAAATCAAATTCATGATTCATGAGCTGACAGAACTTTTTACAGTATGAAACTTGCAGGTTCTTATATATGTTAAACCCTGCACCACTTCATACACAATACAATACATTCAACCCTAATAACCCATTTTTTTAATCTCATCATAAGTTTTCTAAATTCAGTTTCTTCATACACAATCTTTTTTTTTTTTGTTTTGCATTGTTTACAATAGCTGGGAAAGGAGGATGAGCAGCAATTGATATTGATTTTGGTGTATATGTTTTGGAGTATGGCAACATGACCATGTTGAGATTAATGCTAATGATCAAGGGAATAGGACTACACTATCATAGAAAAGATGTACCAACAGGTTGTTGGTCCTATATTGGTGCTGCTGCTGGTGGGATGGATGCTGATGGTCCTGCACCAAGAGCTGGTGGTGCTGGACCTCAGATTGAGGAAGTCGACTAAAGCGGGTTTCTTAAATTATTGATTTTAGTGGATTTTATTTGCAGCCTTCTTCATTTCACATCATATTTTCTGCAGACTTCGCTTTAGTTATCTATAGTAATCGAGGGCAGTGAGTGTGACCCCCTTCAGAAGAAGAAAAAGAAGGGTTGTGAGTGTTTGTTTTATTTTAAGATATTAAATCACGAAATTGTGATTGGAATGTTGTGGACAGTTGCTGCAGCTGTATATAACTTGTCCTCTCTTTCAAAAAAATGAACTAAAAGTAGTTTGGGCCTATGAAATTGAAAATTATTTAATGTAAACATAACTCTTATGTCTTTTGTAATGGTTCACTATTGCATTCCGTAAGAAGCTTGTTTTTAGTCTTCTTAGCCTTGTCAATAACGTATTTTGGAGATTGCAGTGGTCATACGTTCAGGTAAAACTATGCTAGGGTGGTGTTTTGCTAACTCCACCCTTAATGTCTTATTTCCAGAAAATTCCCAGTTTCACTCGCAGTTCCCTTGCAAGACACAATCACTTACTATGTATCCTTCCAAAGACCACCACTTATGTTCACTTTATATTGCATAAAGAATAGAGAATCTTTCGGCATATGTTGCTAGAAAATTAAGCATTCTAGGAATTAAGCCTAGAATTAGTTGGCAAGAAAAGGATCAATAGCAACCAACGTGCAGGTATATGTGTTTCTTTTGTCTAATAAACCATACACAATATAGACACATAAACAAATCAAAGTGGCTTAATCAGATTCCTTTCCGTCACAAGTTAATAGGCGTGTCTAAAGCCAACCTATAAACTCGACACGCATATAATTGCTAAATGTGGCCATATTCTCACCTATGGCTACAAGTGATGGGTTTAGACGTAAACCCATGACCAAAAGGTGCCTTATGGCTACAGTTGATGAGTTTAGGTTTAAACCCATGACCAAATGGTGCACTATGGCTACAAGGTAACATAAAACGTGGCTATAGTTATACATATGACCAGTAGCCACGCAAATAACCCCAAACGTGGCTAGGCTGTAAACCAAAAAACGTGGCCAATGTGAAGGTTTGTAGTAGTGGAATGATTTAACAAAGATGAATGAGTAAAAGAATGGGACGAACCTTTATGGCGTACACCCTAGTTCGCGAATAACATTTCGTAAGAGGCAAATGTAAGACCTAAAGTGCGTCATATAAGGGGGTATCTCTCGACATGGCTCTGGGGAAAGGTTACACCGCTCTCCCGAAGCCCGAGTCATGAAAATTTGGGGCCCATGAAAGCCTACAGGAAGAGGTACCTTGGATTCCCAACTAAATATATAAGGTTATACCCGGTTGGGCGACCGAGGGTCTCTTCAAGGAGTCAGTGTATGCTCAAGGCGCCGAGGTACACGGTTGAGCGCAGTGCCGGGATGGATGAACCTACCCCGGCCATTCTTGGCAAGTCTTGGCATATGTTGCACTCGCTCGAAGAAAACTCCACTTAGGGTGCGGCCTTGTAACCATAAACCCTATAGGTATAAGGGATAAGAGGCTGCGAAAACAACTGGTTGTTGTTAAGACCGGATGGGAGGAGCTAGTCTTGTATGACCGATGTTTCGCCTCCTTGAAGGGGCAACCGGGGGAGATGATAAGGGCGACGCTCTCCATTAGGGGGAGTGTCAAAACAGACGCAAATGTCATAAGGCTATGTTTTCGCAAGAAAATTTAGGCTTGTCATATTTGTGCAATGATCTGCAGAGGCAATAATACTAACGCGAGGGTAAGGCGAGATCAATGGCTCTTTACACGAAAGTGTACGGACATCCTGCGATTTCGTCGCACGACGGGAATGTCATGGGGCTTTATGTTCGCAAGGATATCTAGACCTGTCATATTGTCGCAACTAAAACATCCTGCAGAGGCAAAAATACTTGGAAAATGATAAGGCAAGATCAATGGGTCTTTACATGCAAGTGTAAAGACGTCCTGTAGATTTTGTCGTGATGAAAAGGTGGTAAGGTGGGAAGACCTCTAATTAGGGAGGTCTAACTTGGAAGACCACACAAAAATGATAAGGCAAGGTCAATGGACCATTGCATGAAAATGTAAAGGCGGCTGCGACCTGTCGCAACGATACATTTCAATAACAATAAAATTATTATCCAACCAAATAGATGATGATAACTAAAATCTTCCATCCGAAGATAAATAACAGAGGCAAGTATGGGAATGGAAAAGATGGAATATTGTTATTCATCTTCTGATGAAAGAGTTATACATCAATAATGTTAGCCAATTATATTACAAAGAAGAACTACCAAAAAAAGGGGAGTGAAGATTGAATTTAGGGGGGAACAATCCAAGAAGTACACTATAATAAAGAGATACAGAAATGTACAGATATTAGAGGCAGCGAAAGAAAACAAAAAGAATTATTTCTTTGGTGATTCTTCTCCTTCATCAGATTCTTCAGTCCTATTATTCTCATCGCCAGAATTTTCTTCTTTCGCTAGCCTCACTATGTAAACGTCTCGAGATGGCGATTCTCGGGAACCTTTTCTTAAAGCTGTGGATATGAATGCAGAGGGATATTGTGGTCCTTACAAACATACTCCATGGCTCCATTGCGAAAACGAACGGCATCATTATTAAAATTCGCCACTGTCGTTAGAAATTGTTTCTTCAACTTGAAATATTTATTCTCGCGAAGGAGAGACTCTTTAAAGTTGTTCTTTTCGATTTCAAGTTCTTCAATTCTCGCTGGAAAATTCCTGGCGAGTTGTTCTTTTTCAGATTCAAGCTCTCTAATTCTAACTTGAAGTCTCTTCTCGGATTCTACAAATAAGTAACAACAAGTTAATAATTTACAAGCAATACTTAAGCAGCGAGAAGGTATAATAAGTAACCTTCTCTATCGAGATATCATATCTTTAATCAAGGAAGTATGCTCGGCATGAAGACTAACATCAACACCTAGGTTATTCCCTGGCATTATCTAAAACTTTCGCAGCCCTGTGCGATTTCATCATCACTATTAATAACAAGAAGAGAACGAACTTGCTCTTCTCGCCGCTTAAGTATGGTATTCGATGAAGGAGTTCATCTCGTTCAACTTGCACACCAAGAAGAGATTTGTGGAATTCGCTACTTTGTGCACTCTGTTAGTAATGCGATCGTTCTCATCTATGAGATCACTAATTTTCTTCCTTAAAGTCTTGATTTTCTTCTCGGAATCAAGGTACATTCGTTTAAAGCGATTAGTTAAATTTAAACTAGATCTGTGTTCGATCTCTAAGAGATGATATTTGGATTGAAGATCCTTTAATGAAAGGAGGTTAGTTTTATTTGAGAAACTACTTAGAGATTGATTGAGGTGAGTAAGAAGGACATCATCATTCATAGGCTCGGGAAATGAATGGAGAAGAATGGATTCTTCGGAGAGATTTATATCGTCATGAGAATAATAGTCAGACAAAGAAAAATAAAAGATAGCATGAAAAGGATTTGAGAATTGAAAATTACTATACCATAAAGTTGCTGATTTGAATTCTGAAGAGTGATTACTCTCTCCTTTTGGGAGTCCAGATCGGCTTCTAATTTTTGAATCTTATCGCGAGATGACGCGGCTTCAACTTCCAGCTCTTGGGTCTTCTTGTTCAATTGTAAATTTCTCTTTTCAAGATTATTGCGTCTTCTCTCGAGATCTGAGGCAACTACAAAAGAAGTTTTTCCAGCCTATGAAAGAAGATAGAAAAACCGTTAATACATATATATTTAAAAATTTAAAATTAACAGGGAAATATGACTGCATGCATACCAAAGACCCAAGTGCGTTCAAGAAGTTAGGAGACACAATTCTAGAGGCTCCATTGAAAGAATTATTGCCCTCTAGTAAAGCAGCATTACACACATTTGCGAGAGCCCCGCAAAGGGAAGCTAGGGGAGCATCTCCCATTCCTTGGAAAGAGTCTAAGAAGATGCTAGATAACTGATCCATAGGAGAACCGGCCAATGGAATCTCTTTAGCGAGAGAGGGATTCGAATCATGGTTATCCTCGTCGGAAGATTTGGAGCTTGATCTAAGGCGAGAAGAAGACGGAGTCTTTCGCTTCTTAGTTAATGGAGCGAGAAGATTTATCTTTGCGAACAGGCGGTTTTACCCTTACTTCTAATCTTCGCGGCTACAGCTTCTTCAACTCCAACCTTCGCATACGGTTAAAGATAAGAAACAGAGGCAACAATATTGTTTCAAATAACAAAGGAAATGTTCTTACTTCACCCGTAAGCGATCGAAGTATCGTCAGAGTACTCTCCAACGGATTATCCTTGTAGCTTCTTCTCAATTTGGCGATCTGAAAAATTCCACAAACTCAGCAAATATAAAAAGAAAGTTGCGAAGGCAAGATTTGAAGTGGAAAACATACCTCTTTTGCCTTATCAGGCCATTTGAATTCCCAAGGATGATACCCTGTGAGATTCGCAGGAAGAATCTCGAGCCCGCGATGTAAGGGCCATTTAAAATCAAGGGTACAACCCACCACTTCTCATCTTTGGAGTGGCGAGGAGTAGAATTGTTGCCCGGGTGCCAGTCAATATCTTGCATGAGTAATTTATCCTCAGGAACATTATCCTTCTTTTTCAGGCGAATGCCCCAGCGAGATTTCGCATTCCTCATCTTTATCACTGAATAATTTTCAAAAAAGTTCTCTACAGTGTACTTCTCAGCAACTATTTCCAAGTCTGCGAAATCGGGGTTTCTAACAGTATTAGGGTATAAAGATCCTTTGCCAGCACCACGGTTCGCGAACTCAAGCATTAGGCGAATGCAATCGCCACTTAATTGATAAATGGCCCGAGAGAATTTTTCATGGGCCAAAAATTTCATAAAATAAAGGCATCTCGTGGATTGTATAAGGGAATGGGAAGTCTGCGAGAAGCTGACCTAGCGAGACTATAATTTTTGATCATCACATTGATGATCGAAAACAACTTTGCGAGAAAGAATAGATGAAGATTCTTGATCGGGAATGGTTGATAGAGTAAAACCCTTCTCGAGCAACTTCGTTGAACTTCATCAAAAGAAGATTTGTATGCACGACTAATGAAAGCCATTATCAGTATGGGAATGGATGGGAGGTTGGAGATTAGGATCAGCGTTAGAAGGGATGAAGAAAAGAGTTACAGTAGGAGGAGCGCAAATTGCGGAAGGAGAGAGTCAAGAAAAGTTGCGAGAGAGAAACTAAAGGAAGAAAAGAGGAGGAAAAGAAAGCTATATATAGAAAAATCAAAAAAAGATTCTTGAGAAAAACGAGGGCATTTAATGCGAGAAGAGACACGAACGGTCGAGAATAAACGGTTGGAGGAGACGTGTCAAGAAAAGACTTTAATAGTCAAAATCTGTGTAATAGCACGGAGCTGAAACAGATAAAGATAAGTAGTTGCGGCAAATCAAAATATTGATTCTCATGACATTCTCTCCTCGCAGAGGGAGATGTAAGGAGAGACGGGAGACGGAACTTCATATATATACTACAAAGAAGCTTCGGAACTTCGCTAAAAGAATAGAGGCAAGTACGTACTTTTCAAGAAAAGTATTCTTTCGCTCGTTCCTTCACCAATTAAAACCAAGGATTATTACAACAATGAATTTTTCCTTCAAATCGCTCTTCAAGCAATATTCAAGGAAAAAGAGGCAAGATGTAGGATCATAATATCGCAACGGACAAGGTTCGCGGGATTAATAAACGACGGTGTCGCGAGGGAGTCGCAGGGAGCTAAAATAAACGACGCGATGAATAACGACAAACAAAACAATTGGAAGACATGAAACCTGGCGAGGGTTAAGAAGTGTCGCGAGAATGAATATTCGTGCACTTGCGAAACTTCGCGAGACATTCCCGAAAATAAAGGATAGCTTAGCTGTCATCCACTATGTATTACCCTATATAAAGGGCTAAATGAGTCTGTTGAAGGGGGAGATCTTTTTGAATTGGGAAGCAAGTCATTAGGAGAGAGAAAGTTTAAGAGCGCTTTAATTTCCAAGTGTAATTCTATTGTATTGTGTAAACATTTCATGGAATCAATTAATAAATATTCTTGATCACACATCTTTCAATGGATTAGTCAAGCAAAACTGAGTAAGGGGTGTAGTGTGGGATTTCCCGCAACTACAGGGCCAAAAACGGAAGTACAGCCATCACGGCCCTTCACGGGGCCTGGCTCAGTAAATGTTCAGCCGTCATGGCCGGACATTGAAACCGGCATGTGAGCCATAACTTAATGTACAGCCATTACGGCCGTACATATATATGGAGAATGGTAAGGTGCAACCATCATGGCCTGGGAGTTGATGAAAGATTTTTGGTCCCCCAATTTGAGTTCTAAAAATGTCAAATTAACATATATAGGGAGGGGTGGTTGGTTGATGGTACATATGCGGACTATGCACTAAGTAAGCTTCATAGCTTGGCCGGAACGGTATGAATGATGCTCAGGCCTCATTCTTAGTCGCACAAATGACCTTACAAATGGAGCATATGATGCCGAGGCATCACTATACCCATTCCACGAGACTCGATGATGCATCACTGATGTATTTGACGGAACGACCTATGCGGACTAGGCCATTACCATCGTTGCTTGTCCACGGCCTAGCAAAAGAGTTGGAATAAGTTGCTTGTCCCTTCGTGGATGAACTATGGTATGTGCTTGATCCCTTACGAGGGTAAGGGCACGTAGGCGAACGCAATGAGTTGCGGCATTGCCAAGACAAAGACGTTGGCCCCTCATATCATCTAAGCTCGGTAGCTTGACGCAAGAGATGATTGTGGCCAGACTTGATGAGGCTTGGTTGCATGCCAGTAAGTGGATGCTCATACTTCCTATCAAGTTATAAAGAGTTGGTAAACGAGGTAACGTAGGAAATGGCAAGGGCTTGGTGCGGCCTACGCCAAAGTCCAAGGCTTATGCCTAGGCAAGACACGACAATATGAAGGTTGCTCAGCTAGCTAGGAAATTCAGTGATGAATTCCCTACGTAAAGGCAAAGCCAAAGATGCATGAAAAATGCAATGGCATTGGCCTTATGGCCTTAAACCCTTTTGCGGGACAAGGGTAAGTTCGAACGGTGTGTAAGCTAAGTTAGCTGCGTCATGCTCCACGAGCATGCTTGCAAGAGCAAATGGACGTGCATTTGCCTAGCCCTAAGGCCCGGATCGTAGCTTCATCTTGATGCATCGGGGAGATTACGGCCTGCGGGCAATGCGCCAAAGGCGTAATTTTCCGGTCCACACAGGTTGGTATCAGAACAAGTTCCGAGATAACTCTTGGACTGTTCGGAGTGGACTTGTCCACAAGTATTTTCCTTAACGGAAAACTTAAAGTTGGATAGTTGGCCAACTTCTGCGCGGGAAAGAGTTTGTACCTGCTGGGCCAGTTACTTTGCAAATCGAGTTGAGCTTGTATAAGTACTGTGAATTTTCCAGGCCTCTGTGGCACCCCGCTTACGAGCATCACTGATCATCCCCACACGTTGGCACTGGCCAAGGGTGTACGTTGTCAGGCCCGGCTAGCATCCCACTTACGAGTAGCAACCTGGATGACCATCAGGGACGGTGGGCAACTAGAAGTTGTTCCACACAAGATCTTGCAAAAAGAAGTGGCACGTTGCGTTATACGTGCCAAACCTTGGAACCAACCTTGTGAACTTTAGGGACTCCTGAGTGTGTAGTATGGGATGCACATTTGGGATACCTAGTCGAGATATCCTCTTGGCACTGGCCAATTGCGATTTTTGGTATTGTTGTGGGCACTTTTGGATTCCTGGGCATGCGGTATGGGACGGTTGCTCAGAAGGTATAAATTGTTGCTCACGATAACGTGAAGAAACCCGTGATTTCGAGGCATCCGTATGGGACTTTTGCTCAGGAAATCCAAACCGAGGAGATTGTCCACAATAGTTTTTGTTTTGAATTTCGGGGACGAAATTATTTAAAGGGGTGAAGAGTGTAACACCCTGTGTTTTTAACATGGAGCATGCTAAAGGATGCGCCATGGCATGAGATGAAGTTTCATCCAAAGCTTCCGTTGCGTAGGAAAACGAACATTGGCCCTTGGCCAATGTGTTCACAATGTTCGGTAATATGGCTGCACATCAAGTTGAACGGACAACCAACATGGCTGCACATCGATTTGGCAGTGGACAGCCAACATGGCTAGACATCGGGTTGGAACCGGATAGCCAACATGGATGCACATCGGACTGGTAATGTACAACCAACATGGATGGACATCGGTCTGGTAATTTACAGCCAACATGGCTGGACATCGGGTTGGCACCGGACAACCAACATGGCTGGACATCGGGTTGGCAGTGGACAACCAACATGGTCGGGTATATGGCAACAGCCATGAATAGTAAAAGTGGAGAGTTGATGAATGATTTTTCCTCCCTTAATCAAAGTTGTAAAAATGTTAAGTTAACATATATAGGGAGGGGTAGTTGGTTGATGGTACATATACGGACCATGCACTAAGTGAGATAGCCTTACAAATGTACAACCATCATTTTGGGCCGGACATTGGAGTGGCCTATGGGCCAAAGACGAAATAGCAGCCATCACGGCCCTTCACGGGGCCTGGATCAGTAAAGCAAGAGGCATACCAATTTTCGTAATTGAAAGTGATGTGATTGGAAAAGGTATTGGAGCTTTTTTAAAGCAAGAGGCATACCTATTGCTTATATTATCAAAGCACTTGGCCTTAAACACTTGGGTTTATCAACATATGAAAAGGAACTCTTTGCCATTATTCATGCAATAACCAAATGGAGGTCATATTTGATTGGACCAAGGTTTTTGGTTCGAACTGACCAACATAGTCTGAAATGTTTTTTAGATGCTAAGGCAACTACACCATCTCAACAAAAATGGCTTACTAAATTGATTGGATATGATTATGAGATTGTGTATAAACAAGGAACCAAAAACCAAGCAGCTGATTCACTGTCAAGAATATACGACGATAATGGAACGTTGCAAGCTATATCATATATACAATGTTCTTGAATAGATGAACTCAAACAAGATCTCAAGATGGACCCTTGGATAAAGGAAAAAAATACAAAAACTTATATCGTACTAATTTTAGTACGAAACATTTCTCAGAAGATGATGGGCTATTAAAGTATCGACAAAATTAGTTGGTTGTCTGACCAATGTCTAAATGGAAGACTATACTTATGAAGTAATTTCATTCGACACCAACAGCTGGTCATTCAGGGTACTTAAAAACCATTCAGAGATTGAATCGCCTATTCTATTGTCCTGGAATGATGCAAGACGCAAGATGTGAAAATTTTTATTACTCGGTGCGATATATGTCAAAGGAATAAATATTGTACATTGTTGTCGTCTGCATTGATGTATCCTCTTCAAATACCTACTACTATTTGGTCTGACATATCAATGGATTTCATCATTGGATTACCAAATTCTAACGGTAAGACTGTCATACTAGTGATGGTTGACGGGTTAACTAAATATGCTCACTTCATTGCGTTGAAGCATCCCCATATAGCTGTTAGTGTAGCTCAACACTTCATGGATTTCATAGTTAACTTCATGGTTTTCTTAAAATGATGATATCTGATAGAGATGTTGTATTCATAAGTCGTTTTTGGAAAAAGATATTTAGATAACAAGGAACTCAACTGAAGCTCAACTCTTCTTATCATACCCAAATAGACGGAAAAACTGAAGTTGTTAATAGGGTGTTTAGAAGCTTATTATTTGAGATGCTTTATTAACGACAGACCAAAGACTTGGATGTTATGGTTTTCATGGGCGTACTGGTACAACACAACGTATCATACCTCGACCAAAGTCACACCTTTTGAAGCACTTTATGGGATACCTCCTCCTGCTATAAATAATTATATTCCTGGAGAAGCAAAGAGAACCAGTTTACACGAAGCTTGTGTATAGAGAAATCAAGTGTTGGCTGATTTGAAAAAGAACTTGCAGGTGGCCCAGAATAGGATGAAGCAAAATGCAGATAAAAAGCGTCTAGAAATGGAATTTCAAGAAGTAGAATATATATATTTAAAACTTCAACCTTATCGTCAGACTTCAACTGTTTGCAGGCCTTCACAGAAATTGTCGTCTCATTTTTTCGGCCCTTATAAGATTTTACAGCGCATTGGAAAGGTTGCCTAAAATTGGAACTACCAGAAGGATCGAAAATTCATCTAGTCTTCCACGTGTCTAATTTAAAGAAAGTTGTAACAACAAATACTGAGGTATCTAAAGCGCTACCAACTGAAGCTAGTGAAGAACAAATGACGTTGTTATTAATGAAAATCCTTGAGGATAAGGATGTGCTTAAGGGAGCGGGAATGATAGAACCTACATACTTAAATGAAACAATATTGCAGAAATAATTTGTTTCAATTGTGGAAGTCAGTAGATGTTTAAGTTCAGATTTCAGTAAGTTAAGAAAGTAGTTGTTTCTTGAGTTAAAAGTTTTCTAGCATTTTTATTAGGTAGTTTCCATTAAAAGTTTGAGTCTATTTTTATATGCGAGTCTGTTATAAATATTTCGGGAAAATTGAATGAAAAAAGAAAGAAAGAAGTATTTTGAAAAAAGAAAGAAATAAGTATTGAGCTTGTATAAGTACTGGTTGGAGAAGCTCTCACTTTTATGATTAAAAAAGCTCAAGAAGAAGGTCTTCTATCTGGTTTTCAAACTGAAGATGATGGTGTTGTGGTTAGTCATTTGTAATTTGCAGATGACACACTTATATTTTTTCTTGATGCTGATGTTGAACAAGTCAAGAATATGAGATTAATTCTTTTGTCCTTTGAGATGTTAACAGGATTAAAGATAAATTTTGCTAAAAGCCAAAATTTTGGAGTTGCTTATGAGGGTGATTTATCGCTTTTTTGATAGACACATTTTTGTGTCTAATTTAATCTCAATACTATATATTGTTGGCACTCGATTTTGTACTAATTATGTTTTTTTTTGTGTTTGTAGGTATTTTTGGGCAATAAACATTTTTGGAAAATTCGGCTCGAAAAGTTTCTAAAGGCACCCGGAGGACACATGTTATTTGGACTCGCATTTTTGGATATAGGGTAACCTATTACTATGGGGCACTCCACTGACTAAGGGGCACATTAGCTGCTATTTGCACCCCAAGACATCAACCTGCTATTCGCACACCTGTACAGGATAAGGGGAGGTCATGTTCTCCATTTGAATTATATTTTAAGGAAAATATGACAAAGAAGAATCCAGATTAGGGTTCGTGATTTGGATGGGATTTACAGAGATTCAATCTCTGAATTTAATGGGATAAGCCTGGTATGGATAAACAAAGATGATATTGGTGTTTGATTGGGACGGAATTGGCTAAATCGTCGTGTTGAAACTGAACATGGGAGGATATAAAACTCGGGTTTTCTGCTGTTGAAGCCGTGAAATTTTGGGAAGATTTTGTGGGGATTCATTCATGGCTTTGGACTTGTATGGGCCTGTTAATACAAAACAGGGCAGGTAACCCGATTGGTTTGAAGAAAGAAGGAAGTTTCCTCAGTGTTTCAATCAAACAGGGAGACGTGAAATATTCACAATGGTTTTTATTCTTTCACGAGTTTTTTTCTATACTGCGTGTGTCTGGAGAAGGTTTAAGTCTCCTAGTACGTGAATTCACGAGATGGGAGCGTGTTAATCAGCCACAGACACGTGAAGAAGTTAAACATAGTAAGAAATCTCGGTTATATCCGAAATAGTAAAGAGAAGATTTTCTGGCATTAAACCGAGATTATATGGAGGTCATCTGAGGTATAAAAGAGTCTTTGGGATGTCGAGAAAGATTGTCGAGTGATCGGGAAGCTACGAGAGAAGAATAGGAAGGCGCAAAGTAGATTTTTTCGCTCTTTGAGAGAAGAAGAACTTGAAGAACATAATACCGTAAAAGACTTTCGTTTCAAGGGTCTTATATTTAACAGTTTGTAACAGTCAGTTTGTAACGCTATCTTCAGTTTGTGACAAATATTGTAACGATGAGCTCAGAATGTAGCCGTGACAGCGCACGAATTCCCCCGAGTTATATTTTCTTCTTCGTAAACACACTTTGAGCAATGAAAAACCATTTTGAGCGTGTTTCCAACATGAGGAGCTAGACCCCTACGCTGGGACGACGGAGGAAGCAACTTTTCATGATTGTGGTAAATGAATCAATTCTTTTATTGACTTTTTGCATAGATTTAATTGCATTATAATTTCTATTAATTACTTGTTATTTTGTCTGATGTCGCCTGCTTAGTTTAAATCACTTTTGATGCGTCATGCTTACAACTTACAAATAATGTTTTATGAAATTTATATTTGGAAAAGAATTAGAGTCACAACTTCTTTTGTTTGAGTTATATTGTCTAGAGTTAATGACTGAACCACAACAATATGAAAAGTAGTTAAATCCTGCGTCTCAGTGTCTCTTCATCTTATCACCATATTTGTATATATTTTCCTTATTTTTCTAATTTTCTTTATTAAGTCTTAAAACAAATTCTCAACAAGTCCGAGTGAACGACAACCTTGCTTACTACTATCAAAAAATAGATCAATTTTTTGGCGCGTAAACGCGGACTTTGTGTATAGATTTGTTTTTAGGTTTTATTTTTATTTTTATTATTTTTGTTCCTTTTTATGCCTTTTGGTATTTTCTGTTTGCTTTCAGATTTGGTGTGGAGCTTATGTAAAAGAGAAAGTGTTGAAAAGTAAAGCGAAGCCAAAGAAGGAAAGAAAAGAGAAATCCAAAGGAGTAAAGAAGAATATTTTTATATATAGTTAATTTATTTTTTTAAAGTAATGTAGTAGTGCGTTGTTGAAGCTTAGCTTGTTATGCTTCCAACTAGTTTCTTGTAATAATAGTATTAATATATTCATTTATTTTTATTAGATATTTTTTATTTCTTTTAGAAACTCTAATTAGGGTTATATTTTTGTAATCTTTTATTTTTGGACATTTTTTTGGACTTTATTTGACTTTCTTTTGGACATTATTTTTAAAAACCCTAAGGAAGGGTTAATTTAAATAAAAGCATTGCAAGGGAAGGACGACGATTCGACTGCCTGTCTCGGCCCCTCGGGTTCGTACACGACATTAGAGTCGTGGCCCGTGTCGACTTCAACGGTTCATCCCCCGTCTGGAAACGGGAGGTAAGTTCTTCTGAACACCCGCGAATCCCCTGTCAGTGGGTTTATTTTTTGTTGAGAATGTCGAACTGGTATTATTACAATAGCCAATACAATGAATATCCGACTGATTTTCAAAATGGACACAACTTTGACCATAGTGTGAATAGTGGTTGGGAACATCCACCTTTTCAAGGTTATGGCTCATACCACGGTGAGCCTAATTACTATACACACACAGACCGGTCACACGAGCAAGAAAATAAGGAATACGATAGTACTAGTTCCTCGTCTTTGGACAATATAATGAAAATGTTGAAAACTAGTACCTATTATGATCCTTCTGAACCTGTTCTTCCTCTAGAAGGGTCTCTCAAACAATTAACTGAGACTACAAATAGGTTTGTGTTAGAAATGAATAAACAAAATGCACCCATGAGTGAACCTTCTATGCACGATACCATAAGGAAGTCATGTGAGTCGAGTCATGATACCATAAGGAAGTCATGTGAGTTGATTCAAAAGCTTTTGTTAGAGGCCCAGAACATAACTGCTCGAAATAATCTTAAATTCCAATATAGTGTTTCCAATAGTACCTTTGAAAATAAAGATAGTTATTCACATAATCAAGATGACGAGGTTAGAATTGGTAACACTACTTGTTTAGATGAGGTTCAACCATTTTCATGTTATTATAATGATGATTATGATGAGGATAGTGTTGATGAAGAATCAGATACATATAGGCGTAGTGATCAGGAATTTATTACTCCAATTGAGATTTACAATGATAATATTGTTTCTAGTTCGAATCCAAATAATTTTCATAATTATTTACCTATTCAAAAGGAAGAGGATTTGACTAGAAATACCCCCGTTTTAGACGATGTAGTATTTCCTTTTTACGAAGCCGATGATAGTTTTGAGGAACGAGTTTATTATGAGAATATTATTTAGAGTCCATCGATTTAGAAACATTATACTTAGAAAAAGAAAATGAACTCGTAGAGATGAGTGAGGATGAACCCGACTTAGAAGAATCAATTGACCATTTTCAGGAAGCTGATGACCTAGAAATTAGGGAAGTTGTGATTAGTCTTCCTAGAGACACTGAAAACTCTAAGTTTGGGGGTGATTATCATTCTCCATGTGCTTTAACTCTTAGAAAGGTCCCTCACTTGGGATTTGACATATGTGCCTTAACCATTTTACAAGATTATCTTCATACACGTTTTCCTGAACCTAATGATGTCCAGAAAGAAGTTCAGTTGTTAGAAACCCATCCTCTGGTTGATGTGGTTAACCCAGGCTACGATACCTCGATTGACTTTGTTTTCCCACCAAAAACTTTTTCTCCAATTGTGGGAACTTATGAAATTCAAATGTGTCAGATATTAAGTTTCGAGACTAAACCTAATTACTTTGGGAGATTAGGGTCGACATATTTGTTTAAGGAAGACCACCACTCTCTTTGTGTTCAGTTGTGTAAGTCAAATTTGATTGACTTTAAGGATCATAATTATTTAGGTTATTATTATGTGCTTCTAAGTTTTTATTTGAGTTTTTCCAGACTCTAGAACCTGAACATTCGGATCTAACTTTTGAGGAAATGCAACTCAGGAAAATATGTTATCTTGACCCAGTCATACAACCTGAACCTGAACCACAGCTAGATGTAGTTATCTTAAACAGGAAACTAGACAAGGGTGTGCTTTATTTGTTAACTTTCTTGGCATGTTGCAGTTTCCTTCTACTTGTGATAAACCTATTTGGTTTTGGTGATACGTAGTCATTCTGGTTATTACATTATGATTCTATGAGGTGACTAATTCCTTCCGATGTCTGGCTGAAGACTTTAAACATAGCACTTCTTGGGAGGTACCCCATGCTCATGCAACACGGTAATATCTTTCCTTAACTCTTTTGCTTCAAGTGGTAACAATTTCTCCTTGTTCATGCTTTTAATTTTATCTTTAGAACATTGAGGACAATGTTAGATTTAGGTTTGGGGGTATGGGAGAAACTTTTTAGTTGCAGTACAAATAAATAAACTCCAGAGCCTAGAAATTTATGCTTATTAAGGTTGGCACTAACCAATCTAAGTGGATGGGAACATCTTGGTTGTAGGAGTTGAGGAACCAATCTGATTAGATGGAAACATCTAAAGAGTCTATTCATAAAAGCACAGAGCTCAGGTGTTAGAATTAAAAAAAAAACATGGTAGTTTCGCCATATCTCGTTGAATGCTTTTCACCTTTTGTTTTTATTTTCTTATAAGTGTTTGGGTGAAATAGAGTGATTGAGATACCAAAAAATAAAAAAATTGAGACGACCATCGAGACCAACCGGAATAAATTCAATAAAATCGACCCTTTGGTGCCCTTGTATATGCCGGTTGTGTTGACCTAGAGTTAGGATTATCACCCGTTGGTTCCCTTGTATATGCCATTTGTGTTGATATTAGTCGGACGGTATCTCAGTCCATTAGGATAGGTTCACCTTAGTCAACATCAAAACCATCTACGTTTTTCTCTACATCCATATTCTCAATCTATCCATGTGATTGGTTGACTAGGTTATGATGTCCGTAAACTATCCTGAGTAGAGCTCTGTCACTTTATATGAATTTTAGTATGCTTGAGTGCAAACTTGTGTACAACAATTGGAATCTCGCATCAGGGTACTTCCTCCTATAGTCAATGATTGTATGCCAAGTTGCCAACCAAGGAGATTCTTTAGTGCCTTCCAAGGTTCTGCGTAGATAGCTAGGGTATGGAGTAAAGGTTTTGTGGGTACACCTCTGGTAAACCCTCCCGAGACTCTAACTCGGTCACTAGGGCCACCTAGTGAGTTTGAATTTTCTATTCTAGAATAAATTTGCTCGAGGACTAGCAAATAATAAGTTTGGGGGTATTTGATAGACACATTTTTGTGTCTAATTTGATCTCAATACTATATATTGTTGGCACTCGATTTTGTACTAATTATGTTTTTTTTTTGTGTGTTTGTAGGTATTTTTGGGCAATAAACATTTTTGGAAAATTCGGCTCGAAAAGTTGTTAAAGGCACCCGGAGGACACATGCTATTCGGACTCGTATGTTTGGATATGGGGTAACCTATTACTATGGAGCACTACACTGACTAAGGGGCACCATAGGCTGCTGTTTGCAACCCAAGACATCCACCTGCTATTCGCACACCTGTACAGGATGGGGGGAGGTCATCTTCTCCATTTGAATTATATTTTGGCGGGAAAATATGACAGTAGCAATCCAGATTAGGGTTCGTGTTTTGGATGGGATTTATAGAGATTCAATCGCTGAATTTAATGGGATAAGCCTGCTATGGATAAACAAAGATGATATGGGTGTTTGATTGGGTCGGAATTGGCTAAATTGTCGTGTTGAAACTAAACAGGGGAGGATATAAAACTCGGGTTTTCTGCTGTTGAAGCCGTGAAATTTTGGGAAGATTTTGTGGGGATTCTTTCATGTCTTTGGACTTGTATGGGCCTGTTAATACAAAACAGGGCATGTAACCGGTTGGTTTGAAGAAAGAAGGAAGTTTCCTCGGTGTTTCAATCAAACAGGATCGTGAAATATTCACGATGGTTTTTATTCTTTCACGAGTTTTTCTCTATGTTGCGTGTGTCTGGAGAAGGTTTAAGTCACCTGGTACGTCAATTCACGAGATGGGAGCGTGCTAATCAGCCACATACACGTGAAGAAGTTAAACAAAGTAAGAAATCTCGGTTATATCCGTAATAGTAAAGAGAAGATTTTCTGGCATTAAACCAAGATTATATGGAGGCTGTCTAGTATAAAAAGAGTGCTGGGATGTCATAGAAGGACTGTCGAGTGATTGGGGAAGCTACAGAGAAGAATAGGAAGCTGCGGCAGATTTTTTTCACTGCGCTGCAGGAGAGAAGAAGAACCTGAAGAACATAATACCGTAAAAGACTGTCGTTTCAAGGGTCTTATATTTAACAGTTTGTAACGGTCAGTTTGTAACGCTATCTTTAGTTTGTGACAATTGTAACGGTGAGCTCTGTAATGCCGTGACAGCGTTGCGAATTCCCTGAGTTATATTTTCTTCTTTGTAAACACACTTTGAGCAATGAAAAACCATTTTGAGTGTGTTTCCAACATAAGGAGCTAAACCCCTACGCTGGGACGACGGAGGAAGAAACTTTTCATGATTATGGTAAATGAATTAATTCTTTTGTTGACTTTTTGTATAGATTTAATTGCTTTATAATTTATATTAATTACTTGTTATTTTGTCGGATGTCGCATGCTTAGTTTAAATCACTTTTGATGCGTCATGCTTACAACTTACAAATAATGTTTTATGAAATCTATTTTTGGTAAAGAATTAGAGTCACAACTTATTTTGTTTGAGTTATATTGTCTAGAATTAATGACTGAACCACAACAATATGAAAAGTAGTGAAATCCTGCGTCTCAGTGTCTCTTCATCTTATCACCATATTTGTATATATTTTCTTGATTTTTCTTATTTTCTTTATTAAGTCTTAAAACAAATTCTCAACAAGTCTGAGTGAACGACAACCTTGCTTACTACTATTTTGGGTTGCTACAGTGGTACTTTGCCAACTTTGTATCTTGGTATTCCTTTGGGAGGCAAATGTGGAGGTGTTGCTAAATGGGACAAGATTATAGAGAAGTTCATTTCTAAGCTTGCTGGATGGAAGAATGTTTTTCTTTCAAGAGCAGGTAAAATTACTCTAATTAATAGTTGTTGATGGTGGTTTTTAAACAAGGGGTAAAATCGTAAAACCCCATGACCTAGTGTTACCCGCAACCCATTAACTAAGAGCATTTAACTCAGGTGTAAATAATTAATAGGGGTATTTTTTCAAAATACCAGATTAGGATTTTCGACACAGAACCCTAATTCCAAAACCAAGCCGCACACTACGCACCATGGCAACAATGCCAAACCAAGCCGCATACTGCATCATGGCAACAATGCCAAACCAAGCCGCACCATGGCAACAATGCCAAACCAAGCCGCACACTGCGCACCATGGCAACAATGCCAAACCAAGCCGCACACCGCGCACCATGGCAACAATGCCAAACCAAGCCGCACATGCACGCACCATGGCAACAATGCCAAACCAATCCGCACACTGCGCACCATGGAAACAATGCCAAACCAAGCCGCACACTGCGCACCATGGCAACAATGCCAAACCAAGCCCCACACTGCGCACCATGACAACAATGCCAAACCAAGGCGCCTGCTGCCATCCATGGCAACAACGCCAAAACCAAGCCGCACACTGCGCATCATGGCTGCGACGCCAAAACCAAACTACATATCGCACTCATTGGCAACCATGCCAAACTAAGCCGCTATGCCATTGGCACATGCCAAATATAGCGCCCTAGGCTTGCAAAACGTGCAACTAGGTCAACATGGCCGTACGTGCCATTGGCACATGCCAACACGTACCACAAGCCATATTTCCAAGCCGCTATGCCATTGGCACATGCCAAATATAGCGCCCTAGGCTTGCAAAACGTGCAACTAGGTCAACATGGCCGTACGTGCCATTGGCACATGCCAACATGTACCACAAGCCATATTTCCAAGCCGCTATGCCATTGGCACATGCCAAATATAGCGCCCTAGGCTTGCAAAACGTGCAACTAGGTCAACATGGCCGTATGTGCCATTGGCACATGCCAACACGTACCACAAGCCATATTTCCAAGCCGCTATGCCATTGGCACATGCCAAATATAGCGCCCTAGGCTTGCAAAACGTGCAACTAGGTCAACATGGCCGTACGTGCCATTGGCACATGCCAACACGCACCACAAGCCATATTTCCAAACCATTGGCACATGCCAAATATAGCGCCCTAGGATTGCAAACCATGCAACCTAGGCCAAGTCGGCCACGCATGCCATTGGCACATGCCAACATGCTCGCTGGTAGCTTTTCCTACCAAAGCCACGGCCCTAACACCCACGCATGCCATTGGCACATGCCAACATGCTCGCTAGTAGCTTTTCCTACCAAAGCCACGGCCCTAATGGCCACGCATGCCATTGGCACATGCCAACATGCTCATTGGTAGCTTTTCCTACCAAAGCCACGGCCCTAACGGCCACGCATGCCATTGGCACATGCCAACATGCTCGCTGGTAGCTTTTCCTACCAAGGCCACGGCCCTAACGGCCACGCATGTTATTGGCACATGCCAACACGCTCGCTGGTAGCCTTCATCACCTAGCCGTGCCCCTTAATGCACTGTTGGTAGCCTAACTCACAAAACCATGCAACCTACCACCAAGGCATTCCGCACATGCCATTGGCACATGCGACGCACGCCACTAGCAGCTCACGGCATTGCCACTTGCACTCAACGTACAACCTACCACCAAGGCATTCCGCACATGCCACGCAGGCCACTAGCAACTCTGGCATTGCCACTTGCACTCAACGTACAACCTACCACCAAGGCATTCCGCACATGCCACGCACCACTTGCGCTCGAGGTACAACCCGCAACAATGGCATTCCGCACATGCCAATGGCACATGCCACACGCGCCACTTGCACTCAAGGTGCAACCAACACTCGAGATATCAACACAAACTGGGGGATGCTTTCCAGGGTTTTGGTTTGGCGGTCACAACTTGCAGCGTACACTACGCTCATATTAAGAAAGCGTGAAAAGGAATAAAGCGGTCAAATAAATGAGGAAATAATGGTGAAAACGTTTTCACCCATTAACACCATGCGGTTACCACCTCTTCCCATTATTTCACCCTTTACTCTCTTCCTTCATGAGGCCAGGGTACGTTTCAATCTCGACTTGTATAAATAGGTCTTACCTATTTCCACCAGACAACAAGTCTCGGTTAGGAGAAAAATACTACACTCTCAGAAAAGGCAACTTTGCAAGCTCTCCAAAAAGCTTTCATCTCTTGCAAGCTTCGAAGCTTCCACTTTCTGATACAAGTCGAGACACTACTCTCCCGCACTATTCCGGTCTCAACACCTTTCTTTGCTTCCCTCCACAAATCAACCCTTCTCCTCCACTTTGTGACCGAAGCAAGTCCGAACGGCCATTTCTTGGTTTAGGCCGGACATGCAGATTGATCTCTCGAATCTATAAAGTGCTCACGTGCAGACATTTGTTTAGGGTTTGAACCAGTTTCTCACTCACCTACCGAATTTACCGAAATCGGCAGAAACGATTTTTACCCATAAACAATAGTGTCCTTAACAGCTTGCCTATCTGTTACATGTCTCTTTTTGAGATGCCTGTTTCAGTTATGAAAAAGTTAGAGAAAATTATGAGACATTTCCCATGGAATGACAATAAAGGAAGAAAAAAGATTCATTTGGTGAAATGGAAAGCTCTTTGTAGAAGAAAAAAGTTGGGAGGTCTTGGTATTAAAAGTTTAAAGAAGATAAACAATGTTTTGCTCTCAAAATGGACTTGAGGTATGCGGTTGAAGAAGATGCTTTCTCGGAGAAAAATTGTTCATGAAAAAATATGGCAGTGAAGATGCTTCTTGGATTCCTTAAACTCCAAAAATTACTTATGGAAGATCTTTATGGAGATCCATTATGAAGTACAAGTCTTTTGTTTTGAAGAATGTTAAGTTCAAAGTTAACAATGGTATCTCTGTAAGATTCTGGGATGACAACTGGATTTATGATAAACCAATAAAGACTTACTATCCTAACTTGTATGCTTTGTCAAGAGCTAAGCATCTTTCAATAGCTGAGATTTGCAATTCTAGTGGTCATGCTTATTCTTGGAATTTACAAGTTCCAACAAGACTCAATACAACTGCTAGAACTGAGTATCATATCCTCTCCTCAGATTTATCTTCCTTCAGGCTTAATATTGATCAAGATGATGAATTGCAATGGCCCATGACAAAGAGTAAGTGCTACACAGTCAATTCAGCTTATGACAAGTTATCTGTGAAAAATGGTATTACTCAACACAACTCTATCTTTACTTTTATTTGGAACCTAAAGTGCCCTCCAAAAATTGGCTTCTTCTTATGGTTGATTGCTCATGATAGACTTCCTACAAGAGATCTGTTGAGGAGAAGAGGTATTGAAGTCCTTGAAACTTGTGTTTTCTGCAACTGCAATGAATCTAGTGCTCATCTCCTACTTCATTGCTCTTTTGCTAGAGATGTTTGTCAACAATTTCTTAATAAGCTTCAATGGTTTTACTGTGTGCACATGGACATTATTCCCTCTTTACAGGCGTGGCATATCTTTCTCAAAATAATGCAGCTAGCTTGGCAGTATGGAATTTAGTTCTAGTTGTTATCATATGGAGTATCTAGAAAGAGAGGAATTCAAGAGTGTTCACTGTTAAATAGTACCACATCGCCTAGGGCTACCTAGGTCCCATGCTTAATAAGCCTCGGGCAATACTAACCTTGCAAGCCGGTTTTTGAGGTTAGTTAGGCCCGAGGATTACTAACATGGTATCAGAGCCAGACCCCTCTCAACACTATCCGTGTGTTCGGGGTTTCCATATGATAGGTGTAGAATACACCGTATTTACTATATAGAGTTTATGCTTTCTTTGCTATTTTTTCTTGTGAATTATGTACTTCACGTGTGTTTTTGAGTTATTAGGTCCTCTGGAGTCACCGAGAACAAAAGAAGAAGAAATTAGTCACTTGGAGCAAAAAAGGAGCACAAAGGCGGTTCACGTGCATTGCTATTGAGCCGAGCCTAGCCAGCAATAGGGGACGAACACCGCAATTTAGTCTAGAGAAGCATGAAGCAAAGAACTTTGGTGTCCCTTATCCTTTTAGTGGGTGCTTGTAGTTTTCGGTTACCCCTTATCTTATCAGTTGGGGTGGATAAATCCAGATTCTTACATGTTACCTAAAATTCGAGGAGAAGAAGTTTATTTCTTCTTCATCACCGATTATCTGTGAGGACGATTCCATGTCAGACGGATTTGAGTTTTTACAGCTGATGAGTGAAAGGAAATCGAGTTTCTGGATGAGATGGGTATGTCAAATCAAAGAGAATACATGGAACTGCAATCGATAGAGATGAATAGATGAAGACCGCATTGAATGTGATATGGTGAAACTAGGGTTTGTTTTGATTAAATTGAGAAAGAAGAGAAAGCAGCCACTATTAGCGGTTGGTTCCGAGAGACCAGATCGATGATTGACGAGCTCGTGGTGAAGATGTTGATGGTGATTTGCGCTGGACTGAGTTGATTTTGGAGCAGGAATTCATGGGTTCCCTGAGGCGAGAACGAGCTCGAGAAATAATGGTTGGTCTGATGGGTGATGTGAATTGAGAAGACCCTGTTAATGTTGGAAGGAATGGATTTTCAATTAGGGTTTTGAGAGTACGAGATCCAAGGTTTTGATTAAGATTCCAAAGGTGATTAGTGAGATGGGTATAAGGTGATGTTAATGGCCTGAGCTGAGATGGTAATTTTCTATGGGTGCACAAGAGTTTGCTGGAGAGTTGGCTAACTCTCTGATGTGCAATGTAATCGATTCGGTTCTGTTGATTCGACTGAAGTGATGATGGAGTTGAGTTAAATCCCAGAGAGTTGAAGGTGTGGTATATGTTTGAAGGGCCTGAGATGAAGATGGTGCTGGTGCTTACAAGAAGCTGCAGAATGGGAGATGGTGAATTGGCAGGGTTGTAGAAATGGGTTGGCCCTGAATTTGGGTTTGGTTGGAAGAGTGAGAAGATGATGGACTTGTAGAGTGGTGTTGAGTGCAGTTTTGTGTGGTAGGAAATTGCAGGTGGTAATTAATGGTGTCAAGTAGCAGATGAGAAGCTTAAGGCAGTACAGAAGGCGAGGCAGTGATTGTGCTAATCTGAGGATACGATCCTGCACTGTAGCTGGAGAGCAAATGGAGCTTGAACTGGACTGTGGTGATATGGCTGTGGCAGGCTGAGTTGGTGCTTAAAGTTGAACTCTGATGTTGGTGCTGCTGCCTTGAATGCTTACAAGAGTCACAGGGTCAAGAAGATGGGAGATGTGATGCTGCTGTAGAATGAATGATGTATGGTGGTGTCAGGTGGTGGTGATGGTTGGAGAAATGAAATAGAAACAAGGAGAAGCTACAGCTGCAGAAATTGGAAATGCACTGAATTGCAGGATATTGAGCTTAAGTTGCAGGTTGTTGTGTGCTGCCAGGTTTGGATAGATGAGGGATTGCAGCTCAAGTTGTGAGCGAGAATGGTAGGCCTGGTGGATGCAGTGCAGGTGGCAGTGGAGTTAGAAGATGGAGTTGCAACTGGAGCTCCTAAGCAAGCTGAAACTGAGATAAAGTTGCAGGTTGCTGTGTAGCCAAGATGGCTGAAGTGAGTTGTGATGCACCACAATGGTGTAACACAGATGTTAGTTTGGCCAGAGCAATTAGCCTTGCCAAGTTAGCTCAGACCTGACTGGTTCTGCTTGGCAACTAACCACTCAGCTGACCCTGATCAGCCTGACTAAACCTGACTCATCTGACACATTATCTGACCCGGTTTGACTCGGCTTGACCGAGTTGACCCGCCGATCCGACCCGTTGACCGGTGACCGGGCGGACTTTGCTGGTCACCGGAGCCGATTTCCGGCCACAATCCCAGACTTCCGGCGACCGATTTTGGGGCATATATTTTCACATGGGTTTCTCACACATGGTTCATGGGCTTGGTGGACTTTTTGGTGATGGACTTTGAAGACCTAATATGGAAAGTTGGAAGGCTATAAAAAGAAAAGTTTCTATTCTTTTTGGGATTATCACGTATTTTCTACTGGAGTTTTGGAGGAGAGCGATTCTACTAGGGTTTGCTTCCATTTTATTTTACATGTTCTTCATCTTATTTTTGATAATAATTATGTTGAATCAAAATACTATGAGTAACTAAATACCTATTATTGGTTATGGGATAATAAGTGGATTTCACAAATAAGATTTGATTCAATGTTTTAGTTTTGTCTCAGTAATTTATTGATTATGATTCATGGTTTATAATGTTTATGATTTGATAGTTTGTTTGGTTGAGTCCGGAATCAATCCGATCTTCTTTCATATCTAGAGCTATATTAGGGCTTTCAATACTTAAAAACGTTGTCTATCCCTGATTTTGAGTAGCATAAATGTGGGTAGTGCTTGTAGTGATATATCCTACTAGTCACATATGAATCGTAACTTGGGTTAAATCGAATTAGTGCTTTTACACATTTTGGTTGCCTTGATTAGTCTTATTCCAGAAAACTTATTGCTTTTAGGGAGTTAAACTTAATTGTGCTTTTACACTTTAGGTTGCTTTCTAGAAAGAATTCACATATGCATCTTTTAATGCGGTTGTGATGAAATCAGGGAATTAGCGGGATACTCTTGCGATCAAGGTATCCTAGGACTTTTAGTAAATGAGAGATTAAAATTTCAATTCTAGTCATTGTTGATAATTCGAGTTTGTGAATGAAACTATCCAGTGACCAATACTTTCTCCTTATTGATAAATTTTATTATTACTTTGCTTTCAATTTATTTTTATTGCTTTGAAACATCAACATCCCCCTTGGTTACTAAGAAACGAAAATTTGCATAACAACATAAGCCTCTCTGTGGATACGAACTCTTTCTTATTGCATACTACTTTATTTTAGTGAAGCAAGAAAGTGAAATTATTTTTGACCGGTGACAACCGATCAAATTTTGGCGCCGCCACGGGGAGGCATACGGCTTGTTATTAAGTTTTTAGTTTCTTTTTTACAATTTCTCGCTTTTATACTTGCTTTTCGTTTATTGTCTTGTTTCTCACTTGTTTGCGTAGAATTGTTTTTCAGGAACTAATCCCTGGCTTCCAAAGATTGGAATTACCAAAGGTGCGGGATAGCTACTCGTAGAGGCACAATACTCCAACCAAGGCAAGACACAACGGAAGAACAAGTCTCGGAAGTAGAGCACGAAGCTCTTCATCGAGAAGAGGAAGAAGAGTTACAACTAGAAGAAGAAGAGGTTCCATTCGTAGGAGAACCACTAATTGAAGAGGAAGAAACAATGGGTGACAATGCAAACCGTACACTCAAGGATTTGGCTTCTCATAGGCTTGATGCACAACAATGGTGTATCCAAACAAACTCCACTTTTGAGATCAAGCCGGGGCTGCTTAGGGAGTTGCCAAAGTTTCATGGTATGGCGAATGAGGACCCAAACAAGCATCTCATGGAGTTCTATACCATTGTCAAGGCTATGCTTCCAGCGGAGACTCGAAGTCAATGGTGCAATGATGAAAGTTTTTCCATTTTCTATGGTGGACGAGCGCTAAGGATTGGTTGTATTGTTTGCCACACCGGGAGTGTCACTACATGGAACGGTTTGAAGAAAATCTTTCTAGAGAGGTATTTTCCTGCGTCTAAGGCCACTCAAATTCGCAAAGAGATTTGTGGAATAAAGCAACATGTGGGAGAATCATTGTATGAATGTTGGGAGAGATACAAGAGATTGGTTGCAAGCTGTCCACACCATCAAGTTAGTGATGCTATGATAATCCAGTACTTCTACGAAGGTCTCCAATCAAGTGATAGATATCTTCTAGACGCTGCGGGTGGTGGTGCACTAGTGAACAAGACGGTGGCCCAAGCTGCCGAGTTGATTGAAAGCATGGCTGCGAACTCGCAACAATTCTACACAAGAGGTGAACCAATGGTAAGGCAGGTGCATGAAGTTAGTGATTCATCATCATCACACCGTGATCAAAGGATGGACAATATGGAGCAAATGATTCAAAGGATGGCTGCGGTTATTTTACCTTCACATGGTGAAGAGATGGAGCAAGCTAGTGCGGTTTTTCCAAACCAACAAAGAAGGTATGATCCCTACTCCAACACCTACAATCCGGGATGGAGAGATCACCCAAATTTCAGCTATGCCAACAAGCAAGGTGCGGTCCAACAACCAAATTTCAATCGTTCGAGTGGATTTCAACCACAACAACAACAATTCCAACAACAACAACAATTTCAACCGCAACAACAACAATTTCAAAGAACCACAACAATCGGTTCAAGGTTCCGATATTGATACAAAGTTACATACAATGATGCAAGGTATTTCTACCATGTTCAAGGAGAGTCAACAAGAAACTAAGAGTGCTATCAAGGATTTGCAAACTCAAGTAGGCTCCATGGCGATCGATATCAACAATTTGAAAGCACAAAATAGTGGGAGACTTCCTTCTCAACCTATCAACCCAAAAGAGGGTGTTAATGCAATTACATTGAGAAGTGGTACACAACTTGTGCAACCCGAAGTTGCTGATTTGGGTGAAGAGGAAGCTCCGAAGGAGCCGGTTTTAGAAGAAAAGAGGGATGAAATTCCCCAAACACTCGAGGTACCAATTCCTAACTCGAAAACTCCGGTTTCTACTTATGTTCCTCCTATACCTTTTCCTCGCAGATTTGCAAGTTCAAAGAAGGCGGAACTAGAAAAGGAGATTTTGGACGTTCTTAGGAAGATTCATGTGAATATACCACTCCTTGATGCTATCAAGCAAGTTCCCAAGTATGCAAAAGTGTTGAAGGACTTGTGTACCAATAAGCAAAGGCTCAAAGGTAATGAAGTGTTGAGTGTGGGGGAGAATGCTTCGGCAATCTTACAACACAAACTCCCACCGAAATGCAAAGACCCGGGTAGCTTTGACATTCCCGTCACAATTGGTAACACCACTTTTAATAAAGCAATGTTGGATTTAGGTGCATCCGTTAATGTTATGCCTGCATCTATGTATAATTCACTTAATCTAGGTCCTTTGAAAAAGGCTGGAATTGTGTTGCAATTAGCCGATCGTTCTAATGTCTACCCAATGGGTATTGTCGAGGATGTTCTTGTGCAGGTTAATCAACTTGTATTCCCAGCTGACTTTTGTGTGTTAGAGATGGATGAAGGTTCACGGACTCGTCTCTTCCATTGCTACTTGGCGTCCCTTTCATGAAGACGGCGAAAACCATTATTGATGTGGACAAGGGAACGTTGACTATGGAGTTCGATGGAGAAATAATACGTTTCAACATTTTCGAGACGATGAGATATCCTAGTGATGTCCACTCTTGTTTCTCCGTTGATGTTTTGGATACATTGGCTCAACAAGTGTTTGAATTGAATCATGATGATGCTTTGGAAACTGTTTTAACTACAACCATGGATGACGGTGTTGAGTGTGGTAACGAAGTTAAGGAAGCCCTTGGTGATCTCAACTCACTACAAGGATGTCCGGAAACTCACAATATCTCTTTTATTTCTTTACCACGCAGTGATGAACAACTTTTACCTTCTATTGTTAAATCTCCAAATTTGGAATTGAAACCTCTTCCAAGTCACTTAAAGTACTTGTACTTGGGTGATAATGAAGAGTTACCTGTGATTGTTTCTAACGAGCTTAGTGAATTACAGGAGCAAAAACTTCTACGGGTGTTAAGGAAGCACAAGACGGCCATAGGATGGACAATCGCCGACATCAAGGGTATAAGCCCTGCCGTTTGTATGCATAAGATTCGTTTGGAGGACGATGCAAAGCCTACAAGGGACGCGCAACGTCGTTTAAACCCTCCCATGATGGAAGTTGTGAAAAAGGAGATACTCAAGCTCTTGGAAGTGGGTGTTATCTACCCCATATCCGATAGCAAGTGGGTGAGCCCGGTACAAGTTGTACCAAAGAAATCGGGGGGTAACGGTGGTAGAGAATGATGAAAATGAACTTGTCCCAACTCGTGTGCAAACCGGTTGGAGGGTTTGTATTGATTATAGAAAGTTGAATGCCACTACTAGGAAGGATCATTTTCCTTTACCCTTTATTGATCAAATGCTTGAACGTTTAGATGGACATGCTTATTATTGCTTACTTGATGGTTATTGTGGTACAATCAGATTGTGATAGCACCCGGAGGACCAAGAAAAAACTACTTTCACTTGTCCTTTTCGGCACTTTTGCTTATAGAAGGATGCCTTTTGGCTTGTGCAATGCTCCAGCTACCTTTCAAAGGTGTATGGTAAGTATTTTCTCCGAGTATGTTGAAAACATCATTGAAGTGTTTATGGATGACTTTAGTGTCTTTGGTGATTCATTTGATCTATGTTTGAACAACTTGTCATTAATCCTTGAAAGATGTGTTGAAACAAATCTTGTGCTAAATTGGGAGAAGTGCCATTTCATGGTAACTCATGGCATAGTTTTAGGCCATATAATATCTTCTAAGGGCTTGGAAGTTGATAAAGCTAAGATAGACCTTATTCGTGCTCTAACCCCTCCCACTACGGTGAGGGAGATACGTTCTTTCTTGGTCATGCAGGTTTCTATCGTAGATTTATCAAGGATTTTTCCAAGATAGCATCACCACTTTGCAATTTATTGCAAAAAGATGTGGTTTTTAACTTCGATGAGAAGTGTATGGCGGCATTCAATCGTTTGAAAGAACTTTTGATTTCAGCCCCTATCATTAAACCACCGGATTGGAGCAAGCCGTTTGAGCTAATGTGTGATGCTAGTGACTACGCGGTTGGTGCGGTGCTTGGGCAACGTGAGGGGAAGATACCTCATGCTATTTACTATGCTTCTAGAACATTAAATGAAGCCCAACAAAACTACACAACCACTGAAAAGAGTTTTTAGCTATTGTATTTGCATTGGAGAAATTTCGCTCTTATCTAATTGGTACAAAAGTTGTTGTCTTTCCGACCATGCAGCTCTTAGGTACTTACTAATGAAGAAAAGAAGCGAAACCAAGGCTCATACGATGGATTCTACTCTTGCAAGAGTTTGATATTGAGATCAAGGACAAGAAAGGAATTGAGAACACCGTTGCGGATCACTTGAGCCATCTTGCTGTGGACAAGGAAGCTATCCCATTGCGTGAAAGCTTCCCGGATGAGCAACTATTCTCAATTGCCTTTGGAGAACCATGGTACGCTGATATTGTGAATTACTTGGTAACTAAACAAATCCCGACGAACTTGTCTCGTGCTGAGAGGGACAAACTTAAGAGGTTAGGGAACCGATACATATGGGATGATCCATACTTATGGAAACATGGCAGCGACCAAGTAATAAGAAGGTGCGTTCCGAATCCGAGTTTAATTCTATCTTGTCATTTTGTCACTCCTATGCTTCATGGAGGACATTTTGAAGTAAAAGAACCGCTTACAAGGTACTTGAAAGCGGTTTCTATTGGCCAACCTTGTTTAAGGATGCATATACATTTTGTACAACTTGTGATAGGTGCCAAAGAACAGGCAATCTAGGTGCCCGAAATCAAATGCCACAAACTTTTATTCAATTTATTGAAGTTTTTGATGTATGGGGTATAGATTTTATGGGTCCTTTTGTCAACTCGCATGGGAATTATTACATCTTACTTCTTTGTTGATTATGTCTCTAAATGGGTGGAGGCTAAGGCCACCCCTACTAATGATTCCAAGGTTGTTTTGATTTTGTGCAAACTAATATTTTTGCAAGGTTTGGAATTCCAAGAGCCATAATTAGCGATGGAGGTTCTCACTTCAACAACAGGTTTTACAAAGCTTGTTGAAGAAGTACAATGTGTCGCACAAGGTTGCAACACCTTATCATCCTCAAACAAATGGACAAGCCGAGGTGTCTAACCGGGAGGTGAAATCCATACTTGAGAAGACGGTGAATCCAACAAGGAAAGATTGGAGCATGCGGCTAAATGATGCTTTGTGGGCATATAGAACCGCATACAAGACACCTATTGGGATGTCTCCCTTTAGGCTTGTGTATGGTAAACCTTGTCACTTACCCGTGGAGATTGAGCATAAGGCGTTTTGGGCGATTAAACAATGCAACATGGAGATGGATGGGGCTGGAAAGCAAAGGAAGTTGCAACTCCAAGAGCTAGAGGAGCTTCGCAATGATGCGTTTGAAAGTTCACGCATTTATAAGGAAAAAACGAAAGCATTCCATGATAACATGATTTCTAGGAAACAATTTTGTATTGGGCAGAAAGTGCTTTTGTTTAATTCTCGCTTGCAATTATTTCCGGGTAAACTAAGGTCACGATGGATCGGACCTTTTATTGTTATTAATGTGTTTTCTCATGGTGCAGTGGAAATTCGTAGCATAGCTACGGGGAAGGAACTTAAAGTGAATGGGCACCGGTTGAAACCATATTATGAGAACTTCACTTCGAAGTGGTGGAAGGAGTTAACTTTGTGGATGTGCTCCTCCGGAGGAGTCATAGAAAGCAAGGAGATAGTCGGGCTGACGACTTTAAACCAAGCGCTAATTGGGAGGCAACCCAACGGATGAGTATTTCTTGTCTTGTATTTATTTCTTTTCTTGTTTTTAGTTTTTCTTGTTTTGTTTTTACTTTGTTTTTGCTGATTTCTTGCTAGGATTTCCCACCTTGACTTACTTTGACGATTCAATTTACATTGAGGACAATGTAAAGTTTAAGTGTGGGGAGTGGTTTATGTTGTAAGTTTTTGCAATTTTTCAATTTTTTTTTTTTTTTTTGTGAACTAGTGAATAAGAAAACTCCAACTTGTAGTTCTTTAGAATCACATAGTATACATGTCGCTAAGATTACATCGAGAATCTCACACTAGTGACTGAACTTAGAGATGACAGAGAACATGATCGGGTTTCTTAATTGTATGAGAGTTAAAGTTGGATTTAACCATGCCAAAGTGGCAAATAAGGTGCAGCTGAATTTGGTCGGTATTAGAACAAAGTTGATCCCCTATAGTGGAGACTACCCATGTTACATAATGTGAGGCACCAACCTTCAATTCTTTGTACCTGTCTAAATTGTGCTTTTGAGTGTGTGTCACCGTACGTAAATTCCGGCAGAATGGTGAGCTGTCCAATTTCCCACCATAGAAGCACTATTTTGATCTCTTGAGTGCTATTTTTATCAACCATGTTGGTGACATCGAATTGCTAACTTACATTCCACTTGTGATCTTGTTCGCAGTTAGCACCATCCACCTTATCTCTCTCTACACCAACAGGTCCATAGAAACACCATCATCATCAACAAGAGGAGCATCACAAATTCGAAGGAAAGTTGAACACGTTCGAGGTTTACAAACAATGGTATAAAATGGGCAGATTTCAGATTTGAGTAAAGCAACAAAACAGGGAGCATAATTTTTATAAGTTGAAGACTAATATACAAGAGCGGAAATTATTAAGGATGAGAATTCGAGAAGTTATGATATCAAGACATATAAGTTGTGAAGATTCAAGCGGTAAAGTACTTACACCATGGCATTGTACTTACATTTTTATTTATTTTTTATTTTATTTGTATTTTACTTTCTCTTGTCTCAAAAAAAAAAAAAAAAAAGAGACAAGAGAAAAATGTTTTTATTTTGTTTTATTTTTATTTTTTAAAAAAAAAAAAAAAAAAAAAAAAAAAAAAAAAAAAAGAAAAAAATTTTTTTTTGGGTTTGTATAGTTTGTTTGTATTTTGTATTCTTTCAATAAAGCATATGGAAAGAAGGAATATCTATAATGAAGTTTCAAGCGACAAGGAATTTGAGGGAAAGAGTCATATTGTCAAGATTCTACGAGTTCAAGAGTTATCATCAAGAGTTGAAGACCAAGACGAAGATGAAGACACCGATAGAAGACCGAAGACGTTTCTATGGATCTTTGTGAGAGTGGTGCTAGCTGCACGCCGAACGGATAACGAGGTAAGTAAGCATATTCCCACCTTCGTTAAATGGTTGATTTCCTTTCGAAGAGATCGTCAGAGAAATGGGTTTTCAAAAATATATAAAAGATGTGGGTTTTCAAAACTTTCGGAGGGTTAAGCCTTCCTACCATTCAACGTGTCGCAGATTCTCTCTTCATTCCAACTCGGACACATGTGTGACCCATAAAGAGCATTTTATTATCGAGAGCAATATCATAAAACCCTTTCTTGTGAGGCGAGTCGAGACTTTTGATCACTCCGAACCCGAATTTTAGTCGAGAAGGGATGGTTACTTCTCTCTCAACTTTTAAGAATGAGATTGTGTTCATTTATGTGTCTAACTTCTTATGACTAGTGTGCGTAATCTCTATATCTTCTTAGCGCGTTGGATACTATCATTACGGAGAACTAGTAAGTTGGAAAAATAGGTTTTGTGGGTATATCTCTAGTAAACCCTCACGAGACTATAACTCGTCCACTAGGGACACCTAGGGGTTTAAAGGCTTGTTATTTATGCTAAAAGTGACCGTAGCCTTGACGACACGGAGTTGTTGTATTTTATTGTTTTGTTTGATTTGCTCGAGGACTAGCAAAGTCTAAGTGTGGGGGAATCTGATAGGTGTAGAATACACCGTATTTACTATATAGAGTTTATGCTTTCTTTGCTATTTTTTCTTGTGAATTATGTACTTCACGTGTGTTTTTGAGTTATTAGGTCCTCTGGAGTCACCGAGAACAAAAGAAGAAGAAATTAGTCACTTGGAGCAAAAAGGAGCACAAAGGCCAGTTCACGTGCATTGCTATTGAGCCGAGCCTAGCCAGCAATAGGGGACGAACACCGCAGTTTAGTCTAGAGAAGCATGAAGCAAAGAACTTTGGTGTCCCTTATCCTTTTAGTGGGTGCTTGTAGTTTTCGGTTACCCCTTATCTTATCAGTTGGGGTGGATAAATCCAGATTCTTACATGTTACCTAAAATTCAGAGAAGAAGTTTATTTCTTCTTCATCACCGATTTCTGTCTGTGAGGACGATTCCATGTCAGACGGATTTGAGTTTTTACAACTGATGAGTGAAAGGAAATCGAGTTTCTGGATGAGATGGGTATGTCAAATCAAAGAGAATACATGGAACTGCAATCGATAGAGATGAATAGATGAAGACTGCATTGAATGTGATATGGTGAAACTAGGGTTTGTTTTGATCAGAAATTGAGAAGAAGAGAAAGCAGCCACTGCTGCGGTTGGTTCCGAGAGACCAGATCGATGATTGACGAGCTCGTGGTGAAGATGTTGATGGTGATTTGCGCTGGACTGAGTTGATTTTGGAGCAGGAATTCATGGGTTCCCTGAGGCGAGAACGAGCTCGAGAAATAATGGTTGGTCTGATGGGTGATGTGAATTGAGAAGACCCTGTTAATGTTGGAAGGAATGGATTTTCAATTAGGGTTTCAAGTGAGAGTGAGATCCAAGGTTTTGATTAAGATTCCAAGGGTGATTAACAGATGGGTATAAGGTGATGTTAATGGCCTGAGCTGAGATGGTAATTTGCTATGGGTGCACAAGAGTTTGCTGGAGAGTTGGCTAACTCTCTGATGTGCAATGTAATCGATTCGGTTCTGTTGATTCGACTGAAGTGATGATGGAGTTGAGTTAAATCCCAGAGAGTTGAAGGTGTGGTATATGTTTGAAGGGCCTGAGATGAAGATGGTGCTGGTGCTTACAAGAAGCTGCAGAATGGGAGATGGTGAATTGGCAGGGTTGTAGAAATGGGTTGGCCCTGAATTTGGGTTTGGTTGGAAGAGTGAGAAGATGATGGACTTGTAGAGTGGTGTTGAGTGCAGTTTTGTGTGGTAGGAAATTGCAGGTGGTAATTAATGGTGTCAAGTAGCAGATGAGAAGCTTAAGGCAGTACAGAAGGCGAGGAAGTGATTGTGCTAATCTGAGGATGCAGTCGCAGCTGCTGTAGCTGGAGAGCAAATGGAGCTTGAACTGGACTGTGGTGATATGGCTGTGGCAGGCTGAGTTGGTGCTTAAAGTTGAACTCTGATGTTGGTGCTGCTGCCTTGAATGCTTACAAGAGTCACAGGGTCAAGAAGATGGGAGATGTGATCTTCTTTGTAGAATGAATGATGTATGGTGGTGTCAGGTGGTGGTGATGGTTGGAGAAATGAAATAGAAACAAGGAGAAGCTACAGCTGCAGAAATTGGAAATGCACTGAATTGCAGGATATTGAGCTTAAGTTGCAGGTTGTTGTGTCTTTTGCGAGGTTTGGATAGATGAGGGATTGCAGCTCAAGTTGTGAGCGAGAATGGTAGGCCTGGTGGATGCAGTGCAGGTGGCAGTGGAGTTAGAAGATGGAGTTGCAGCTGGAGCTCCTAAGCAAGCTGAAACTGAGATAAAGTTGCAGGTTGCTGTGTAGCCAAGATGGCTGAAGTGAGTTGTGATGCACCACAATGGTGCAACACAGATGTTAGTTTGGCCAGAGCAATTAGCCTTGCCAAGTTAGCTCGGCACTGACCGGGTTCTCGCTTGGCAACTAACCACTCAGCTGACCCTGATCAGCCTGACTAAACCTGACTCATCTGACACATTATCTGACCCGGTTTGACTCGGCTTGACCGAGTTGACCCGCCGATCCGACCCGTTGACCGGTGACCGGGCGGACTTTGCCGGTCACCGGAGCCGATTTCCGGAGCCGATTTCCGGCCACAATCCCAGACTTCCGACGACCGATTTTGGGGCATATATTTTCACATGGGTTTCTCACACATGGTTCATGGGCTTGGTGGACTTTTTGGTGATGGACTTTGAAGACCTAATTTTGGAAAGTTGAAAGCTATAAAAAGAAAAGTTTCTATTCTTTTTGGGATTATCACGTATTTTCTCTTGGAGTTTTTGGAGGAGAGCGATTCTACTAGGGTTTGCTTCCATTTTATTTTACATGTTCTTCATCTTATTTTTGATAATAATTATGTTGAATCAAAATACTATGAGTAACTAAATACCTATTATTGGTTATGGGATAATAAGTGGATTTCACAAATAAGATTTGATTCAATGTTTTAGTTTTGTCTCAAGTAATTTATTGATTATGATTCATGGTTTATAATGTTTATGATTTGATAGTTTGTTTGGTTGAGTCCGGAATCAATCCGATCTACTTTCATATCTAGAGCTATATTAGGGCTTTCAATACGAAAACGTTGTCTATCCCCTGATTTTGAGTAGCATAAATGTGGGTAGTGCTTGTAGTGATATATCCTACTAGTCACATATGAATCGTAACTTGGGTTAAATCGAATTAGTGCTTTTACACATTTTGGTTGCCTTGATTAGTCTTATTCCGTAAAACTTATTGCTTTTAGGGAGTTAAACTTAATTGTGCTTTTACACTTTAGGTTGCTTTCTAGAAAGAATTCACATATGCATCTTTTAATGTGGTTGTGATGAAATCGGGGAATTAGCGGGATACTCTTGCGATCAAGGTATCCTAGGACTTTTAGTAAATGAGAGATTAAAATTTCAATTCTAGTCATTGTTGATAATTCGAGTTTGTGAATGAAACTATCCCGTGACCAATACTTTCTCCTTATTGATAAATTTTATTATTACTTTGCTTTCAATTTATTTTTATTGCTTTGAAACATCAACATCCCCCTTGGTTACTAAGAAACGAAAATTTGCATAACAACATAAGCCTCTCTGTGGATACGAACTCTTTCTTATTGCATACTACTTTATTTTAGTGAAGCAAGAAAGTGAAATTATTTTTGACCGGGTGACAACCGATCAAATTTTAGGCGCCGCTGCCGGGAGGCATACGGCTTGTTATTAAGTTTTTAGTTTCTTTTTACAATTTCTCGCTTTTATACTTGCTTTTCGTTTATTGTCTTGTTTCTCACTTGTTTGCGAGAATTGTTTTTCAGGAACTAATCCCGGCTTCCAAAGATTGGAATTATCAAAGGTGCGGGATAGCTACTCGTAGAGGCACAATACTCCAACCAAGGCAAGACACAACGGAAGAACAAGTCTTGGAAGTAGACACGAAGCTCTTCATCGAGAAGAGGAAGAAGAGTTACAACTAGAAGAAGAAGAGGTTCCATTCGTAGGAGAACCACTAATTGAAGAGGAAGAAGCAATGGGTGACAATGCAAACCGTACACTCAAGGATTTGGCTTCTCATAGGCTTGATGCACAACAATGGTGTATCCAAACAAACTCAACTTTCGAGATCAAGCCGGGGTTGCTTAGGGAGTTGCCAAAGTTTCATGGTATGGCGAATGAGGACCCAAACAAGCATCTCATGGAGTTCTATACCATTGTCAAGGCTATGCTTCCAGCGGAGACTGAAGTCAATGGTGCAATGATGAAAGTTTTTCCATTTTCTATGGTGGACGCGCTAAGGATTGGTTGTATTGTTTGCCACCGGGAGTGTCACTACATGGAACGGTTTGAAGAAAATCTTTCTAGAGAGGTATTTTCCTGCGTCTAAGGCCACTCAAATTCGCAAAGAGATTTGTGGAATAAAGCAACATGTTGGAGAATCATTGTATGAATGTTGGGAGAGATACAAGAGATTGGTGGCAAGCTGTCCACACCATCAAGTTAGTGATGCTATGATAATCCAGTACTTCTACGAAGGTCTCCAATCAAGTGATAGATATCTTCTAGACGCTGCGGGTGGTGGTGCACTAGTGAACAAGACGGTGGCCCAAGATGCCGAGTTGATTGAAAGCATGGCTGCGAACTCGCAACAATTCTACACAAGAGGTGAACCAATGGTAAGGCAGGTGCATGAAGTTAGTGATTCATCATCATCACACCGTGATCAAAGGATGGACAATATGGAGCAAATGATTCAAAGGATGGCTGCGGTTATTTTACCTTCACATGGTGAAGAGATGGAGCAAGCTAGTGCGGTTTTTCCAAACCAACAAAGAAGGTATGATCCCTACTCCAACACCTACAATCCGGGATGGAGAGATCATCCAAATTTCAGCTATGCCAACAAGCAAGGTGCGGTCCAACAACCAAATTTCAATCGTTCGAGTGGATTTCAACCACAACAACAACAATTCCAACAACAACAACAATTTCAACCGCAACAACAACAATTTCAGCAACCACAACAATCGGTTCAAGGTTCCGATATCGATGCAAAGTTACATACAATGATGCAAGGTATTTCTACCATGTTCAAGGAGAGCCAACAAGAAACTAAGAGTGCTATCAAGGATTTGCAAACTCAAGTAGGCTCCATGGCGGTTGATATCAACAATTTGAAGGCACAAAATAGTGGGAGACTTCCTTCTCAACCTATCAACCCAAAAGAGGGTGTTAATGCAATTACATTGAGAAGTGGTACACAACTTGTGCAACCCGAAGTTGCTGATTTGGGTGAAGAGGAAGCTCCAAAGGAGCCGGTTTTGGAAGAAAAGAGGGATGAAATTCCCCAAACACTCGAGGTACCAATTCCTAACTCAAAAACTCCGGTTTCTACTTATGTTCCTCCTATACCTTTTCCTCGCAGATTTGCAAGTTCAAAGAAGGCGGAACTAGAAAAGGAGATTTTTGGACGTTCTTAGGAAGATTCATGTGAATATACCACTCCTTGATGCTATCAAGCAAGTTCCCAAGTATGCAAAAGTGTTGAAGGACTTGTGTACCAATAAAAAAAGGCTCAAAGGTAATGAAGTGTTGAGTGTGGGGAGAATGCTTCGGCAATCTTACAACACAAACTCCCACCGAAATGCAAAGACCCGGGTAGCTTTGACATTCCGTCACAATTGGTAACACCACTTTTAATAAAGCAATGTTGGATTTAGGTGCATCCGTTAATGTTATGCCCGCATCTATGTACAATTCACTTAATCTAGGTCCTTTGAAAAAGGCTGGAATTGTGTTACAATTAGCCGATCGTTCTAATGTCTACCCAATGGGTATTGTCGAGGATGTTCTTGTGCAGGTTAATCAACTTGTATTCCCAGCTGACTTTTGTGTGTTAGAGATGGATGAAGGTTCACGGACTCGTCTCTTCCATTGCTACTTGGGCGTCCTTTCATGAAGACGGCGAAAACCATTATTGATGTGGACAAGGGAACGTTGACTATGGAGTTCGATGGAGAAATAATACGTTTCAACATTTTCGAGACGATGAGATATCCTAGTGATGTCCACTCTTGTTTCTCCGTTGATGTTTTGGATACATTAGCTCAACAAGTGTTTGAATTGAATCATGATGATGCTTTGGAAACTGTTTTAACTACAACCATGGATGACGGTGTTGAGTGTGGTAACGAAGTTAAGGAAGCCCTTGGTGATCTCAACTCACTACAAGGATGTCCGGAAACTCACAATATCTCTTTTATTTCTTTACCACGCAGTGATGAACAACTTTTACCTTCTATTGTTAAATCTCCAAATTTGGAATTGAAACCTCTTCCAAGTCACTTAAAGTACTTGTACTTGGGTGATAATGAAGAGTTACCTGTGATTGTTTCTAACGAGCTTAGTGAATTACAGGAGCAAAAACTTCTACGGGTGTTAAGGAAGCACAAGACGGCCATAGGATGGACAATCGCCGACATCAAGGGTATAAGCCCTGCCGTTTGTATGCATAAGATTCGTTTGGAGGACGATGCAAAGCCTACAAGGGACGCGCAACGTCGTTTAAACCCTCCCATGATGGAAGTTGTGAAAAAGGAGATACTCAAGCTCTTGGAAGTGGGTGTTATCTACCCCATATCCGATAGCAAGTGGGTGAGCCCGGTACAAGTTGTACCAAAGAAATCAGGGGTAACGGTGGTAGAGAATGATGAAAATGAACTTGTCCCAACTCGTGTGCAAACCGGTTGGAGGGTTTGTATTGATTATAGAAAGTTGAATGCCACTACTAGGAAGGATCATTTTCCTTTACCCTTTATTGATCAAATGCTTGAACGTTTAGCTGGACATGCTTATTATTGCTTCCTTGATGGTTATTCAGGGTACAATCAGATTGTGATAGCAGGAGGACCAAGAAAACTACTTTCACTTGTCCTTTCGGCACTTTTGCTTATAGAAGGATGCCTTTTGGCTTGTGCAATGCTCCAGCTACCTTTCAAAGGTGTATGGTAAGTATTTTCTCCGAGTATGTTGAAAACATCATTGAAGTGTTTATGGATGACTTTAGTGTCTTTGGTGATTCATTTGATCTATGTTTGAACAACTTGTCATTAATCCTTGAAAGATGTGTTGAAACAAATCTTGTGCTAAATTGGGAGAAGTGCCATTTCATGGTAACTCATGGCATAGTTTTAGGCCATATAATATCTTCTAAGGGCTTGGAAGTTGATAAAGCTAAGATAGACCTTATTCGTGCTCTAACCCCTCCCACTACGGTGAGGGAGATACGTTCTTTTCTTGGTCATGCAGGTTTCTATCGTAGATTTATCAAGGATTTTTCCAAGATAGCATCACCACTTTGCAATTTATTGCAAAAAGATGTGGTTTTTAACTTCGATGAGAAGTGTATGGCGGCATTCAATCGTTTGAAAGAACTTTTGATTTCAGCCCTATCATTAAACCACCGGATTGGAGCAAGCCGTTTGAGCTAATGTGTGATGCTAGTGACTACGCGGTTGGTGCGGTGCTTGGGCAACGTGAGGGGAAGATACCTCATGCTATTTACTATGCTTCTAGAACATTAAATGAAGCCCAACAAAACTACACAACCACTGAAAAAGAGTTTTTAGCTATTGTATTTGCATTGGAGAAATTTCGCTCTTATCTAATTGGTACAAAAGTTGTTGTCTTTTCTGACCATGCAGCTCTTAGGTACTTACTAATGAAGAAAGAAGCGAAACCAAGGCTCATACGATGGATTCTACTTCTACAAGAGTTTGATATTGAAATCAAGGACAAGAAAGGCAATTGAGAACACCGCTGCGGATCACTTGAGCCATCTTCTTGTGGACAAGGAAGCTATCCCATTGCGTGAAAGCTTCCGGATGAGCAACTATTCTCAATTGCCTTTGGAGAACCATGGTACGCTGATATTGTGAATTACTTGGTAACTAAACAAATCCCGACGAACTTGTCTCGTGGCCGAGAGGGACAAACTTAAGAGGTTAGGGAACCGATACATATGGGATGATCCATACTTATGGAAACATGGCAGCGACCAAGTAATAAGAAGGTGCGTTCCCGAATCCGAGTTTAATTCTATCTTGTCATTTTGTCACTCCTATGCTTGCGGAGGACATTTTGGAAGTAAAAGAACCGCTTACAAGGTACTTGAAAGCGGTTTCTATTGGCCAACCTTGTTTAAGGATGCATATACATTTTGTACAACTTGTGATAGGTGCCAAAGAACAGGCAATCTAGGTGCCCGAAATCAAATGCCACAAACTTTTATTCAATTTATTGAAGTTTTTGATGTATGGGGTATAGATTTTATGGGTCCTTTTGTCAACTCGCATGGGAATTATTACATCTTACTTGCTGTTGATTATGTCTCTAAATGGGTGGAGGCTAAGGCCACCCCTACTAATGATTCCAAGGTTGTTTTGATTTTGTGCAAACTAATATTTTTGCAAGGTTTGGAATTCCAAGAGCCATAATTAGCGATGGAGGTTCTCACTTCAACAACAGGTTTTTACAAAGCTTGTTGAAGAAGTACAATGTGTCGCACAAGGTTGCAACACCTTATCATCCTCAAACAAATGGACAAGCCGAGGTGTCTAACCGGGAGGTGAAATCCATACTTGAGAAGACGGTGAATCCAACAAGGAAAGATTGGAGCATGCGGCTAAATGATGCTTTGTGGGCATATAGAACCGCATACAAGACACCTATTGGGATGTCTCCCTTTAGGCTTGTGTATGGTAAACCTTGTCACTTACCCGTGGAGATTGAGCATAAGGCGTTTTGGGCGATTAAACAATGCAACATGGAGATGGATGGGGCTGGAAAGCAAAGGAAGTTGCAACTCCAAGAGCTAGAGGAGCTTCGCAATGATGCGTTTGAAAGTTCACGCATTTATAAGGAAAAAACGAAAGCATTCCATGATAACATGATTTCTAGGAAACAATTTTGTATTGGGCAGAAAGTGCTTTTGTTTAATTCTCGCTTGCAATTATTTCCGGGTAAACTAAGGTCACGATGGATCGGACCTTTTATTGTTATTAATGTGTTTTCTCATGGTGCAGTGGAAATTCGTAGCATAGCTACAGGGAAAGAACTTAAAGTTAATGGGCACCGGTTGAAACCATATTATGAGAACTTCACTTCCGAAGTGGTGGAAGGAGTTAACTTTGTGGATGTGCTCCCTCTGGAGGAGTCATAGAAAGCAAGGAGATAGTCGGGCTGACGACTTTAAACCAAGCGCTAATTGGGAGGCAACCCAACGGATGAGTATTTCTTGTCTTGTATTTATTTCTTTTCTTGTTTTTAGTTTTTCTTGTTTTGTTTTTACTTTGTTTTTGCTGATTTCTTGCTAGGATTTCCCACCTTGACTTACTTTGGACGATTCAATTTACATTGAGGACAATGTAAAGTTTAAGTGTGGGGGAGTGGTTTATGTTGTAAGTTTTTGCAATTTTTCAACTTTTTTTTTGTGAACTAGTGAATAAGAAAACTCCAACTTGTAGTTCTTTAGAATCACATAGTATACATGTCGCTAAGATTACATCGAGAATCTCACACTAGTGACTGAACTTAGAGATGACAGAGAACATGATCGGGTTTCTTAATTGTATGAGAGTTAAAGTTGGATTTAACCATGCCAGTGGCAAATAAGGTGCAGGCTGAATTCGGTATTAGAAAAGTGATCCCCTATAGTGGAGACTACCCATGTTACATAATGTGAGGCACCAACCTTCAATTCTTTGTACCTGTCTAAATTGTGCTTTTTGAGTGTGTGTCACCGTACGTAAATTCAAGGCGAGAATGGTGAGCTGTCCAATTTCCCACCATAGAAGCACTATTTTGATCTCTTGAGTGCTATTTTTATCAACCATGTTGGTGACATCGAATTGCTAACTTACATTCCACTTGTGATCTTGTTCGCAGATTAGCACCATCCACCTTCTCTCTCTACACCAAGGTCCATAGAAACACCATCATCATCAACAAGAGGAGCATCACAAATTCGAAGGAAAGTTGAACACGTTCGAGGTTTACAAACAATGGTATAAAATGGGCAGATTTCAGATTTGAGTAAAGCAACAAAACAGGGAGCATAATTTTTATAAGTTGAAGACTAATATACAAGAGCGGAAATTATTAAGGATGAGAAGTTCGAGAAGTTATGATATCAAGACATATAAGTTGTGAAGATTCAAGCGGTAAAGTACTTACACCATGGCATTGTACTTACATTTTTATTTATTTTTTTATTTTATTTGTATTTTACTTTCTCTTGTCTCAAAAAAAAAAAAAAAAAAAAAAAAAAAAAAAAAAGACAAAAAAAAAAAAAAAATTTGTTAAAAAAAAAAAAAAAAAAAAGAGAAAGAGAAAATGTTTTTATTTTGTTTTATTTTTATTTGTTATTCAAAAAAAAAAAAAAAAAAAAAAAAAAAAAAAAAGAAGAAAAAAAAAAAAAATTTTGGGTTTGTATAGTTTGTTTGTATTTTTGTATTCTTTCAATAAAGCATATGGAAAGAAGGAATATCTATAATGAAGTTTCAAGCGACAAGGAATTTGAGGGAAAGAGTCATATTGTCAAGATTCTACGAGTTCAAGAGTTATCATCAAGAGTTGAAGACCGAAGACGAAGATGAAGACACCGATAGAAGACCGAAGACGTTTCTATGGATCTTTGTGAGAGTGGTGCTAGCTGCGTTGAACGGATAACGAGGTAAGTAAGCATATTCCCACCTTCGTTAAATGGTTGATTTCCTTTCGAAGAGATCGTCAGAGAAATGGGTTTTCAAAAATATATAAAAGATGTGGGTTTTCAAAACTTTCGGAGGGTTAAGCCTTCCTACCATTCAACGTGTCGCAGGATTCTCTCTTCATTCCAACCTGGACACATGTGTGACCCATAAAGAGCTGTTTATTATTGAGAGCAATATCATAAAACCCTTTCTTGTGAGGCAGAGTCGAGACTTTTGATCACTCCGAACCCGAATTTTAGTCGAGAAGGGATGGTTATATCTCTCTCAACTTTTAAGAATGAGATTGTGTTCATTTATGTGTCTAACTTCTTATGACTAGTGTGCAGAATCTCTATGTCTTCTTAGCGCGTTGGATACTATCATTACGGAGAACTAGTAAGTTGGAAAAATAGGTTTTGTGGGTATATCTCTAGTAAACCCTCACGAGACTATAACTCGTCCACTAGGGACACCTAGGGGTTTAAAGGCTTGTTATTTATGCTAAAAGTGACCGTAGCCTCGACGACACGGAGTTGTTGTATTTTATTGTTTTGTTTGATTTGCTCGAGGACTAGCAAAGTCTAAGTGTGGGGGAATCTGATAGGTGTAGAATACACCGTATTTACTATATAGAGTTTATGCTTTCTTTGCTATTTTTTCTTGTGAATTATGTACTTCACGTGTGTTTTTGAGTTATTAGGTCCTCTGGAGTCACCGAGAACAAAAGAAGAAGAAATTAGTCACTTGGAGCAAAAAGGAGCACAAAGGCCAGTTCACGTGCATTGCTATTGAGCCGAGCCTAGCCAGCAATAGGGGACGAACACCGCAGTTTAGTCTAGAGAAGCATGAAGCAAAGAACTTTGGTGTCCCTTATCCTTTTAGTGGGTGCTTGTAGTTTTCGGTTACCCCTTATCTTATCAGTTGGGGTGGATAAATCCAGATTCTTACATGTTACCTAAAATTCAGAGAAGAAGTTTATTTCTTCTTCATCACCGATTTCTGTCTGTGAGGACGATTCCATGTCAGACGGATTTGAGTTTTTACAGCTGATGAGTGAAAGGAAATCGAGTTTCTGGATGAGATGGGTATGTCAAATCAAAGAGAATACATGGAACTGCAATCGATAGAGATGAATAGATGAAGACTGCATTGAATGTGATATGGTGAAACTAGGGTTTGTTTTGATCAGAAATTGAGAAGAAGAGAAAGCAGCCACTGCTGCGGTTGGTTCCGAGAGACCAGATCGATGATTGACGAGCTCGTGGTGAAGATGTTGATGGTGATTTGCGCTGGACTGAGTTGATTTTGGAGCAGGAATTCATGGGTTCCCTGAGGCGAGAACGAGCTCGAGAAATAATGGTTGGTCTGATGGGTGATGTGAATTGAGAAGACCCTGTTAATGTTGGAAGGAATGGATTTTCAATTAGGGTTTCAGTAGAGTACAGATCCAAGGTTTTGATTAAGATTCCAAAGGTGATTAACAGATGGGTATAAGGTGATGTTAATGGCCTGAGCTGAGATGGTAATTTGCTATGGGTGCACAAGAGTTTGCTGGAGAGTTGGCTAACTCTCTGATGTGCAATGTAATCGATTCGGTTCTGTTGATTCGACTGAAGTGATGATGGAGTTGAGTTAAATCCCAGAGAGTTGAAGGTGTGGTATATGTTTGAAGGGCCTGAGATGAAGATGGTGCTGGTGCTTACAAGAAGCTGCAGAATGGGAGATGGTGAATTGGCAGGGTTGTAGAAATGGGTTGGCCCTGAATTTGGGTTTGGTTGGAAGAGTGAGAAGATGATGGACTTGTAGAGTGGTGTTGAGTGCAGTTTTGTGTGGTAGGAAATTGCAGGTGGTAATTAATGGTGTCAAGTAAGATGAGAAGCTTAAGGAAAGCGGTCTGAAGGCGAGGCGGTGATTGTGCTAATTCGAGGATGCGATGCATTGTTCGTAGCCTGGAGAGCAAATGGAGCTTGAACTGGATTTGTGGTGATATGGCTGTGGCAAAGTGAGTTGGTGCTTAAAGTTGAACTCGATGTTGGTGTCTTTGCCTTGAATGCTTACAAGAGTCACAGGGGTCAAGAAGATGGGAGATGTGATGTCTTGTAGAATGAATGATGTATGGTGGTGTCGGGTGGTGGTGATGGTTGGAGAAATGAAATAGAAACAAGGAGAAGCTACAGCTGCAGAAATTGGAAATGCATCAATTGCAGGATATTGAGCTTAAGTTGCGAGGTTGTTGTGTCTTTGCCGGGTTTGGATAGATGAGGGATTGCGGCTCAAGTTGTGAGCGAGAATGGTAGGCACGGTGGATGCGGTGCGAGTGGCGGTGGAGTTAGAAGATGGAGTTGCAGATGGAGCTCCTAAGCAAGCTGAAATCGAGATAAAGTTGAAAAAGGGCTTTGTGTAGCCAAGATGGTGAAGTGAGTTGTGATGCACCACAATGGTGCAACACGGATGTTAGTTTGGCCGAGCAATTAGCCTTGCCAAGTTAGCTCGGACACTGACCGGTTCTCGCTTGGCAACTAACCACTCAGTGACCCGATCGCCCGACTAAACCTGACTCATCTGACACATTATCTGACCCGGTTTGACTCGGATTGACCGAGTTGACCCGCCGATCCGACCCGTTGACCGGTGGCCAAGGCGGACTTTCTGGAGGATTTCGACCGGAGCCGATTTCCGGCCACAATCCCGAACTTAGGCGACCGATTTTGGGGCATATATTTTCACATGGGTTTCTCACACATGGTTCATGGGCTTGGTGGACTTTTTGGTGATGGACTTTGAAGACCTAATTTTGGAAAGTGTGAAGGCTATAAAAGAAAAGTTTCTATTCTTTTAGGATCACGTATTTTCTCTTTGGAGTTTTGGAGGAGAGCGATTCTACTAGGGTTTGCTTCCATTTTATTTTACATGTTCTTCATCTTATTTTTGATAATAATTATGTTGAATAAAAATACTATGAGTAACTAAATACCTATTATTGGTTATGGGATAATAAGTGGATTTCACAAATAAGATTTGATTCAATGTTTTAGTTTTGTCTCAGTAATTTATTGATTATGATTCATGGTTTATAATGTTTATGATTTGATAGTTTGTTTGGTTGAGTCCGGAATCAATCCGATCTTCTTTCATATCTAGAGCTATATTAGGGCTTTCAATACGAAAACGTTGTCTATCCCTGATTTTGAGTAGCATAAATGTGGGTAGTGCTTGTAGTGATATATCCTACTAGTCACATATGAATCGTAACTTGGGTTAAATCGAATTAGTGCTTTTACACATTTTGGTTGCCTTGATTAGTCTTATTCCAGAAAACTTATTGCTTTTAGGGAGTTAAACTTAATTGTGCTTTTACACTTTAGGTTGCTTTCTAGAAAGAATTCACATATGCATCTTTTAATGTGGTTGTGATGAAATCATGGAATTAGCGGGATACTCTTGCGATCAAGGTATCCTAGGACTTTTAGTAAATGAGAGATTAAAATTTCAATTCTAGTCATTGTTGATAATTCGAGTTTGTGAATGAAACTATCCCGTGACCAATACTTTCTCCTTATTGATAAATTTTATTATTACTTTGCTTTCAATTTATTTTTATTGCTTTGAAACATCAACATCCCCCTTGGTTACTAAGAAGGCGAAAATTTGCATAACAACATAAGCCTCTCTTGAGGATACGAACTCTTTCTTATTGCATACTACTTTATTTTAGTGAAGCAAGAAAGTGAAATTATTTTTGACCGGGTGACAACCGATCACCATACCACTCTGTATACCCGCCAGTGTGCGTCCGTGGTTTCCGTACGACTTTGTATCCCCGCCAGTGTGTGTCTGTGGCTTCCGTGCCACTCCGTCAGTGTAGCCCTAGTCGTTGAGGGGGGGTGTTAAATAATACCACATCGCCTAGGGCAACCTAGGTCCCATGCTTAATAAGCCTCGGGCAATCCTAACCTTGCAAGCCGGTTTTCGAGGTTAGTTAGGACTGAGGATTCCTAACATTCACTACTACTAGAAGCACTATCACAGGAGTTGTTCCAGTTGCTATCATATGGAGTATCTAGAAAGAGAGGAATTCAAGAGTGTTCACTACTACTAGAAGTACTATCACAGGAGTTGTTAAAAATGCTATCTACTTTCTGTTCACTTGGGCTTTAGCAATCAAAGAGTTTGAGTCTGTTAACTCCTCTTCTGTAATGTCTGACTGGTGTAATATTTACTTTGCTTCTTCTTAGGTTGGTAGCTTGTTACCTTCCTATTATTTTCTTGTTTCTTTTGTTATTGTTTAGGGTGGTATAACCTTTATACCTCTCTTTTTTGATCAATATATTTTCTTTGCAGATCAAAAAAAAAAAAAAAAAAAAAAACACTACTTACATAATCTTTGGTTAATTGACAATTTGACGTACTCACAGAGCCTAGAGTCTAGATCCGAGATTGTGATGTAGGACATCCGTTAGATTTAGGATTAATAATTTTATTATTATTTCTAGAGTTTAATTAATTTAATATAGGTATATCTTATTTTTAGAAATTATTTAATTCTAGAATATTATTTGTTTTAGGGATTTCTTATGTTCCAAGTTTGAATCTTACAGTTATCTAAATAGGAGACTAGTCATATGTAAGAAAATACATTATTATAAACCAATATAGTGAGATTTCTCGACTATTCTTCTACTTTACTACCAAATTTTTTTATTCACGCTTCCGTTCTGCATTAGATTGAGCTGAGCAAGAGCAACCTAGGTATCTAGGCTTATCTGGATATAAGTGTGAACACCCAATTAAGGTGGTGGTGAGTTTAGAGATCTCTTTGTCTCTAAGTAAGTCGTAGGTTGTCCCCTACAATGATGATTCTCTTTGTTTCTACATGGATAGTCCTAGGATGTTCCTATCAAAAAATATATAAATGATTTTTTAAAATACTTTGATAAACAAAGACTCAGAATGGTTCTAATTGGTTATCCTATTTCCCTACACATTTCCTCACCTGCTCCGGTATTAATATCTTATATATACAAGAAGAACTCTTCTTCATCTTCACACACACAGCTTCATCAAATCAAAACCAATGGATGAAACTGAAACTGGCCCTCTTCTTGAGCCACAAAATGTTCCATCAAGAAGAAATCGTCCAGATACAGAGTCACAGGCTAGGTCCAAAGTTATTACCTTCTGTTGTCTTATTCTGAGCTTTGTATTTGTAGCTCCGTGCCTCCTGATTATCATCTCGACTTCGAGAGGTGTAGTTCCACCGGCATGTTATATCGAAAAACTACACATTCTTCCGGTTTACGGTACGTCAAATGAAACCCAAGTAATCGATGGTACTTATGTATTTTTCGATCTCATATTCATGGATATGTATCCGTGGGGGAAGATATACTGTGAAAACGTTACCATGGCGTTTTACTATCAAGGTAATAACTTAAGTTTACCAATAGGAAATATCTCAATACCGAAGTTTGTAATAGAAAAGGATTTACCTGCTGTTCTTCATATAAATCAGACTTTTGGGCTAAATGCTGCTGGAATTGATGTTAAAGATGGAAGTATGAAAATGATTGGAATCACTTTAGATACAAATTTTCGGGCTTCAGGTTGGTATTCAGACAGCCCAAGATCGAAAATATATCAGATGGGATTACAAGCTAATGTGACGGTCGATGACCAAGGAATGTCAGTGGAGGACAAAGTGTGGCTTTCCCCCGTATTCCGTGGTGATCTATTAAGCGTACTCCAATATATTTCACTTGCTTTTACTGTTATATTAATGGTTTGTTTGCTTTGCTTTTGCTGGGGGGGACGATAATCCTACGTGTTTGCTGTATTTGCGCTTGTTCCGAATAAGAAAGTTTGTTTGTTGTATTTTCCACATATTTTTGCTTGTTTCGAATAAGAAAGTTTGTGCCTTAATAATAAACGGAACCAGAAGTTTTCGATGTATTTCATTTTCAGCCAAGCTAACTCCCAAGCCTACGTACACTCGTTGTGGTCTTTTTTGCTAGCAGCTGGTAGATTGTACTGGGTTTACAGGATACAGTTAAAGCTTTGTCTAGCTTTGGGTAGGACGAGTTGCTTCTTCTTTTGTTGATCCTCGTCATTTCTCATGTTCTCTTTGTTATCTATAGTACTTTTTCTTTGAGTTTTAGGTCGTCTTCAGTTGTATTCGTTTTCACACGACTTGTGTCTAACCAAATTTACTTCCTGAAGGAGGAAAATTAAAAGCAGACCCAACGAAAATGTCAACTAACCATGATTTAAATGACAGCCATTCTTAGCTGTTAGTTAACATATATACATCACAGAGGACATTGCACCGATGATTCGTTTTTTTTTCTCTCTATAAAAATTTGTATGGTGTCACCCTGGAATAAATAAGTTCTATAGGACTTTGATAAATGGAGACTCATAATTGTTCTTATTGGTTATCCATAAAAAATTGTAAGAAATACCATATAGTCCTAAAAATAAAATATATGTATCGATCTAGTCATTTGGACCCGAGTCAATTATGCATTTGGTCCTATTTGGTAATATAAATTATCATTTGGTCCTAAAAATTATCATTTGGTCCTACTGTTGATGTCATGGATGATGTAAATGTCACCGATGTAGTGGCAGAAATACCCTTTTGGATAAGGACCATATATATAGTCAAAAGTAGGAGAGAATAAATCATTATCAGATTTACTTTCTCTCTCTATTTTTCAGATCTAGAATATCTCTCTCTTTTTCTTGGTTTTTTCTTCCCGCTAGATGCTAACAATGGCGTCTCCACTTTCTTTTCTTTCTTTTTCTTCCTGTTTAACTCTTTGTAACAATGGTGATTCGACGTGAAAATCATGTTTATTTGTTCTTCTTTGTGGTTGTATATGATGAAAACGATTTACATCATACTCATCTCGGGCCGTTGTTGAAGAAGATGAGTTTTAGGATTTTTTTTCTCACGATGTAAGAAGAAGAAAAGGACGAAGAATAAAAAGACGAAGAAGAAGAAAAAGAAAAAGATGAAGAAGATAAAGACGAAGAAGATAAAAAATACTTTTTGTTTTGAAGATGGAGATGAAGTTTCATCGAACAAATGAACTACTGCTGTTGTTTTGAAGATGAAGACGAAGATGAAGATGAGTTCACCTACTGCTGTTTTGTATGGACTTCATTCACGGAATGAAGTCGTTTTTTGTATGGACTTCATTCTGGAATGAAGTCATTTTTTTTTACCTATTCTTTGTTTTGTATGGACTTCATTCCCGGGAATGAAGTCGGTTTTGTATGGACTTCATTCCGGAATGAAGTCTCGTTTTTTTAGGTTTTTGTATGGACTTCATTCTGGAATGAAGTACTTTTTTAGGTTTTTGTATGGACTTCATTCCTGGAATGAAGTCCTGCTTTTTTAGGTTTTTGTATGGACTTCATTCTGGAATGAAGTACATTTTAGGTTTTTGTATGGACTTCATTCTCGGAATGAAGTCCTGCTTTTTTAGGTTTTTATGGACTTCATTCCTGGGAATGAAGTCTGTTTTTTTTAGGTTTTTGTATGGACTTCATTCCTGGAATGAAGTCTGTTTTTTTAGGTTTTTTATACGACTTCATTTCTGTTTTTTTTTTTTTTTTTTTGTATGGACTTCATTTCTGGAATGAACTGCTACAAGAATATATAAAAAAATTAACACGGAAGGGTATTTTTGTCAGTTTAATATTTTTAAATAATTATGGACCAAACAGTTATATGCGTTTGACCAAAGGACTAAACAGACATGGGCCCACCTAAAAAAGGACCAAACGATATTTTTCCCTAAAAAATTTCCTCCCGAAATTCATACTTCTTTGTGTTAAACTTCATCCAACCCTCTATAGGAGGAGACCGTTGCACTGAAATAAATTTGGGAGCACGTACGCCTCCTTATTTGCCAGGGAACTAACTATACATAGCTATGAGTATCCCTGAGAGGCTGAGACCCAACGCCAAAATTTATGTATGCAAATGATACTAAGGACCGGAAGAGTACCGCATTTGTTTCGGCCGGTACTGCATACATCAGTGTGATAAAGACTGATACAGAATGATATGACAAGTTCTAGTAGATCCAAGATACATGTCAACCATATTACATGATGTATGCTTCGGAAAAAAATACTAATAATCTAACTGGCTGGTAACAAATATACATCACATGCATCAGACTTGGTGTAATGATTCTTTTTGTCTCTAGATAGTCCTAGGTTGTCCCCTATAATATATATAAATGATTTTTGCAAGACTTTGATATACAAAGACTTGGAAGGATTCCTATTGGTCATCCTATCTTCCTATGTGCATACACATTTCCTCCTCTTGTCAGTGAATCGGACTTTTATATATACAAGAAGAACAGTCCCTCATTTTTAGTACACACAAAAAAATACATCAAATCAGAACCAATGGATAAAAACTGAAAACATCCCTCTTCTTGAGGCACAACTTGAGGCACAAAATGGTCATATTACTCTGCGCAAGAGTACGATCAGCCTTATGGTGAGTCTAGTTGTAGCTCTCTGGCTTTTCACTGTCGTCTCCAATTGCAACGGTGCAGTTCAGCCCGAATGCTATATCGAAAACCTTCACATTCTTGCAAACAACAAAGAGTCAAATGTGTAGTTGCAGGATTTCCTACAACCACACCCCAATATATTTAGACAAGGTTCTAATTAAGTAATCATCATGGAATTTTTTTATTATTTATCAAGATTTATAATTGGTTACAAGATATTACAATGACTTTACTTGCTCTCCAAATAAACTTTCTCTCTCCTAATTTCTTGTCTAACGCATACTCAAAGATCTCTCTCTATGTGATAACTTCTTCCCCTTATATATGATTCTACATAGTGGATGACGGCTAAGAGATCCACTATTTTCGGAATCACTGTGCGTTACATTCGCTCATGTACACTCACTCATTCTCGCATAGATCATCACACTATGCTCGTGACTTTGATGACATCATCCAATACGTCATCTCGATTTTACTATGTGCGATAGTCCTCGCTTACGTTAGATAATCTTCACTTCACATATTTATTGATATGTGCGATATTCCACTCCTACATTTTTCCTCTTCTCATTTTGTTTACTCTAAAGAGTGAGCGATATGAGAAATTTCCATCCTATAATATCGCACATGCGTATCTTTTCGTATTCAATTCTGCCGACACCCTTCCGGAATTCCAACTTTCCTTATTTACGCGTGTCTTCTTAACCATTCATTATCTGACACGTCCTTTTAACCGCCTATTTTTATCCATTCATTCTTCGCATTAATGAAATGAAATCCTGCAAAAACGAGACTTACTTTTTCCTATATATCTTCCTTGGTCTTCTTCTTTCTTCTTTTTATTTCTTACTTTCTTACTTCGTCTTCTCTGCTATTGATTTCATTGATCTCGATCTTTATCTAATAACTTTCACTCTTCTTCATTCCCATTCTTCAATGGCTCCAGCTGGTAAAAAGATGGAGACAGAATTCATTAGGTTAAAGGGAGAACTCAATTCAAGAGGTTATTCACTTTCTCTTCCTTCATCATCTGATTATTCATCCAAACTCAATCTTGATTTGATCAACTCTGAACAATGGAACAATCAAAGAGTTATTGTCTCATTAGGACAACTTCTGAATAGTCTTCCAATTCCCTTGTATAACCCAGAAATTCCCTTATTCTATGAAATTCTTGCGGATGATCGATTCGCACGGGGAATATTCCAACTAAGTGGTGATGCGATTAGAATAACATTTGAATATTCTCGCCGCGCAGCCGGATTAGAGACCTCTTATCCTTATGAAGTACGAAACAAATCGTATCGTGATAAGATCATCGACTCTACCGAATACACTCTTGATAACTTCTTCAAAAGTTACTATGTTGGAATTATGAAAAGTAATTCAACTAAATGGGCCGTTCGCTTAAGAAGAAAAGATGGTATTACTGAAGATAAGAAGATCATGTGAGATGTTGACTGGAATGACAAATCCAATAGCACTGCTCGCAGATCTAATGACTCAAGCTGGCTTAATTTCCCTGCCATTCTAGAAGGTCCTTATGTTTCTGGTAAGGCTGAGGATGGCTCTGATCTTCCTCTTCCCGAGAAACTTTCTTCTTATCAACCTTGGAATTTGAACTGTCTGAAATTGAGAAAAAGAAAGTGGTATGTGATCTTTACATAAGTACTCTCAATCTCGCATAATTTGAACTGTCCGAAATTTTCTTCTTATTTCCCTACTCCTTTCTTTGCAGGCTGCTAAGAGAGCCAAGGCTTCACACAATGTATCATCTTCGCAGAATGCAAAAGTAAGAAACATTCTCTTTTTATCTTTAACAATATTATTGCCTCTGTTTCTTATTTTGATTATTCGCGTAGGTGAAATCTTTGGGTGCTAAGACTTCGGGTAAAGGCAAGAATCTTCATAAGAAACCCGCGTCTAAATCTTCGTCCAAAACGACTTCTTCAATGGATGACCTTTCCAAGAAGCATAAAAGATACGATTCTTCCTCAAGTTCGGAGTCTAGTGATGACAACATTCTTGCTCCTGAAGATTCATCAGTCTCCTCCTCTCTGAAAGAGTTATCTAATCTTTTTGCTGGGGATCTTTTGACTGCTGTTAATAATGATAAATTAAATCGTGCTTTTAGAATGGTCTCAAGGGTCTACGATGCTCCTACTTTGGATGATCCATCTCTTCGCGGATCTGCCTCTGCGATAAATCCAAATCTCCAATATACAATTAGCTCCTTGGTAATAATATTTGCAACTTTGTTCTTTGTATTTTCTTTAGTATTACCTTACTCTTATCTATAATATTTCTTTTGTGTTCTCGCAGGGAGCCCGTTTGTCTTATGTAATCTCTTCAGATTATCAGAGGAAACTTCTTAAGCTGGAAACAGAAAACATCAGACTTAAAACTGAGAACTCAACCAACTCTGGACTGATTCGCAGAGCCCGAGAAAGAAATGATGAACTCATTAGTATGTAGTCTTTACTTTCCCCATTCTTCTATTTTTATGCGATAATTCGCACTTCTTATTTTGTTATATTCGCAGACCTTTATAACTTGTCGGATGAGGCATCCAATCTCCCTAATGATGAAACCCTTTTAGAATATCTTAACTCTTCTTTAAATAATTACCCTACCCAGGGATTTGAGAGTCTGAGTTTGGAAGAATTAAGACTGAAATATGTTGCTCTTAGAAAAAACCATAGAAGCTTATTGACTGCATTTAACAACTTTAAGCGCCGCCTTCAGGAGAGTAAAGAAACAACAAGTCTTGGATACGAAGAAGAATAAGCTTATCAGTGATAAAGATGAGATTGCTCTTAAGGGTGCTAAAGCACTAGAAAAATTCCAAGAATCTATTATTAAAATTCAGAAAGAACGTGATTCAACTTTGAGCGAAAAGAACGTACTTGTTGAGGAAAGAAATTTAATTCGCTCTCAACTTCTCATAGAAAGTGAAGCTGAATTTAGTTGGGCTGCTAGGGTTTTGAACGATGCTAGGAAGAATTTAGTTGTAAACGTGAGCCTTCAAACTGAACATTCTGCACTGGTTAAAGACATTGTTTCCAATTATGAAGGTCATATGTTGCTCTTTTAATACTTGTCTTTTCTTTGAGAATAACATTTTCTTTCATCCTAACTTGCTTATTCATATTTCGCAGAGAAGGAGAAGGATTATCTTCAAAAAATTGAAGAATTAGAAACTCGCTTATCTTCTGAAGAAAAAGAGTTATCTGCTCGCAACTCAAGTATATATTAGCAATTGAAGAAGAATTTCATCATTATGGTTTCAAATAATAGTAATGATGCTAATCGTGCTCGTGAAGCTGCTTTTAAGAAAGTCTGTATTGAGAATATCATTCCTCTTTCAAAGTATAGATTTCCGGAAGTTCCTGACAATGAACCTATTCCTGACATTTTGGATAGTGAGGGAGAAGATGAAGAATCTGAAGAAGAATTAAGTGGCTTTGAGGCTGAGCGAGACGAAGAAAATGAAGATTAATCATTTTCACTTGTCATGTAATCTTGAAAATATGCATCTTTTAAGCATTAATCTTCACTTCTTTAATATAAACTCCCTTTTATTCGCATTCGTATTCAAAATATCATTCCTTCTCGCATGTATATGAAACTATCAAATGGGGCAAGTAACATTCCCTTTACATTCCCATTCTTGCCTCTGTGAGTTGGCGCATCTTGATAGTATAATTAATATTATTTTAAATTGCTCGATGTATTTGGTGCGAATGAATTAGTGATACCCTTGTTTCTCTGTAAATTTCTGCAAAACAAAATTAGTTATTAAATTTTATTTTTCTCATAAGTCTTATTTTGCCTTCCTGATTAAAGGTCTTATTTTGTCCAACATTTCCTTTTCTCTTGTGCGACGAAATCGCTGGAAGTCTTTACACTGTAATATAATGTATCGACCCATTGATTTCGCCTTATCTTTTTCTTGTATTATTACCTCTTCAGGATTTTATTGCATAAATATGACAAGTCTTAATACCCCAAGGAGTAAAAAGCCTCATGACATTTACGTCTTTTGACACAATTTAGCTCCCTAATGGAGGGTGCCGTCCTTATCTTCCCTCTGGTTGCCCCTTCAAGGAAGCTTACCTCTACCGGGTTAAGGTTGGATCCTCCCATCCGGTAATACAACAACCAGTTGATTTCGCATTCTCTTATCCCTTCACCGATTAGGTTTATGGTTACGAGACTGCACCCTAAGTGGGGTATCTTCGAACTGAGTGCATCATAGTCAGGACTTGTCAAGAATGGTAAGGTAGGCTCCAACGCCCCCCGCACTCTTGACTCAACTGTGTACCTCGGCGCCCTGATCGAGTTTCTGCACTCCTTAGGAGAGACTTTCTCACCTTGGTCTTCCAATCTAAGATTATGAACTTAGAATGAAAATTTAAGGCACCTCTCCTGGATGGGCTTTTTCGTTTTTTCTTACCCCAAATCTCCATGACTCAAGTTCCAGGGTCGGTGTAGCTTTCCCTTGAGTCATGCTTTCTAGGTTTTCTCCGATTATGACGTGCGATAGGTCTTACTTTTTGCCTCTTGCATGTATGCGAACTAGGTTTCATGCCACATTCGGATTCCTAATCTATCTGATTAAAATTTTCATTTCTGGTGCCTTTTATTAAGGTCTTATGATAAAGATGTCAATTTTCCTTTTCTTGATACGGTATCACCATATGAAATTAGAATTTGTCATTCCATTCTCAATATTTGAGTTTATACAACTCTAGTACATAAATTTCTTATTAATTTCTTTCTCATGAAGAAAAGACATGTGTATTCTCCATACTACTCATTTGTCCCTTTCACTTTTTGTATTTCCTTAAGCTCGCAGATGCTTTTCAAAACATTATTTCGCATAACTTCTTCAATCTCCTCTGCGCGAGAACCATCGCACCTTTCACTTTTATCTCGAGAACACAACTTCTGCCTCTGCATTCCTCCTCTTTCTGTAGAAGTGATATTTCTGGCTCGCTTAGTACTATTATTCGCAGAAGGTTCTGCTTCAGTATTCCGCTTATCTGTTTTCCAACTTTATACACTTCGTCCACCATTAATCTCTCAGCTCTTTGACTGTCTGCAGCATGCTTTTTCCAATTTCTTCGTTTACTTTCTTCGCACTTATCAATATCGATTTCTTGTATCTCCTCTTATTATGCTGATACCTTGAGGTAAAGGAAATTTTATGCACTGGTGAAATGTCGAAGCCACGCCCAAGATACTATGCAACCATGGCCTTCCAATTAGAGCGTTATAAGGTGATTCGACATCCAAGACACAGAATACAATTTCCGTTGGTAAATTCTGAAGAAGAATCCTCATTGTCACCTCTACTTTCGGCTTGTTCGCAGTTCCATTGAAGCCATAAATTTTATATGTTGAAGGAATTAATTCGTCATCTCTTCCACCCATAATTTTGTATGTAGGATAAAAGAGAATGTAAACACAACTTCCAGGATCTATAAGTATTCTATTTATTGCACAGGTGTTTGCTTCATATTCTTCACCATCCTCTACTTTCGGTTTCAGATTAATTCCTAATCTCACTACTAATGGACATTCGTGTGATTCCCCTCCTCCCGGTGTTTCTTCCGTACTGAATGAAATAATCTGTTTTTGCCAGTCTTTTAATGGTGATACTTTCGCAAGGTTGAGAATTTCCCTTCCATCAGCATCCCTCGCATACACCCTACTCAAGATATTGTCATGGAAGTCTTCTATGTTTTTGAATGAATGTATAATTGAATTACAATATAAGTTTTTTGCTTTGCACCTACTTCAATTACATATGTATTCTTTCCTTTCTCCGTTCCATATGCATTCCCGGTGGTGGTGGTGGTGGTGGTGGTAAATTCTTTGGTTGTTGTGCTAAGAAATGAACCAACTTCCCTTGTTCAATCATTCGCAATATGATTTTCCTCACATTTCTGCAATTATTTGTTGTGTGACCATGAAAGCGATGATATACACAAAATTATTTACTCCTCCTCCCTGGTGGTGGATCATCTCCTACATTATGTGGTTCAGGAATTTCTTCCATTAGGATGGAAGCTTCTCATACTTTATCTACTGTTGTGTTCAACTTTGGCAAATTTATCTGTTCCCATACTATCCTTCCAGTTCCTTGTCTCTTATTATAATATGGTTGCTGACCTCCAGATCCTTCTGGTGGATTGTCCATTCTATGAATCTTATTATTACCTCCGCGATTTTGAAGTTGTTTTTCTCTATATTCCTTTTCAAATTCTTCTTGATCTGCACTACCCATGGCTATTAGCTTTTGTTCCCTCTCTATAATGTTCTTTCCTTGATTCCCCTGCGAGGTACTCGCAACAGCATTTGTCATTCTTGGGAGTAAACTTGCATTTCCGCTCTTCGCATCAGGTACCGCCACTGGATAGGACTCCATATCTCTTTGCTTCTCTTCCAGTGCTATGTATTCCTCTTGGAATTCGCGCAACTCTGACATTGTTATTGTATCCTTTATTATGAAGATTTGTGTATATAATAAATCTGTAGGGAAAAGAGCATTGATAAATGCCAGAATAAGGTATCGCTCATCCACTCGTCTTGCCATTTCACTACACATGGTTCTCCAGCGTGTTGTTAGATGACGCAAACTCTCATTTACTCTTATGCGAAGTCCAAATACCGTTTCAATTCCTGGTCTTGACATATTATTGCTGATATATTGTCCTAAAAAGACATTCTGTAAATGATGAAAAGATCCAATGGTTTCTATTGGTAACCCTTCAAACCATTTCAGAGCTTCCCCTGTCAGGCTCGCAGCAAAATATTTACACATCACTGCATTATTCTTTTCCCACTGTAATAATGATCGAGTGTAAGCTTTCACATATTGTATTGCACATGCGCTTCCATCAAATATGCTAGTGAACACTGGTAAATTGCACTTGGGCCGTATCACTGCCATTTGAATTTTCCTTGTAAAGGGAGTTTTCCCAGCTTCCTCCACTACTTCTTCTAGTTGTCTCCTTCCACTATTTCTTTTCGCAATCATCATTTCTCTTATTTCCGCCATTTCTTTAAGAATTTCTTCAATTAAAGTTTGATCTAAATCCTCTCGCATAGGTATTTTTAATCTTGCTTGCCTCAATCTATTCTCATGATTATTCTGACGTACTGCCTCTTGTATCTCATATTCTTCAGCTTCTTCTCTTCTTCTCCTACGCCTTTCAGTGTTCACATCAATCTGTGCTCTATTATACCTTTCCTCTTCATCTGTGCGATCATGTCGATGTCTTAAAATTTCTCTTTCTTGTGGTGCAGTCCTTCCTTGTTCTGTATTATCCATGCGATAACGTTCGCGCTGCCTTACTTGATTATCATGATTTTTTTGACGCAATGCTTCTTGCAATTTTCTCTCTTCAATTTCTTCCCTTCTTCTTTTTCAATCTCTTTCATCTCTCGCACGTGTAATTTCCCTTTCACGCTCGCATTCTTCTCTCAACATTTCTCTTCCATGTAATATCATATGTCCTTGCCTTGGGTCCTCTTCTTCTCTTTCAAAATTATGATGTGTGCGACGAAGAAGTTCACGCGGATGTTCATATTGGTTAGTTCCCAGATCTTGAGCTACACGTCGTCTCTCTTGTCGGTCTTGTAAATTGTCATCTACTTGAAGGTTTTCTTCAATGGTTTCCATGCGTTGTCTTCGCCTAGCATCTCCTTGATTAGATTGACTTTGTCTTGATGAACTCCTACTTGATCTCGACCTTGATCGTGTAGCACTTCTTGACCTCTCTTCTTGCAATATAAGATTCTCTTCTCTTAAATCATCATTCTGACGTACCAAATTCGCACGTTCTTCTTCCTCTCTCCTTCGTTCTGCTAGTAATCTTTGCCTGAGTTCTTCAATTGTCATATTTTCTTCGTTTTCTTCAATTAATCTTGCATTCCCAGTCCTTTGTTCCTCTTCTTCAGTAGAATTTGTTTGTGTAGTATGAATACTCACTCTATCATAATCAATATCATTGTTCCGCTCTTGTTCATGCTGGGGTCCAATTGGAATTTCGTTTCTTTGATTTTCTCTTGCTTTTTCTTCTTGTTGTTCCGGATTTGTACCTCTTCTTCTTTCAGCAATTCTATTACTCCTTCTAGTTGTTGTTCCTTGTTCAACAGTAGATCCAAGTATCACCATCTTCAACTTCCTATATTGATAAAGAATTAAAAAGATTTCTCCACAATTTCCAGATCTTACTCTTTCCAAGATTCTATGAATTTACTACTAGGATTTATCACCAAAAGCTGTTTCTAGCGCCAAAAATATAGTTGCAGGATTTCCTACAACCACACCCCAATATATTTAAACAAGGTTCTAAGTAATCATCATGGAATTCTTTTATTATTTATCAAGATTTATAATTGGTTACAAGATATTACAATGACTTTACTTGCTCTCCAAATAAACTTTCTCTCTCCTAATTTCTTTTCTAACGCATACTCAAAGATCTCTCTCTATGTGATAACTTATTCCCCTTATATAGGATTCTACATAGTGGATGACAGCTAAGAGATCCACTATTTTCGGAATCATTGTGCGTTACATTCTCTCATGTACACTCACTCATTCTCGCACAGTTTATACTTCGCATAGATCATCACACTATACTCGTGACTTTGCTGACATCATCCAATACGTCATCTCGATTTTACTATGTGTGATAGTCCTCTCTTACGTTAGATAATCTTTTTCGCATATTTATTGATATGTGCGATATTCCACTCCTACAAAATGAAACTCAAGTCACCAATGGTACTTCTATATTTTTCAATCTCATATTCAAGAATGAGAATATGTTCGGTAAGATATACTGTGAAACCGTTAACGTGACGTTTTATCATCACGGTAATAACTTCAGTCTACCATTGGAAATATTTTGATACCAAAGTTTGTAGTGGAAAACAAAGCTAATGTGCTTTCTAATAGTCTATATTGGGAGGATACTCCTAGAATTGATGTTATAAATGGAAGCACGGAGGTGCTCGAAATCAGTTTAGAGATGAAATTCAGGTATTCCACTTGGTATTCAGAGAGCCCGAGGGGAAAAATATATTATGTGAGATTACATGCTAATGTGATGGTCGATGATCAAGGAACATTAGTGAAGGACAAAGTGTGGCTTTCCACCCGACTTGGTATGAGTAATTCACTAAGATGGTATTTGTTGGTAGTTAAACCAAGATATGGTGATTAGGTACAGCGTGTCATATTTGGAAGTCGAGTTAACTTGAGAAGCAAGTTGTGCCGGTTGCTAGTTTTAGAGTTTTACTATGTTTAGAGTTTCTTTGTGTTTCTAGAAGTGTGCTTTGTTTAGAGTTTGTTTTTATTAGGAAAGTTTGCTTTGAGTGATCATCAAGTTTGTGAGACTATAAGTAGGCTATTGAGCCATAAGAATTGTACACTGAATTTGATTATTAATGCAGTCGTTTTATGCTTCCGCGTTGTGCTTTCCTCTCTCTTGCTCGATCCAACATATGGTATCAGAGCAAGGTGAGAGGAAGAGAGAGGAGATGGTAACGGGTTAAAAAAAAAGAATTGTACTGCCGGCTAAATCTAGGGTGGTGCAGTTCGTTGTGCTTAAGTGTCAAACCGAAGGAAGGAACAATGGTTCGAGATAAAAAAAAATAGTTTGATGAATGAGGTTTGTGGTTCGAATTTGATTATCAATGTAGTCGTTTTATGCTTCCGCGTTGTGCTCTCATCTCTTTTGTTCAATCCGACATATGGTATCAGAGCAAGGTGAGAGGAAGAGAGAGAGGAGAGGGTAACGGGTAACGGGTTAAAAAAAAAAGAATTGTGCTGCCGGCTAAATCTAGGGCGGTGTAGTTCGTTGTGCTTAAGTGTCAAACCGAAGGAAGGAACAATGTTTCGAGATAAAAAAAAATAACAGTTTGATGAAATAGGTTTGTGGTTCGTTGTGATGGGTATTCACCGTGCGTCTGTGGAGTTTAAAACCAAGAGGAATTAGAGAAAAATTGATGGATGTTGTGATTTCTGAGGTGATGCTGCCATTATTAAGATGTGATGAACGATGAAGATGATTGCTGCAAAGTGCGAACAGATAGAGATGAGGATGTTGATTGAAGGCTGGTGAAGATTGGTTAGTATATGGAAGGTGCCAGTTTTAGGAAACTGGACAATATATGGAAGGTGCCACTTATAGGAACCTTTTGTTCCAGGGCTTATTTTTGGAAGGGGACAATATTTGGAAACTCTTGTTCCAAGTGGCTTATCGTGACAATATTTGGAAATCTTTTGTTCATGGTGATGATTTATGGAAGTCAGGGAGAAGCTCAGAATTTGCTTTAAAAAAAATGGTCGAGTCCGACAAGGGTTTGAAGTTAAAAGTTTTGATGATGGTTGTGATCGGTAATGTGGTAGTAAACATGGGTTGTTGTGGCAGAGGATTGGTTGATTTTAGGAGGTGAAGAAGCTTAGGGTGAGTGGTTGATTCAAAGGGTTAAGTCATGAATTCGAAATCAATGAGGATGGAGGATCAAAGTTGGTATTGCAAATCGGGAGGTGTAGTACAGTTTGATGGAGGATCAAAGGTATTGCAATCAAGAAGGACTGGTACGGTTTGATTAAGTTGATTGAATTCAGAAACTTAGAATGACAAGGAATGTTGGTGATATTTGAGCTTAAGGGAGGAAGGTAGCATGTTGGAGTTTAATCTTAAACATGTTGGAAAAAGTAAAGTGTGGTTGAAGAGTTTGTGGCAAAAACTTTGAAATCCTACAAAGTGTGGAAGACTTTTTGATAGTTATTGCTTGTGGTAGAAGCGTAACAAGAGAAAGATTGTGAGAGAATCTTGATGAGTAAAGAAGTGTGAAAGTTGAGGCTTTAAAGAGCGTGACTGAAACAAGAAGAAAAGAAGAAGAAACAACAACAAGGTTGTGAAGAAAGATAAGTAATCACCAGGAGGTGATGAGAGAATGAAGGGAAGAGACGTCACAAGGGTGTGATCGTGAGAAGTGAAGCAATCCTAGTGTGGGATTTGAATAGAGAAGAGAAGAAATTCCAGTATGGAATTTGAGAAGAGAAGACAACAATAATGGATGAAAATCCGTAGAGAACAACAATAGTGGGTGAAAATCCCATGAGTTGTAGATGCCAATAAATCACAATGTCAAAATAATCTTCAGAACCTGATAACATTGCCTTGCTCATGGTTCTCGCACAGTTGTCAACCTTATATAGTTACATTGTTAAAAACATGGGATTCCAAGCTAGTCTTAGTCTCAATCCACTTGTAAAAATAGCTTTGTTGGTCTCGGGTGTATCACCCACCAACTTCGTCAGAATTATCTGAGTCAACCAACCTACTCATGCAACAATTCAAGCGAAAATGCTAGAAATCCCCCACTTTTATACCCAAAAATTTTACACCCCTATGTGTCCATGTCTTATTGGCTCACTTTTAAAGCGGACCCCTTATTTTTCCCAGGTGGGGTAGGGTGAGGATGAAATCTACGGTGGATAAGAGTGACACATAGGGGTGTAAAATTGTTGTGTATTTTTTTTTTTGATACTAAAGAGAAATTTATTGAATCAGTTCCTTCCATGTATTACAAGGTCATCCTCAATCCATTTAACAATATCGAGAGGATAATTCAAAACATAAGAGAAACTATTAGCTTCAATTCTAGCCTTTCTAGCTAACTCATGAGCCACATTATTACTTAGCCTATTAACTAGTTTGCAAAATAAAAATTCATTGTTTAAGAACTTGTTTCTAACTGAAAGACATAAATGCTGATTAATCCAATGCACTTGAGGATCTTCACTATGGATTGAAGTCACCAGATTCTGACAGTCAGTCTCAATGATTGCTTTATTAAAACCATTATTCTCTATCCATTCCACAGCTTTAACAAGAGCTTTGCACTCAAAATGTTCATCTCCAACTTGACTTCCATTTCCTCCTCCAGTTATATTCTTGTCTGCTAATGCATACCCTGCATGATCACGCACAATTAGACCAATACTGCCTTTTCTTGTTTCATAATCATAAGATGCATCAATATTAACTTTTATGTAGCCTATTTCAGGTGGAAACCAAATCTTAGGGAGTAAAATTATGTTTCTAGTGCCACTTGTGTTAACAGTAGTTCTTTCACAAAGTTTAACTAGATTATGAATTCTTGATATAGTACTGTTCATATTAGGTTTTATATCCTGGAAGATCCAATCGCATATGTCCTTCCATATGTACCACCTTTGCACACATAAACCTAAACACAAGAGATTCGACATAGCGGCGAGTTGTTATGAGTATCAGTATAAAACCAAGAAATAATCCAATCTTGCAAGGACTCAAAATTTTGAATAATATCGAAATCTGCACATTTAAAGCTGACCAAATAGCTCTAGCATAAGAACATTCCACAAGGAGATGACTAAGAGTCTCAGTATTGTTGTTACTGGGGACGCAATTTGGTTCAATGTCGAGTTATAAGACACAAGTTTACCTTTAACATGCACAATATCTTTCAAGCATTTCCAAATGAATAAGCTGAACTCTATGTGGTGTTTTAGTCTCCTTATGATTTTTCAGGACATCTGTTGGAATATAATCACCAATGATAGCATTGTTGACCTGACTAGCACAAAGTGTATTATATGCACTCTTCACAGAAAACTTACCTCTTCTATCAGGTGTCCAAATTAGATAATCCTCACCTGTATCAGGAACATAAAGACTAAGAATAGCAACTGAGGTTTCTTGATCGAAAATAGAACGGATAAGTTGCTCATTCCAGCTTTTAGTACCAGGAAGAAACAAATCACAAACAAAATTAATAGAATCCAGAGACTAGAAAGTCCCACAATTGGAGCAATTGGACTATGTAGACCAATAATCCAATTATCTAGCCAAATTTTAATTTTAGTGCCACATTGAACAATCCACTTGGAATGTTGTTGCACAACCTCAATACCAGAGTAGATACTCCTCCAAAGCCAGGAACAATCCTCTTTTAATTTATCAAGATGAAGTAAACTACCATTCTCACCATACTTAGCTTTTATAATCTGCATGCATAAGGAGTTATCATCATTACAGGCTTTCCAAGCTACCTTAGTTAACAAAGCAGTATTAAAATGTTCAAGATTCCTAAACCCAAGGCCTCCTAGAGATTTTGGAATTTCTAGTTTATTCCAACCTATCATACAAAGCCCCTTATTATTCTGTGCCCCCACCAAAAGTGTTTTCGGAATAGAATCCGGTTGGTCTATCATAGTTTTAGGAATCTTAAAACAACCCATTTGATATGTTGGTAAAGCATTTAAGACATGCTTAACCATAGTAGTTCTAGCTGAATGGTTCATAGTCTTGCCTTTCCAAGTCTTTAGCCTAGTGCCAAAGGATTGAATAAGAGGTTTGAAAGATTTAGTTTTGTCTCTTCCTATTAACAAAGAAACACCAAGGTATTTATCAGAATTCTTCATCTCAGTCATCTTAAGTTCTCTGGCTAAAATTTCTCTAAAACTAGGACTAATGTTGTGACTAAAGTAAACACTAGACTTTTCTAGGTTGAGCATCTGACCTGAAACATTACTAAAATAGTCAAGAACACCCATGATACCCTCTATGTTGTGCATATCAGCCTTAGTAAAAATTAAAATGTCATTGACAAACATAAGATGAGTAATACTGGAGCTTTTCTATTTTGCTTTAACATTTGAAATTAAGTGGTTAGTTTCGGCATTTAAAAGCAACCAAGATAAGAATTCCATACGAGAGAATGAAAAGATAGGGTGAAAGAGGATCACCATCTGTCTAAGACCTCTAGTTGGAGAAAAACTTTTAGTGGGAGAACCATTGAGTAACACAGAGATATTAGTTGTAGATATGCATTGCTCAATATAACCACAGAAACTAGCATCAAAACCAAACTGTCTGAGAATACCTAATAGAAAGGGCCATTCAACTCTATCAAAGGCCTTAGAAAGATCAAGTTTTAAAGCCATAGTTCCACTATGACCCTCTTTATGCTTCATAGTATGTATCATTTCATGTGCAACAATAATGTTGTCATGAATATCTCTTCTGGAACAAAAGCATCTGATAGGGGATATAAGATGCTTTAAAAAAGGTTTGATTCTTTCAGCAATGAGTTTAGATATAACTTTATAAATTGTATTACATAATCCTATAGGTCTAAAATCCACATGTTTCTTAGCATTATCAGTTTTGGGAATAAGACTAATATAGGTTTTGTTAAACTCCTTAAGCATATAACCAGTTTCAAAAAAAAATTGGACAGCAATGGTAATGTCCTTACAATATCCAATTGTGTTGATAAAAACCTGCCTGAAACCCATCAGGTCCAGGAGAATTCCAAGCACTCATATGTTTGATAACTTGGTGGATTTCATCACTATTAGGAATTCTCTTCAAAAAAGAATTGTCTTGATTAGTAATAATGGTAGGTATAATATCAAAGGTAATATCTGTAAAAGCTGGTTTAGTAGTTTTACTTACACAAGCAAAATGATCCACCCAAAGCAAATTAGCCATATCTTTAGAATCACTAAACCAAACACCATTAACATCACAAAGACAATCAATATTTTTTACACACATTCTCCTATTAGCTAATGTGTGAAAATAAACGATATTATGATCCATTTCAGGTAATGAAAGAATCACACGATTTTTGCTTATAGAACTCTTCCTTGATATTAAACCAATCATCAAGCTTCTTGGTAAGGGCCACAATGTTATCATGCTGAGAAACATTAGAAGAATCATCTGAGCATTTTCCAGTTGAGTTTGTAAATTATTGATATTTCTATCAATATCTCCAAACTCAATTTTATTCCAATGAGACAATCTTTTCCTAGTTCTTTGTTGTTTGTTGGTCAGATTAAAAGCAGCGGAGCCATTAACATTGACATTCCAAGCAATCTGTAGTTGGTTTCTAAATCCAATATGTTTCATCCACATAGCAAAAAATTTAAAATGTCTCCAAGAATTACTAATGAAATCTTTAGGAACAAGCATTACAGGACAATGATCGGAACCCGCTTGAACTAAGTGATAAAGTTTGGCATGAGGATAACAATGAAACCAATAGTTATTTCCTAAAGCCATGTATAAAAGTGGTGATAAGTAGCAGCTTCACAATTCAAGTTTCAAAACTGTCTCACAACAATGTACCATTGTCAGGTGCTCAGTAAATGCCTTCAATTCCAACTATCACCCTATAGGGGCAAAAAGACAAGTTTAAAATTAAAAAACCGGTCATAGCCAATTTGACAGTGGACAAACCGCTTTACACTGGATTTGGGTAATACCCCAGTTACTTTCTCACACACACAAAAATATGTTTGTTGGAGTTGGGTGCAACACAGATTGAGTATAAAGGCAGATACACATATCAACATGTACGGGCAGGGCAGATGTGGTAGAAGGATCCTGCAATGAGCCAATGACACCCGGAAAATGGATAACTCACACTAGCAAAACGTTAATCTTAATTTTGGAATCATAATTTTCTCATGTTTTCAATTGTTTATGTATTTTCAAACACATTATTTTCGAAGATGTATGCATATTTTCATAAATGCATTCATCTACTGGAACAAAAAGAGAAAGTCTTCCTATTTGAGTGACATTGCAAGAAATTCATCATGATCTTTCATAAGCTTTTGCAAAAGAACAACTAGATCTCACCAGAGACCCAAACAACCTTATGTTATTTATTTTTATAACCAGTTTTAAACAATGTGTACCCGAGGTTTTAGTGCATATACACCTACAAGTAATAATATCATTTACACAGCATATCTTTATACATGTGAGGTTCAACTCTGCGACTACAATACCTAGTAATAGATAACAATTCAGCGAATCAGTAAGCAACACCACCAGCAAAACCATCTCCGTCGTGAAGTAGGCTCTCTGTCAGCCAATAACCATCCCAAGAACCACCAACTCTCTGTAAGTAGCCCACAAGTTAAAATGAGAAGAACAAGGGTTAGAATTTACAAGTAATATAGCTCTTCAAAGGTTAAGCATATGTTCTTTGTGTGAGTGTGCACGTGCGCGTGTGTGAGTGAGGTTTTCGGACTCTGATTCTCTTAGACACACTGCTTTGATATGGATTATTCATCTCATATATATTGTACCCAGAGTTTCCCATTTCTGCTTGAGAGCCACCTCTAGTGGATGGTCATTTCAAGATGGGTCTTTCTTTCGATAATCATTCAGCTAGGTACGGAGCTATTTCAAGAGATTGCGAAGGTAATGTTAAAGCTATTGTTACAATTGGTAGCCTCTGCAAGTCCATCACTCGTGCGCTACTTAAGAGTGTTGCAGGGTTTCATATGGCCCTGACTCATGGTGATACTAGGACCTGAGTACCTTATTGATGCTAACCAGAAGCCTCTGTGGCTTACATGAAAACAAAGTGTGCAGGTTGAGGGTTAAGGCTTTTGAATTCGTTCAAGTCTCTCACATGTCTATAGAATCCAAACATGTGTGTGTGTGTAGGAGAGGGATAGAGACAAAGACCGACATACCTGAACCATTGTAAATTGGAAAATCTCTTCTTCTTCTGGACGAGCTCCTCTTATCCAAATTCTCTGTTTGAAACGGTTCTATTCCAAGTTGATGAAGAAAAAAGAAGCAAATTAGACAAACACACATACTAATACATGGACAAAATCGAATTGCTCGTCATTCTACACTACTTTTATGGCAGCATTTTGCAAGTTAAAAACTTAAGGCATACCTCTTCCACCAACAGACTGCTCAAAATCTCCCTTTCCTTATGACCAAGAAGAACCCGGTAAGTAGAGTGGTGGAAAATCCGCCTAAATCGTTCAAACTACATGGAAATGCCAACATAAACTCGCTTTCTCAGACTGTAATTTCAATTCGATCAGCAAGTACAAGTAAAAACCAACTTACCTGTCCTAGATCGAAGAAGGGCCCAAAATACGTTGATCTCTCAAAAGGATCAAAACCCGCAAACTATCATGACAGAATAAAAAAGAAGCATTAATTCGAAGAAACAAAGCGAAGAACTAAAATACAAATTGAATTTGAGATTCAGTATATTCATAGAAATGAATGAACAGATATATTACCCTATACATGACTTCGACTCCATAATCTTGCCTGGGCTGGTCATTGTGTTTTAATGCATCAAGTTGGCATTGCACTGCGTCTTCTGCACTAAACTAAATCAAGAGATTAAAGTGGAAATGATTGATGAAAAAAAGAATTATTACTAACAAGTAATCCAGAATTAAGAAAAACAGGTTAATTACATTCAATTTAGGACCAAAAGGTTTTTTCCTCCGTGACTCAAGCCTGCAATAGAAAAACCACACAACAGTAATCAATTGGCAATTTCAAATATCGATATCATCATCACTTGTACTGAATCTAATGCTAATTTGAATTAGATGAGGGTTTCGATTTATTTCAGATTCCACTAAATTAGAACAAACTTAAACTAGAAATCAGGTAATGATAAAAGTATTACCAATCAGTAGAAAGAAAATCTGGAACATCAGCAGAAGAAGAAGCTCTGAAGCGATTATTACTACTAATCCGATTCTTCTTGACACAGAAGCTGCTCTGATGGAGAAATTTATTGCAATTAAATTGCTTTGATTTGTACAAGGAGGAGGTATAGGGTTCATGAGAAGATGATAACGAGGATGAGGAAGGAGCTAACGCCATCGTCGTCATCTTCTCTGAACAAACAAAAAGCTGTGAAAACTGGGAATTTCGTCTGATTGAACTAACAAATGAAGAACCTGAACAAATGTTCATAGCGCTGATATGGGCCCACGTGGATAAGTAGAGTTAAGTGTGCTTACACGTAACTCGGAGTCAGATTGGGCACCCTCGGAATCTTGACCCGGTATCTGACTCAGAATCTAACTCGTGTATCTGACTCAAAATTTAACACGTAGTTTGTTTTTTTAAATTGTTTTCTTAAAATTTTCTGATGACTGACCCAGACCATATTAAGACAGATACCAACTCTTTTGTATTTGACTCAGTTGTCCATCTTTTACTTGAATCTAGTCAAATACATTTGTACAATGGAGCCAGCTACAAACTAGTCAAATATAAGTAGTATACTTGACCCGAGTACCACTGAGTCCGACTTCAAGTAAGACATTGGGAAATGAACAACCAAACGATCTTACATTTGACTCTGTCTGCCGAGTCGAACCAAAACGATTTAGCATTTCATTCCCGAGTCAATTTAAGATAAATCGGATCCCTTGCCCAAAGGAAAGAAACAAAATTACCCAGCCATAGTAGCATAGCTAAAACTTGTGATTTAATGAAGTTGAAGCTGCCCGCTCACAACAATCGAATCAGTTATCAGAGTATATGTACAGATACAGATAACAAATAAATTGTTCAATCTAACCAGTTGACAGAACACAAACACTTGAATTAAGTTTAATTTCTCTAAATTTCCAACTCATTATGGAAAATCTGATGTAACTGCTGGTAACATGGCTAAATTTGATTTAATCCTAATCAACTAAAACAACGGCATTTGTATATATACAAAGAGAGAATCTGGGGTCTGCTTAAGAACTAACCCTTTACTTACAACTAGGGAAGACATCAAAAATCACGTGTCTTTCTTGAATGCCAATTGAGAAGCCAATGCGAGATGATCACTGCCCCATTTCTGGAAAAAGAGAAAGGAAACCCATAAAACAAACATTCTACACATTAAGGACCCGTTAACTTGTGAGTGCCACCAGTGTGTTTGAAAAAATGCAAAAGGCGAGGAATTATCACTTCGTGTCTACTACAAAAATCAAGACAATCCAAAGTTTCGTCATAACTGGAGCTTTAGGGCAATGGTGTAACATTTTAAGTTTCTGATAATGTATATATATTCTGCAAGTGGGAAATGGTTTTGTACAAAAAAACAAGAAACAATGATATACCTTTGTTGGGAATCCAAGACTCCAGTTTTGAAGAGCCTGCTTAGGTATCGTATCGAGTACCTTGACTGTCTGTAGATCTTCTGAATGCCTGAATGAAGATCAATTTAGCTGCAGTCAACCAACCGACCAAAACCATATGAGCGTTCATAACTATGTGTTCGCCAATCTTGAAACCCTTTATATTTCTTATGGCTAATTTAGCATCTTCTTAATGTTATAAAAGACACAGCACAAAGGTACTGAGGGTTCAGTAAACAAAAGTGCTTAGGGAACCAGTTGATTCAACCTTCTACACAGGAAATTCAATTTGATTTGAATAAAATAGAAAGGTACAAATACCACCTAAGATGTTACATACCATATGTAGTCAACAGTCCCCGCAAATCGTCTGTGGTAACTGGTCACTTGAGGTTCCTTGCTCACTGAATCTCTTGTCCCAGAATAATCCTGGTGGATGAGTACATAAAGCTCAGTATATAACTAAGAAATAAAAAAACAACAATTCTTAGTGAAGTTCACATGATTTGAATTTAAATGAACAGTGCATCAGTCCAGACCAAAAAGAATGGGATGTGAGCTTAAAGGTTATTGAATGACCAACCTCAACTTCTGCATCAGGCTTTTTAACTTAAGAGGACTTTCTAAAAGGGTGCACTCCGCGTTTCCTGTTGCTGTTTCTATATCCATCGGAGTCCACGAAGATGGGTCATAAGTGTACCTCCTTGCGATTGCAGGCTCGGAACTAATAGATGTAGAGAAATCAATTGGGACATTAGAACATGGTGGTGTCGGATCAGAAAGGTGTGCAGTCTCTGAAACTTTTTCAGAGGATTGATCTGTTTCTGGAGACTCGTGCCTTAAGAATTTACTATCACAGACATCAACATCCAACATAGTGGCATCAGTGTGGCATCTTTCAGATGAAAATGTAGTTCCATGCTCTTGATCTACTTCCTCTCTATCTTCACCAGACTCACTAACTGACATGGTATCTGACATTTGATCCACGCTTAGGTCAACACTAGAAGATGCAGCAGAGATCTTGACATGATATGTACCTTCAGACGAAGTTGAGGGATTAATCCCTTCTACTGTTATAAGAGCTCTCTTTTCCATATCACCGTAAACAGAATTTTGCTGTGTAGTTTCAATCAATGGATTACTTGAAGATAAGCTTGGCTGAGAACATTCATATGAGGCCCCCTGAGTACGGCATGGCCTTTTTACATTTTCAGACACGATCTCCAGTACCCCATTATTTTCGAGATCAACATGTGGCACACCTTCCTCGGGATTGCCATTTGGAATTTCCTTCATCTGTTCAAGTGAAACACTGTGAGCTGAGATAAACTGATCCTTAGAATTATCTAGTCCTTCTTCCTCAATTCCTAATACATCGTAAGTCCTGCTGTTTTCATTTCTGTATTGCCCATCAGATCCAGATTCCATGGGTGCAGTTACCATATCACAAGGACTCTGACGATTTGCTAAGTTTTAAGCCAAAGAGAATTATCCACTTCGTCGTGCGACTTGTTCTTGTCATTCATGTTTGGTAGTTCATTATCATGTTTCATATCGACCTTCTCCTTAGCCAGCATAGAAGTGCTGACTGTACCATCATGAGACTGAGCCCTGCAATGATAATAAAAAGGCTTTTTGAGATTTGGGGCTCGTGAGGGAAACAAGTCATAAAGTTTGTAAGATATTCACCTAGCCAACCCGTTTCCTGAGTTAGGGTAATTTCGCTTTGGTCCAGATATTTCTGCAGTAGTTTGTCCAGATACCTGATTTCTAGCAAGCCCATCTAAATTTAACTGCAAATTTGAACATCAGAACATAAATATTACAATAGACATGTGGTGCATGTTGCAAAATATTTCAGGCAATATTAACAAGTGAATCGAAGAATACCTTCTGGTCTAGTATTAAGTTGTACAGTGGACTCTGATTCAATAGAAGATAAAAACAACTGTTATTTAAACTTAACAAAGGCGCTAGCTCAGTTTTGCAAAACAGGTAAAACAAACTTTGCCAACAAATGATAACCAGCATAAACTGAATTACCTTTGGGGTACAGTTGAAATCCCCACAAAGAACCACTGGAGCATCCCTCCAGAGTTTTGAAACAGCATGAGCCCTTTCTAGCAGCACTCTAACCTGTTGTGCACGTCAGAAATACAATCCTTAGAAGCTCAAGAAACATCTGAAAGCTGAAATGCATCTTCAGGGAATCAAAATTTCATAGAAGAATGAAAGAAAATGCCCAGGTGTGACGAAGTTACTGAGCACCCTTATGTATACTGCAGAGTGAGAGAGATTCAAGTTCAATCGTTTGTGCCCTATACCTATGTACTAATATAACAGTTTCAACTTTGAAATGTACGTACAAATGCACATGAAACCTTAGTTTGTACAAGAAACCCCAAAGGTTGCATACCTGTCCCAGCTTAATTTCTCCTCTTTTAGGGTTGAACAGCACATGAATATTACATACGACGACTAGATTAGCATCACTCGTACTGCAAAAGTAACAGTTTTATCTTGTAAGTGGACATGGAGGTTTAGTGAGTATCTGAGGTATAACATAGGACACCTCACAAGTGCAACAAAGATCCAAACATAGGCCAGGCTATAACATTACGACTGTCCAACATCCAAGTCTAAAAATATTGACAAAAAGACTTTCATGTGCCTGAATTATTCACTACTGAATCCTTCCTATCAGCACAGTTTGCTACGTACAAATAGTTATGCTGAAATAGCAATTACATCAAAGATAGATACATTTTGTCAAGGAAATTAATCTCAGTTTGCCTACTTCTTCATTCCACGTTGTGATAAAGAAGACTATCAATGCAGTAGAACCATAGAACGAATTTTATTATCATATGAAATTATTTCAGAATAACTATACCTTGTAGGCGAATCCGCAGACACCTTGTCAGTGGAGTTTTGGTTCCTTGACTAGTGGAGAAAAGACAAAGTAATATGTTATGTGAATGCGAGACAGAAAAGGAATTCAGAACAGATAAACTTTGGGGTCAAACTCAGAGTTCAACATGTCATACCTCGAAAACACAAACTTGTGCAACGTTATCACGAAGTCCGAGGTTGCTGAACTCTATGGATTCTTCATGCCGCAATTTGAATCTGATCATACGAAATATTAAAGTCAAAGGAAGTGAACATCAGCGAGATTCAATCCATTGCTGGAATTCTCTGATAAGCTCTTTTCTATCCCTATAATTCGACGGCAGGTATGTGATAAGCCAGCCATTTAGATTTTAAAATACAGAAACAAGCACAGCATTATTTATTTTGATATAACTTCAATCATTTGAAAACCAAGATGAATATAATCAATTTTAGGTTTAGCTTCATGCGAAAACAGCAATCAATATTCAATAGGAAAGGGGTACCTCGTTGTGCGCCAAAAATTGCACATCCATCAATTGCTTGTCCTGTACGCATCTGCAAATTCACAGAGAAGTTTTCTTTCAATTCATATGCAAGAAGAGCACACTTGTGGGTCATGCATTACCACAGATGGTTTGTAAATAACAAAACAGAAAGAACACAAAGAAATCAGTGTCTATCCCTGAGCAAATCAAACCCTGAATACATAAAAAAACTGAAATATGATGCAAAGAACAAATGACACTATTTGACATAACAATGGTCTGTTTTTGGTTGTTGATGAGGATTCTAATATCATATGACCAACCTTCCAGATTCCTTCATACCCATGGACCTTTAGCTCGTTCTCTAAGTCCTGGAACCTATCGACCTCCTGCAAGTGGGCATAAGGAACACAAAGTAAGAAATCAAGTCACGAACGCAAATTTTGAAGTATGAATAGTCAAGAAACATTTTACTAGAAGTAATTTATAACTAGTGAAGTGCCATTCATTCAGACTCTAAAATAAGCCAACAATGACAGCACTTGCAAGAAGCACAGGGTGAGAACCCGCAAAATAATTGATCATTGAACACGTACACACACATATATCTATTTGGGAAGGCATTAACCACACATACGTAACTGCAAATGTACCCTAACCCATACCGTAAGCACGCTATAAAACAGCATACATGCTTACACTTGAGGTACATCGTGGATACAGAAACAACTATCAAACTCGGCGCATAGAATGCAAAGAAGAAAGATACAGTAGTTTATTCAAATCAAGCATGACTCCTTAGTTTATTCAAATCAAACACGACTCCTAACACGAGAAACTAATACCTGAAGACACATAATGTCAGCCGACCATAATCCAAGCTCAAAAAGTATATTTCTCTTTTTCGCTCCCAGTCCAACACATAGAATGGTATGTGAAAATAAAGCTCTCTTCGATGGTCTAAAGCCAAGTAGTTGGCTAGTATATTGTACGAAAGCACTACAAATCGTTCTGCACTCCAACCGTTAAACTAATATAAGGTCAAGTTTCCCGAAACATATAAAATAAGATAAAACCTCATGTTGAATCACATAAGTATAAGAGTGAAAATCTGAACTCTATCAGTTGAAATATACGAGCAAAGAAAAATGTACTAATGTTATCCTGCTTTTCACAATGTGTGCATGACTATACAGGTTACTGCTTGCTACAAAAAAACTAAGTACAGGAGTAGGTAATACATACCACATTGAGGTGGTGGCTGTGACACCGCTAACTCCCACTTCCTGTAGTCCCATTGTTTGGTGCCAGGAGGAGTAAATGGCCGCTGTTGGCGATAATGCAGTGGCCTATTCGGCTGCTGCTGACCATAATGTGGTGGAGGAATTGACTGCTGTTGGCGATAATGATGTGGCCTATTTAGCTGCTGTTGACCATAAAATGGTGGAGGAATCGGCTGCCTATAATGCATTGGACGATTCTGCTGCTGCTGGCGATGATATGGTGGAGGAGTCGGTTGCTGGTGTCGATATTGTGGGGAAGGGCGCGGAAATGGTTGTTGTGGCGGTGGTTGACGGTAATGTTGATTTTGGAAATTCCGTCCATTTCCCTGCCTGAATCCATTATTAGCAGCTTCAACTGTTCGCAAATTTGAATCTTCAGTAAGCAATGATTCTTGATTTTCAGACGGAGAACAAAATTCTCTAGGCTGTGAGAAAAAAATAAATTAAGAATCCAATGTTTATGATTTCAATTTCAAATAAAGAAAGAAGAAATAAATAAAAAGATTTGATTTAGGGTTTCTTACGTACGTAACCACCACGAACAGAAGACATTGAAACGAAATTAATGTCAGTAGTAGCAGCTGCAATTCTAATTGATTGTAACGAAGACGAAGAAGAAGAGGCGAACCTCATTCTATTTCTAGGGTTTTCATTTCTGAGGTTATTAGGGTTTTTATGATCGTCAATTTCGTCGTCTTCTTCTTCGACCTTCGTTTTCCTTTTTTCGACTGTAAAATCAGTCGAGAGAAAGAGTCGAGGTAAATACTGAAGACAAGTTCATGGGCAGCCCATTTAAATGACTGCCGACCAAAGAACTCGCGTATAATGACCAGCGGGGTTGGGTGCGGATTACTTGCTATTGTTTTCGCTATTTAAGGCGCAGTTCATTAGGGTTTTAACTTTAAGGTCAATAGAGAAAACTCAAGACCTCTCTGCAAAGTAATAAGCTGATCATCTTCAATGGAGAACCTTCCCATAGATATCATAGAGGACATATTTTCTCGCTTATCTGTTGAACTTACCTTATAGTGCAAACGAGTATGCAAAAACATGGAGCAACCTCATCGGTAAAAGTAAACCGGTCTTTTGTTTGCGTATGCAGACGTTTATAATCTCAATATGACGATATAACAGAAGTACAGCTCTACTATGGAGATGAGTATGAAGCAAATCTTGAGCAATATTACTTGACGGGAACACTTGCAAAGTTTGACGGTGGAAATACGATTTGCGTATCCCAAATTCGCATTTTAATTATTATCATCATATGGTTGGTTCATGCAACGGGTTGGTTTGTTTTAAACGAAGAAGAAAACCGTGTTCCTCCTTTTGGTGGCATCTTCAATCCAGTAACCGGGGAACTCCTTTCTCTTACCTTACACTTAGAAGCTGGTTTGAGTTGGCGATCAGTTGATTTGGATACCTTCCTTCCACAAATGAGTACAAGATTGTTAGATGCAGTTATACTGTATTAAACAACGTGGGGAAGGGACACAATGTGTGGAAGGGACATATAGAGGTATATACTCTTGGCTCTCAATGTGGGTGGAGAGGAAAACAAAACCTCCCTTACTTTTGTCGTGAATCGGGCATCTTTGCCAATGGAGCGATTCATTGGATTGGCATAGGATGTCAATGGATGAGCATGGGATTTGAGCGGATTCTCTAGAGACATTCATTACGGTCCGGATTTAGCCCAAGGCCAAAATGGGCACAACGGCAAGAGCTTGGCAGCTTTTCTTTGATACATCAAAGCGTGGTTGTTATTTCCAATTGCACTCACCGCTTGTTTGCAGTTCAAGACATTGTGTTCACCGTAATAACAAGCAACCCGGTAACCCTCACTAAGTTAAGGTTCAACAGGACACCTTAGCCTAATTTTGATGTATTCTGCTTTCTCGTATTTTTGTCACATGTTTTATTATTCATGTGGGGATTGTTGGAAAAAACGGTTTAACCAAGGACTTTGACTTGCCCACAAAATGTTTTTTCCTTGTGAATAGTTAAAACATTAGTCCCACATAGGTGAAAATCTAAACAATTTTAGACTTAAATACCATAGAATTGGGCTATAAGGGCAGCCCTTGGGCACTTAGCCTTTAAAGCGATTGGGAAGACTTAGACTATGGCTAGGTCCTTTTCCAGACGCCGCAGTGCTTCGCATTGCACACGCACGCCGTCCGTCACGGTCTGGGTGTGGGTTCAATAAGACTTATCTTTTACCGAAAATTTTACTCATGCTTTCGCACATGTGTCTTTTGTTTGGACGTGCTTGTCACATATGTGAACAATATTCCCGTGTCCTACGTGTTTGGTTTCACGCTTAAAATAAAAAGCAAGTTTCAAAACCCATTCTCGCAAAAGTGCTTTTCGTGACAAAGTCGCTTTCGGAAACCACACACTGTTTGAAGTCCGATTTCTTTGGCTTGTTTTGTTTGTTTGAAGAACAAAAAAACATAACCAGAACTTTGTCATACGCATGGGTTTTCCTTGGCGTTTTCTCTTGTTTTGCTTAATGATTTTTGTTTTCATCATAAACACACCAAGAGAAGCTTTCTCTCTTCTTCTTCTTCCTCTCTTTGCTTTAATGAGTTCTTAAGGTTTTTTGAGAAATAAAAACTTTGAAGCTTTTGTCTCTTGAGTAACAACTTTTCCAAAGGTCTTAGCTCTTAGGGTACCTTCCTTGTATGCTACATCGAGAGGTACTAGCGGTAGTTGTATCCTGGAGGTGACTCAACCGCTATAGCATCTCGGAGGTAGCGGGCGATATTGCCTTTAGGTCGGGCGTATTAATGCGTCTGCCTGCTATTCAGCTTACCATTGTTTGAGCATCACCAACAACATCGGTGAAGCATGGGTTTGAGCTAAGTATATTCTTCACATCTCTTTCATTATTGTTACATTGTTTCCAATAAACTAAAGGCAATAGCGCTTCTTTATTATTACCGTAACAAAATGGGAAAGAGCTTTATCCGAGACAAAACCCCAAAGTTTAGTGGTAAGGATTTTAACGATGGCAATCCAAAATGTTGTTTTTCTTAAAAAGACCAAAGGTTAGATGAAGTTGCCCTTTACAGACACTTAAAAGGCTTCATGACCGCTATGAACATGATCTAGAGAGGTGGACTAGGAAGAATTACATGTGCAAAAACCATATTCTTAATCGTCTGGATGACTCTTTGTACGACTTTTATAATGCAAAAGAAAATTTTAATGCTTACCATTTGTGGGAAGCCCTTGAGGATAAGTATCTTCACGAGGTTCATTGAGGAGCAAGAAGTTCTTGATGGCTAAGTTCCTGGATTTCCAAGATGACCATGAAAGCCCGTTGTAGATCAATTCGTCAACTCCGCCTACTCATCAACGAAATCCTTGTTGAAGGCTTGCGCTTTGATGAAGCCTACAAGTATCTCGTGAGCGTGATCAAAGCTTCCACCCTCATGGAACGAGTACCAAGAGAGGTCATGGACACAAAATCGCCAAATCACCATGGTGGAGCTAGGGAAAATGATCCGGTGGAGGAACTTCGCGGCAACAAGAACAAGAGCCTGACGCCGAGCAAAGACATGTCCAACAAGGCGCATGTATCGACGATAAGGCGGCATCAAAGAACAAGCATGGAGAATCCAAAAAATGGTAATGTATTTAACAAACGTCGAAACCCCAAAGGTAACAATCTTAAGCCTAGGGGTGGTGTCTCCAAAACACCATCAAAGGCGATCGCTATAATCATGGAAAAGTCGGCCATATGGCCAAAGACCGTAAGGCACCTAAGAAGACCAAAATCGATTCTAAACGGAAAAATAAGGCAAACATAGTAGATAATTCTGGATATTTTTCTGGCATGGTGTCTCAAGTCAACCTTTGTCTCAAATGTGACCAATGTGAGAGACTGGTGGCTAGATTCTGAGCCACCTGCATGTCCGCAAGTTCGTAAATGCTTTCTCCTCCTATGGCACCAGAGACGATGAGAAAATGTATACGGGTAACTCCTCCACCTCGAAAGTTGTAGGGGAAAGGCAAGGTTGAGTCAAGCTTACTTCAGAAAAAACTCGCATTGAATGACGTATCACGTCCCGCATATATGCAAGAATCTTGTCTCGTAAACCATCTTACTAGGGAAAGGTTTTAAATTTGAGTCGAGTCTAACAAAGTTGTAATCTTAAGGGTGGTGACTTCAGAGGAAAGGGTTACGTCACCGAGAACATGATTAAGCTTAGTGTACTTTCCCTTGAACTTGAACGAAAATGCATCTTCTTCTCGCTTTATGTTTGTGACTCCTCACATGTTTGGCATGATAGACTAGGACATGTTAACTTCCAAATCCATTGAAAAACTTGCTAGTCTAGCCGTATTCTAAAATAAACTTTGACAAGAGGTCATAAATGTGAAATTTGTGTCAATCTAAATTTGCAAGAAAACCCTTTAACAAAAAAGGTTGAACGTAGTACAACTCCCCTAGAACTAATTCACTCGGATTTAGGAGATTTAAAATCAACTCCAACTAAAGGTGGTAAAAAATGGTACATCACTTTTATCGATGATCACTCCCGAGCATCTCACAAGTTTACCTCTAGAAGCAAGGATGAAGCCTTAGAAGCTTTCAAATTATATAAACTTGAAGTAGAAAACCAAAGAGGCGTTACAATTAAAACTCTTAGGTCAATTTCGAGGCGGTGAGTATGTGATACCCATAGGAGAATTTTGCAAACTTAATGGCATCATTCACGAGACTACCGCACCTCGTTCACCTCGGTCGAATGGAGTAGCAAAGGAAAACCGAACACTCATAGATACTGGTAAACGCTATGTTAGCTAGCTCAGTGGGCTACCCTCGAACTTGTGGGGGAAGCAATTCTCTCCGCTTGTTATATCTTGAACCGCATTCCATTTAAGAAATGAGTAAAACCCATTATGAATTATGGATAGGTAGACCACCTTCCTACGCATTCTTTAAAGTGTGGGGGTGTTTGGCCAAGGTGGGCATTCCTCGCCTCTAAGCAAACCAAAATAGACCTAAAACTATGGATCGTGTTTTCTTAGGGTTACTCAAGCACTCTAGCCGTGATAGGTTCATGGTCATGCAGATATGCACCATTATGGAATCTAGAGATGCAGTGTTCTTTGAACACATTTTTCCTTTTTAGGTCCTGTGGACCTTGCAAAGGGTCCGCGATGACCTCTCGTATGTTCCTTCGACTAGTCAAACCCCAACTCTAGATGTTGAAACCGAACCTAGAAGAAGGAGAGGGCCGAACCGAGAAAAGTTTGGTCCAGCAGTTTGTGACTTTTCATGAGAGTCTCGAACCCCAAACCCATAAGGAAGCAATGACTTGTCCTGGAAAGCTCCTTCCGGGGAAGAAGCTTCCCTTAATGAGTGGGATTCCATTCAAGATAACGACACTTGGGATCCGGTAGACTTACCTCCCGGTAGTAAAGCCATAGGGTGCAAATGGGTCTTAAAAGAAAGCTTAGACCGGATGGGACTACGAGTAAAAACAAACAGCTAGGTTGGTAGTCAAGGGCTACAGAAAAGGAAGGAGTAGATTTCTTTGATACATATTCAGGCCACTAGAATCACTTCTATTAGGATGCCGATTCTATTAGTTTCTATTTATGATTTGCATATACATCGGATGGATGTTAAAACGCATTTTACATGGTGAATTGAATGAAGAAATTTACATGGAACAACCTCAAGGTTTTGTGTGAAAGGTTTAGAAGATAAAGTATGCAAATTGAAAAATCTCCGTATGGTTTAAAACAAGCACCCAAAACGTTGGCATGAAAAATTTGATCATGTAATGATGACTAATGGTCAATTAATGAATCGATAAATGTGTTTATGTTAAATCCCAAGTGGATAATTCTCATGTTATCAGATACATATGTTGATGATATGCTCATATTAGGCAAGAACCTTGAAATCATTAATGCCACTAAAAGCATGCTCAGAACTAAAAACTTTGACATGAAAGACTTAGGCCTCTTTGATATAATCTTAGGGATGAAAGTCGTAAAGACAACCCGATGGTTATAATCTTAGTCAATCTCATTATGTCGAAATCGTGCTCAAGAGATTTAAGCATGAAAATGCTAAACTCGCATCTACTCCTTATGACCCCAATTGTAAAATTGAAAAAGAACAAGGGTGAAGGAATTCACAACCTCGAGTATTCTCGCAGTTATGTGATTAATGTATTTGATGAATCACGGACACCGATATTGCCTACCAGGTGGAGTGATTGAGCAGTACACTTGTAACCCGGGGAGAATCACTGGAAAGCCACATGCAGTTCTACCCATCGAGAGGAACTTCAAACTATTGCTTAAGTTTTGGGAAGTATCCTGGTTGTGATAGAGGGGTCCTGGATGCCAACCGGATATCAGAGTGACATATGCAAGTGCACAAGTGGGTACGTCACACACTTGGAGGTGCGTCAGTCATGGAAGTCTTCCAAACAGACATGTATAGCTCCGATCCAAAGATGTGGAGTCCGAGTTTATAGCCTTGGATAAGCAGGCAGAGGAAGTCGAATGGATACGAGGTTTCCCGGGAGGAATTCCACTGGCCCAAGCACATGTCTTATCGCAATCCACCGTGACAAGAAAGCCGCTATTGATGTGCAGAGAATAAGGTGTACAACGGGAAAGTCGATACACATTCGTAGAAGACACAAGACAGTGAGACAACTACTCTCTACAGGGTATCATCTCCCATAGACTTTGTAGGTCTAAAGAGAATTTCAGCACTTTGACGAAAGGGTTACTCTAGAGAGAAAGTTAGTTCCGCATCGAGGGGATGGGACTTAAGCTCATAGAATAAAATTGCCAAGAAGGATACTCAACCTTGTGAATGGAGCTCAGTAATCAAGGTTCAATGAGACTACTAATTTTTGGTGATAACGGTGAGAGAAAGCACTATCTTAGTCCCTCCCTATGGTGCAAATCAAAGTGATAGTGCTACTCTGCATGATTTAGGATGATCCGTTGAGATCTTAATGAGTACCATGGCTTTGATTAAAGCGGGGTGTGGCAGGACACTTTTATGGACTCACCTATGTGAATGTTGGAAGTGGGGCCGCTTCCTATGAGAATTTGAGCGGATTCTCTAGAGACATTCATTACGTCCGGATTTGCCCAAGGCCAAAATGGGCACACCGGCAAGAGCTTGCGGCTTTTCTTTGATACATCAAAGCGTGGTTGTTATTTCTAGATTGCACTCACCGTTGTCTGCTCAAGACATTGTGTTCACCGTAACAACAAGCAGAGTTCCAGTAACCTCTCACTAAGTTAAGGTTCAACTGGGACACCTTAGCTTAATTTTGATGTATTCTGTTTTCGTATTTTTGTCGACATGTTTATTATTCATGGGGATTGTTGGAAAAAACGTGTTTAACCAAGGACTTGACTTGCCCACAAAATGTTTTTCCTTGTGAATAGTTAAAACATTAGTCCCACATAGGTGAAAATCTAAACAATTTTAGACTTAAATACCATAGAATTGGGCTATAAGGGCAGGCCCTTTGGGCACTTAGCCTTTTTGTGCGATTGGGAAGACTTAGACTATGGCTAGGGTCCCTTTCCCGTACGATGGTGCTTCGTGAGGTAGCACGCACGCGCCGTCCGTCCGGCTGGGTCGGGTCCTGTGTGGGTGTGGGTCAATAAGACTTATCTTTTATCAAAATTTTACTCATGTTTTCTGCACATGTGTCTTTTTTTTTGGACGTGCTTGTCACATATGTGAAGCAATATTCCCTGTCCTTACGTGTTTGGTTTTCGCTTAAAACAAAAGCTGTTTAAAAATCGATTCGCAAAAGTGCTTTTCAGATAAAGTCATTTCGGCTGTAAAACTACACAATGTTTGAAGTCGATTTCTTTGGCTTGTTTTGTTTGTTTGAAGAACAAAACATAACCAAAGAACCTTGTCATACGCATGGGTTTTCCTTGGCGTTTTCTCTTGTTTTGCTTACCGATTTTTGTTTCTCACTTCACAACACACACCAAGAGAAGCTTTCTCTTCTCTTCTTCTTCTTCCTCTCTTCTCGTTTTCTTAACGTAGTTCTTAAGGTTTTTTGAGAAATAAAACTTTGATTTTTCTCTCTTGGAGTAACAACTTTTCCAGGTGCTGCTAAGCTCTTAGGGTACCTTCCTTGTATGCTACATCGAGAGGTACTAGCGGTAGTCAGTATCCTCGGAGGTGACTCGCCAACTGCTATAGCATCTCGCAGGAGTAGCAGCGATATTGCCTTTAGGTCAGCCGTATTTATACGTGCCTCTACCTGCTCCAATTACCATTGTTTGAGCATCACCAACAAACATCGTGATGAAGCATGGGTTTGAGCTAAGTATATTCTTCACATCTCTTTCATTATTGTTACATTGTTTCCAACACAAAATGCTCCGATAATGATATGATTTTTTGGATAATGATGAGATTTCGGAGACTAAGGTATCACGTAAAAAGAGGAAGTGCTAGCTCCATGCAGGTAGAAAAATGAGCGTCTTTGGTTAACTAATATAAATTATCATTTACTATGAATCCTATGTTCTTTAGCTTTTATGTTCATCCGTAAAGATTATTGGTTAGTCTTCTTTGTGTTCTTGAAAGGTCACTGAATTTTCTGATATTTTTATTTGAATGTTTTATTCTTCGTGTTAATTTTATATGAAACCTTTTTATTGACCTTAGATATGTCTTTAATATGTATGTATCACCTCTATATAGCAATCTTGTAGCCAATGTCTGCAGAAGGTTCATCTCTAGTAGTTATCGCAGCTGTCCTTGATCAGTTTTCTGCATTCCCGAATGGCACACTCATGAACAGTAGTGAAGTGCCAATTATTAAACCTAGACTCACAGCAGAGAGCATATAATCCAGAAAACACTAAAATTGATCTGTTGAGAAATTAGCCCAAAACCAACCGGCATTTCTTAAATGCTTTTGAAGCAGCATCTGCGACATAAGTACCATGTAAAATCTCTACTTACATGCAATGTTAATCTCTACTTACAGCATCTGCTTCTACCCATTAACATGGACATTCTAAATGTGAACAAACAAGAGAAGCAGTACATTCCACATCAAAATGAACCAAGTTAATAATTCATGAATTGCCGAACATGATGTACGACCAGAGCTACAAATGGATTCATATAAAAGTGCCCACAAAGTAAACAAGAGAGGTAGTATAGCCACCACGAAAAGAAGACATTGAAAACGAGATTAATGTCAGTAGAAGCAGCTGCAATTATTAAAGATTGTAACGAAGAAGAGGCAAACCTCATTCTATTTCTAGCGTTTTCATTTCTGAGTGTTTTCGTTATTAGGGTTTCGTGATCGTCAATTTGGTGTCTTCTTCTTCATACTGAAGATCATGGGCTTGGCCCATTTAAAAGAACCCGCATATGATTACCGGCGGGTTGGATGCGGATTACTTGTTTTGTTTTCACTATTTAAGGCGCAATTCATTAGGGTTTTAAGGTCCAGAGAGAAAACTCAAGACGTCTTTAGAGTGATAAGGTGATTGATTAGGGTTTAATTTTTATCGGTTTGTTTTTGAAAGCTTGGATCATCTTACTCAATGGAGAACCTTCCCATACATATCATACAAAACATATTTTCTCGCTTATCTATTGAACCCACTTTACAGTGCCAGCGAGTATGCAAATTATGGAAAAACCTCATCGGTAAAAATAAAATCGGTCTCTTGTTCGCTTATGCAGACGTTCATAATCTCCAATATGACGATATATCAGAAGTACAGCTCTACTATGGAGATGAGTACGAAGCAAATCTTGAGCAATACTACTCCACCGAAACACTTGCGAAGTTAGACGGTGGAAAATACGATTTGCGCATCCCATATTTTCGTTGTTATCATCACATGGTTGGTTCATGCAATGGATTGGTTTGTTTTCAACGCAACCTTAACCGTGTTCCTCCATTTGGTGGCATCTTCAATCCAGTAACCGGAGAACTCCTTTCTCTTCCAGGTTTAAGTAAAGAAGCGGGTTTGAGTTGGAGATCAGTCGGATTTGGATACCTTCCTTCCAAAAATGAGTATAAGGTTGTTAGATGCAGTTACACTGAGTTAAACAATGTGTGGAAGGGACATGTGGAGGTATATACTCTTGGCTCTCAACGTGGATGGAGAGGAAAACGAAACTCTCTTACTTTCTTCGTGAATCGGGCATCTTTGCCAATGGAGCGATTCATTGGATTGGCGAGAGATGTAATTGGGTGAGCAAAAGATGTCGTGGAGCACGTTATAAGATTCTCGCCTATGATTTGGCGGATGAGAAGTTCAAGCACGCCATGTCATTACCTTTTGATTTTCATAGAGGTGAAGATAGACTCGAGTTGATGGGGGAAACATATGTGCACTTCGCTATGTTGGAGGCGGACCAATCATAATATGGGCATTTAAAAACGATTGTGAATGAAAACATATCGCGACCAAAAGCAACAAATTACTACGACCACAGTTGGAGCTGGAGTAGCGAATTTAGTATAGCAATCGCAGACCCAGAGAAGTATAAGAAGTATAAGTACAGGCCGTTTGCAATAACAAGGAGCAATGAAGTTTTATTATGGCATGAACAGGATGAACATAGGACACTATATTGCTACAACAATGATACATCAACTCTAACTAAGCTTTGGGACAGCGAAGGTACAAGAATGTCATGGGTTGAAGCAATTCCTCACATGAATACCCTTGTTTCTTTAAAGGATCTTGGAGAGCGCTCTGGTAATAGTATGACTTTGGATGATGATGAGATTTCAGAGAGTAAGATATCGATACAACGTAAAAAGAGGAAGCGCTAGCACCATGCAGGACTAGTTAGTAAAGTGAGCGCGTTTGGTTAATTAGTATAAATTGTCATTTCCTTTATGTTTGATTTTTGGGAATATTGGGGATATGCCCCAAAATCGACTGTCATCTTGGGGATATGCCCCAAGATTCCAATTTTCGGGAATATGCTCCAGCCGTTCAAAATTCCATCCAAAACCGTTAAGTAGTCAATATTCACACACACTTAGGATCACATATGCGAATTAAAAGACAAGATACTTTATATATTAACACCTTTACAAGGTTCGGGAACATATTCGACGAAAAAATCTCGAAAAAATTGGAGAGAAAGGTCGGACACATTTACGGTAAATAGTCTCACGGTTCCTTGACGGAAACCGTTACTTTGGGGCATATTCCCAAAAACTGGAATCCTGAGGCATATCCCCAAGATGACAGTCGATTTTGGGGCATATTCCCCATTTTCCGTTGATTTTTAGTTACTCTACTTTGTGTTCTTGAAAGGTCAGTAAACTTCTTGTTTGAATGCTTTTATTCTTCATGTTAATTTTATACAGTATATAACCTTGTTATTGGCCTTTAATATAAAGGGATCGCCTCTAAATTGTTGTTATAGGGGTTGGCCTCTTCTTCCATGATGGAACAAAAATACGGTCAGTTCCATCACACTTTAAACATTTTTGCGCAGAGTATGAATAAATGATATATATCCTGGACCGACGTAGCTAACAATGTCTGCAACAACTTTATCTCTAGTTGTGTTGTTATCGTACCTGGCCTCTGCGTTCCCATATGGTACACACATTAACAGTGGTGAAGTTCCAATTATCAAAACGAGATACACTCCAGAGAATTCTATTTTGCTGGACTCAGAGGTTTTCCTCTTTGGGAAAGCACATAATGTGAAGGTTGTCTTTGTCAATGATGTAAAAAAACAAATCAAAGAAAAAGCGAAATAAATGATCGATTTCACATATATACGTGAATGCCCACGTACCCTAACCATATTAGTGAGAAATCTTTTGAAAAACTGCATGCTTGGCGATGCTTTAGTGGGGGGGGATTCGGCTGCTGGTGGCAATAATATGGTGGGGGATTGGGACGCTGTTGCCCATATTGTAGGGGAATAACAATTAAAATTCATAATATATCAAACAACTAATTAATATAAGAGGCACTTATCTGTTTTTATGTCGTCTCTCATTCAATTGTTGACGTCTTCCACATCCCTGTTAAACACCATGAATGAACAAATTGGTAATGGTGGATTGAGGCACATGTTCAACATATGTGCCCTTAAGACAAGAATGCCGACTGCCACACTCAATAGATGATGCTATAGCCCTACGGGTACATCCGCTCCAAGATACAACAATCCTAACAAATTTGAATAGCACATTCAAACTTGTCCTTTTAGAACTTGGCAAAATGAAACTGCGAATAATCACTAAAAAAAACCTCGTATCAAACATAGAAAACGAAGAAGAAGAGGTATGCAACACCGGTGGATTTGAGAGAGATTTTTTTTTTCTATATGTATCAAAACCCTAGTGCAATTCCATATATATATGTAAGATAAAAACTTACCCAATAAAACTAAGAGATAATTTTGGAAGGTATTTTAATTATTTTGAAAAACCGTTTTATAATAAAATTTTTATTCACATAAAAACCGGTGGTTTTCCAACAATCACATGAATGAAAATACGATAAAACACGAAAAACAGGAAATATCACGAATAGGCATAGGTGTCCATCGGGTCTTGAACCTTTGCTTAGTGAGAGATTAGGAATTACTTGTTAGCCGCTGTCTATAAAGTCTTGAACTGCCTAACATTTGGTGTAACTCGCAATAACAACCACACATGATATCTCCAAGGTTGCTGCTAAGCTCCGCCTGTTGTGTCCATTTTGGCCTACGAGACGTATCTTGTTTCTCGTAATGCTCTAGAGAATCGAAGCTCAATTCTCATAGGAAGCGGCCCCACTTCCTCATTCAGACAGGGGTGAGTTCCATCAAAGAGTGCTTTCATCGCTACACCCCCACTTCAATCTTAAATTTGAAACTATGGAACTCATTAAGACTCATTAAAAGTCATCCTTCACATGCGGTCACACTATCACATCTACACCATAGGGAAGGGACAAAGAGAATATAATTCTCTGCGATAGTGTTTACCTTTACCCACCATAAATTAGTTGTCTCATTCGAAACCTTGATCTTGGGATATCCAGGTGGTAAGGTTGAGTATCCTTCATGGCAAGTTTAATTTTGTGAGCTTAAGTCCCATCCCCTCGATGTATAATTTCAAACTATCTCTCTAGATTATCCTTTCACAAAGGATCACTAATTTTTCCTCAATGACTTCCACTATGTCCATGAGGTTCTCTTTTGACTTTACATGTCTAATGAGACTCTCTTTTTGACTTTCATGAATCAACTAAAAATTACTTCATTAGAGAGTATAGTTGTCTTACCGAATTAGCCTTCGAGTATGTCTAGACTTTGTCATTGCTCATTTACTTTAGACTCACATAGTCAATTGAGTTTCTCAATGATGGCCACAAAGCTTCGGTCACGAGGAATATCTTCTAAGAAGCACTACTAATAGCCATTCCTGGCTCTCTCCCCGTTTGAATTAAAGCACACGAACATTGATTTCTCGAAAAACCAATTTCATCATGTCTATTTTAAGGACTTCCTTAGATAGACACTCCTTAAGAGGGTACACACATAAGCTAAGATTTTTCGATAGCCTTGAAAAACAACAACATCTCTTAAGGTCAAGTGACAATATGTATCGCATACACAATTTAAGATGTACCTCAATTATCTCAAGTCTCGTCGGATCATCCTAAAGAATTCTTTTGAGATACTAGTGTATTTGTATACACTTTATATCTCGCACATTTACAACAAACATTAAACTCATCGAGTTTGAAAGACCATTTTCTTCAGTACTTTCAAGGTTCCCTTTGATCCTTTAGATCATATCAACTAACTTGGTCTTTAACCAAATCATAAATATCAAATATTCCATAGGTGGTTGTAAAGCTATAAAAATACATGTACTATTCACTAGCACGTTGATTTTCTCAAAATTAAGGTTGGTGCAATATATATCACATATTTGAAATTAAATATGTACCTCATGCATTCCAATATCTGATCCTCTAGCCGTAACATCCTGTGGTTTTCCAAGGTAAACATGGACATGCACATCTGCTTTACAACACATACTAAACACGTTAGACAGAAACTATATCCTCAAAATTTATTTTGGTTACCTAGCCTCTTCGATCCTTTAGACCACATCAATCGCATATTAGTTTCTGTCAAATCTTAAACAAACATTCGATTTATTAGTAGATAAAAACATATTTCCATATCACAAGATATATCATAATAGAGGCAATAAATAAGATTAGTATCTAAGCTTATACAAATATATATATAAAGTCGGGTTGCATCAGGTGTACTTCATTCGCAAACCTTATAGTTTGTTCCTCATCAGTTAACTTGTCAAGGATACTTCTGTGTATCATTACACACCGACATGTGCAAATAAGATGTACAATTTTCCATATTACTTATTTTCTCTAAATTATGGCTACAAGTGGTCCATAAACACATGTCTTTCTTATCTTCTTCAAGGTTGTTTGATACATTCATCATATACTTCCTCTCTCAGCTTGATGGATTGCCATCAAGATCATAGGTCTTTTCCCCACATTTATGATGAATTCTAGACAAACCTCTTGCTTTGAGCAAGTACACAACAACAACAAATGCAATAATTTATCAACGCAAGATGATCCGCATCTCCGTAGTTGAAAATCTCAGCACAAAAGAGCCTCACTATAAAGGTGTACAACCTAAATACCTTCTCAACGACAGTCACATTGAATAATTGTTATGAGGCTGTTTACCGTAATTTACCAATTCCTACTCCAACATGAGATTTACACAACTCGAAATAAAACACGCACCCAGATGGGGGTTGGTACCTGACGCGGGTTCCAAAGTAGGAATCAATTGCAAATTAACTTACTCGTACCACCTGTATAATTTTGCATGATGCAGGGCTCTTTTGTTGGCACAATCTAGTGTTCCAGTTCCATCATCCATCGCTCATCTTCGTGACGCAAATCTCTTACCTGGATGACTTACACTTACAACCAAGTTAGCTATCAAAAATTAATTATTCAAGAATGTGGTACTATTTCAACCATTTGCGGAACTGGTGTATACATTTAAAACTCGGCAGTACACACATTCGCCATTTGATGCTCCCAGTGTTCCGGTAATACTAAAAGGAGTTGATCAGCGTACTTCTATGGTTCTAATGTGCATTACTACGTGCCACCTAGAACAGATCTTCAAGCTGTAGTGAAAGATTTAGCTTGAAACGACCCATCAATTAAGGATAATAGAGGTCCTTCTATGCACGTCTATTGACTTGATAAGACATATTTATCCCCTCCTAGCAATCCCTGCCGAATTGAGAGAACAAGCCCAAAAAGTATAACAGAACCATATTTCACCCGTTTCCTTCCTCTATAGAAGACTAGAACCTACAGTGCTTCCACTTCTTCGTCAAGGTAAAATTGCAGAGTATTCGGATAGCCCCGTTGCATCCATGAATTTTTACATAATGGCAGATACTGTACCACTATAATTCATTAGTTGTCTAATTACATAATGTACCACCTGACAATCATTTCTTTCCCTCACAGATAAGTAATTTAATCAAACAAAGAGAAGTCTATAATTAGTGGTCCCATCAGACTAACATTCAGTTTACTATGAATTTTCCAAAGTCCCTCCTCAAAAGATCAGCACCAGCAACTTTTGATTTTACAAATCTAAACTAGTTTAGGCCTTAAGCGACCACCGACCATTAGCATCTACAACTTATTAGATACTAATATCTCGCTAAGCAATATGTTGGCACTCAAATTATCAATACAAACGACATTTCAAAGATAATAATCACCTTTCGTGTTATATGATCCACCAGTAATCTTGCGTAAACCATATCTCCCATAGTATTGAGCTCAGTTCAGCCATATCAACAAAAAGAGACTCAAAGACCTGTTCCTTGTCCAAATGCCAACTGATTTCGGTATTCACTAGTCAGTTCCAACTGATTTCGGTGTTCACCAGTCAGTTCTTAATATGCGTATCAACCTCGACACCTCGTGTAGGCACTAGACCATATGATAACATGTTGTTGTCATCTCTTTGTCCCAAGTATCAAGTCGAAATGTTGATACTCTTGTAAATGTACCACACAAGTGATAGCTTTTTGCTAACCGAGAAAACGAACCTGTAAAATACTTCTAAGGAATGAAGCATGCCTCCATGTTGAATTCGGAACGGGAGCAAATCATATTCCAAAAATCAGTACGACCATTCCTCTTAACACTTGAGTTAAGTGAGAAAGAGATAACGTCCTTCAAATAACGGACTGAGTCGTAGCTTGCTTTTAAGGACAACCACTGACAAAAGAAAGAATTCCTCGCCACACACTATCAGCTATATGTCCCGCATATCATGCTCATGCCGGTATGTTAATGCACTTGCCACCACACACTTTTAGAAACGCCGGTATGTACCAGGCCAGATGATAGCTTTCTGCTGTCAAACAATCAACCACTTTATTAATTGACAACTGCAAGAAACATTCTCAATTAAAAAACTAATTAATAGCCCATACTCCACATGGTTAGATCATGAGACACATCAAAAGCATGACTCGTGAAGCTCAATAACCAACAGGACAAATTTTGATTTCATTCAATTTTTAAAAATTGTATGAGAAAATTTTCTCACACGTAAGACATCAAATAGCTCATATGCAAGACAAAGACTTGGTTTTCCCTTTTCTATAGCACACACACTATGTACCGAAATTCTGAGGATATAAAAGATACCCCATATAAACCAGTTAGGTTCATCACGATCACAAGTAAAGTGAAAAAACAGTCACCGTGTATAAGTACGAGAGCTACTTATCAAACCCAATTCGATTCTTTCTTAATTGTTACTCTAATATATAATTTCTTGTCTTAAGATTGTAGGGGAATAACAATTAAAATTCATAATATATCAAACAACTAATTAATATAAGAGGCACTTATCTGTTTTATGTCGTCTCCTATTCAAATGTTGACGTCTTCCACATCCCTGTTAAACACCATGAATGAACAAATTGGTAATGGTGGATTGAGGCACATGTTCAACATCTTTGTCCTTAAGACAAGAATGCCCGGCTACACTACGAATAGATGATGCTATAGCCCTACGGGTACATCCGCCTCCAAGATACAATAATCCTAAATAAATTTGAATAGCACATTCAAATTTGTCCTTTTAGAACTTGGCAGCGGAAAACTCACGAATCGTTAGCACTTAAAAAAAAACCTCGTATCAAACATAGAAAACGAAGAAGAAGAGGTATGCAACACCGGTGGATTTGAGAGAGATTTTTTTTTTTTCTATATATATCAAAACCCTAGTGCAATTCCATATATATATGTAAGATAAAAACTTACCCAATAAAACTAAGAGATAATTTTGGAAGGTATTTTAATTATTTTGAAAAACCGTTTTATAATAAAATTTTTATTCACATAAAAACCGGTGGTTTTCCAACATGTCTGCAACAACTTTATCTCTAGTTGTGTTGTTATCGTACCTGGCCTCTGCGTTCCCATATGGTACACATTAACAGTGGTGAAGTTCCAATTATCAAAACGAGATACACTCCAGAGAATTCTATTTTGCTGGACTCAGAGGTTTTCCTCTTTGGGAAAGCACATAATGTGAAGGTTGTCTTTGTCAATGATGTAAAAAAACAAATCAAAGAAAAAGCGAAATAAATGATCGATTTCACATATATACGTGAATGCCCACGTACCCTAACCATATTAGTGAGAAATCTTTTGAAAAACTGCATGCTTGGCGATGCTTTAGTGGGGGGGGGATTCGGCTGCTGGTGGCAATAATATGGTGGGGGATTGGGACGCTGTTGCCCATATTGTGGGGTTGGGCGCAAATGGATGATGTTTTGGCGGTTGTGTACGGTAATGTTGATTTTGGAAATTCCGTTTTGCAGCTTCAACTGATCGAAAATGCGAATCTCCAGTAAGCAATAATTGTTGATTTCGGACGAGAGCAAAATTCTATATTTGAATGTCGACCTCCTCATCTTCCTATGGGCTGTGAAATACAAAATAAGAATAATTTTTTTCGCCTTGGCCCATTTGAATGATTTCCGGGTGCGTTTTGCTCAACAAATACAATTTTTTGTCATCACTTTTAGACCAGCAGAGCTTGATTTTTCTCTGGACAGCAACTGGAAAATGGCCGGAGAATCCTTGTCGACTACACCATCCTGAAGGTTTCAACCGGTTTTGCGTCTTCGTAATATTATGCAGATTACTTTGCTCCAGCAATTGGGGTCAAGGCCAAGTTTCAGGACAAGGACGGACTTCCCAGAGCGGCAAAGGTTGATTTATGCTGGAACGCATTGTTGCTGATTAAAACATTCAGAACGGGCGTATGCTTCACCTTCATGTTCGTGTATGTGGTAAACAAAATTAACAAATTGGATTTAGCTTCCCAGAGAACTACTAGTACATCTCCTGATGCGAAGTGATGACTAATTTACTTCTCTGACTTTCTACTTCAGACTTTATGTAACATATAATTACATGATCCAGCTTCATGCACTACAAGAAAGTCTAGCTATTGCTGAACACCATATATTGCCGCAACTTCAATATAGGTGTTGCGAAAGCAAATTTTTAGCCACAGTACTTTTCAGCTGCAGCTAAAAGCTACTCACTCCGTTTCAATTTACTTGCTTTTTTAGGGTTTCTTTTGTGTTCCAAATTAGATGATAGTTTTAGTATTAATCCCCAATTCTCTCTAATTTACCCCTGCTTTGGAATCACACCAGAGAATTAATACTCATCGTAATCAACACAAAAAATTACTTTAATTTTTAAATATACCCCATGGAGGATATATACTCAATCTTGGAATATTTGGTAGTACATCCCAAGTAAATTGTTACGGGATTGATAACTTTCTAGAATCTAGAAACACAAACTAGCCTATTTAACTCTTTAACAGGAATTAATATGGGTATTATTGGAAAAATTTTACTCTCTCTGACATTTCTTAATCTCCGTGAAAAACTCTACAACGTCAAGTAAATCGGAACGGAGGGAGTATAATTTACTGCTGCAAAATGATATTTTTGCCACACAACGTAGCAACAATATGAAAAGAGTGTGGCAAAAGTATAATCTCTTTGTTTAAGAATAAAGATTGGGTGCAGCAATAGACTTCTTGCTACATAGATTATCGCGACACCAATATGGGTTTATGCAACCATTGGGTGCTGCAATATATTAAGTTTCTTGTAGTGATGACAGTTTCATGATTAATTCAAAGACTACAAAGACTCCGGGAGGAGCATTGTTATTTGGCTACAAAGATTCATGGACCCAGAGAAATCTACGAAACCGAGGTAATAATCATTTTCTTTTTTACTAGCGTATTGTTGTTTTATTCGCAATAATACTCTACTAATTTTGTAAAGTATTGTATGTTTAATAGTATCATTCCGATGTGATTTGTCTACTCAAACCCACGGCCTCACCAACAAAAATGAAAGAATGGCCTTTAGACTAAAAATGTGAAAGGTTCAACTCGGGGTTATCTCTGTCGCCGAGAATTCAATGTTGGAACATGATCGGGTCTTGATATCGTCTTTGTGGAGAGAACGCACCAGACCCGACACCTTTCATATGCCATTTGGGGAGATGACGATTACTCTAGGATGATGTGAGGCAAATTCTCAATCTCAATGATCATGGTGTAGCTTTCAAGTATAACTACACAAAGCAATTAAACTGGGAAAACTTTATGAACTCATTCAAGTGTCTTGGTTGGGATAAAGCGACAGCGGACATTGAGTTAAACAGTGATTTACTTACAAGACTAGGCAGTTCATCATGAGTCGGTTGGGTGAAGATGTTCGCAGAGCACAAAGGAGAAAGAAAAGCAAGGACCGTTAAGCTTATCTGTATGGGAATCCATGGCCATCGCCTATCTCTTGTGTCTTTGGATGTGTTATATTCCCAATGCAGTGGGGAAACCGAGTAGACGCAAAACCTTCTACAACTATTGGATCCTCTCCATTAGGTATCAGACTACTATTGGGGCACGACATGGCTTGCATTCTTGATGGAAGAGTTGAGAAAGGCGTTGAGGCTTAGAACTAGCTAAATTTCAGGGAACGTGAATCTAATGCAAGTATTTGCTCAACTCTATTCATACATTGATCGGTGTGTTTTTTTGTTCTTCTAATGCAAGAATCAATTTATAATACTTGATTCGACATCTATGTAGACATGGATCTATGACCACTTACCTAGTCTGAAATTGGCAGTAGAAAACCCGGATTTGGAGAAAAGTACAACGAGAGGAACAAAGTACAAGTTCAATGACAACCGTTCAAGGACAAAAGAGCTGCAGTTGGTTAGATTGAGGGACAAACTAGACGCGATGAAGTCCGCGGAGGTATGTTTTGATCCATACAAGGAAGACTGGGCTAGTGGACATTTAGCGGGTCGTTCCGAGTTGTGTCGTTATTTTGGACCATTGTGGCACCACATAGGTTATGTGATGTACAACGGATCCAGGGTGATGCGACAACATGGTTATTTACAAGCAGTACCATGGCACCACATACATGGAAAGTTCAAGTTGGATGTGGATCATAACGAGTCTAACAAGGACACCATCAAGAAAGTTTACTCTAGTACACCATCTTTTATTGACCATTGGGATCATAGGATGGACTTCATGGTGAACACTAGGAAAGCTTCCAACCGAGGTGATGATAATTCTCTAAGATATATGTTACCGGGAGCATTCTCATCTTCATGTAATCCGTGAGCTCAAAGCAAAGACAACCTCGGTGACTTCCATTTACAAATGTATCGTCAAAGAAAAAATAATAAAAAGTTATGAAAGATCAAAGTGCGATTATTATATCTTTTCCCTTTAATATTACGACTCATTTTTTTAAGGTAAACTCCATTTGATGTTTTGTCAATTAAAAACAGGTGCAAAGGTTAAAGTCTTTGTCCAAATGGTGCACTGCATAAAGGCTGGGATTCTTGTGCCAATTGAAAGCACAGAGAGTTGATTGATAATGTTGATAATGAAGATTATGCAGCGGAGTTTGGGGAGAAAGTAACGAAGAACCATCCCAAGAAAAAACATCAAAGACGAACAAAAGATCTCAGACTTCTTCAAGCTCTCTTGCCGAAGGAACTATTGAGGGAGATGAAGGTGATGCTGGTGATAATGCGGGTCTCCCGGGTCATGCTAAGCATTCTAAAACCTTGGCTAAGAATACTCGGAAGAAAACTAGGTCTTAATGTGTTTTCCGATGTTGTGGATTATGTTGTTTTAACAGTTTCTTTTGGATTATGGTGTTTTAAATACTTGTTTTGGATTATATGTTCTTAAGTTTATGGGTTATGAATGTATTTTGAGTTGTATGTTTATTACTTGATTATCTAAACTGCTGAATTTTTCACAATACTCGGAGGATAAACTAGCAACCTTATCTATCGATTTTGGTGAAATTTCAAAAATGGTCAGATATATATGTGCATAATCGGTAGTCACATTATCAACCTTAACTATCAATTCTAGTGAATTTTCCAAAAATCTGTCAGACAGGTCCATAATCGGAAGTAAAACTATTAAACTTTACTACCGATTATGGTAGTTTCATGTCAAAGTTCTTCTCACACCAAAAAAACCTCTAATCGGACACAACTTTTCTTCTAGTCTACCGATTAACGTGGGGTTTAAAATCGGTAGGTTAGATGACCTTCATAAGATACCGGTTATATTAGTTCCAAATTCGAAAAACTTGAGATTTTTTCAAATTTCAATTTTGGGGCAACTTCATAATCATGAAAATATTAACTCCTAGCCTACCGATTATGTTATTTCCCAAACTGAAAACTTGTGATTTTTCCAATTTCAATTTTTTGGGAAACTTCATAATCGGGAAATGTATACACCAACACTACCGATTATGGCGTTCGTAGAAAAAAAAATGAGGTAAAGCCAATTAAACTACCGATTATGGAGGGTATATTTTCCATTTCGAAAAATCGGAGATAAGGGATAGCTTCAATTTAGGTTTAGGTGACCTTATTTTGTCTTATTAGTCGCCCCTAAAGACGCTAGGATATTTATCCAACACTACATATTTATATGTATTAGAGAAAATTTGTACCGAGGAAAAAAGTGTATGATCCCACAGTACATATTAATATGTACTGAAGGGAAATATATATTAATGGAAAAAGTGTATATATCAACAATACATAATGATATGTACTCAAAGAAAATATGTATCGAAGAAAAAAAGAGTAAAAAAGAAAAAGACTAGATAATCCAACAGTACATATTGATATGTACTCCGGAGGGAAAATGTGTAATGAAAGGAAAATTATATGATCCCACAAAGTACATATCGATCTAATAAAGATGCAAGTAGGAAAACATGTACAGGAAGGAAAAAGCGTATTGAAGGAAAAGTGTATAAATCTACGGTACATATTGATATATATTGTATGACTATACAAAATCTACAAAAATAAATAAATCATGATTTAAGAAAAATAAAAGTAAACCAAATAAACATATCATCATGTCAATTAAACCATGTCGTTTGAATAGACAACCTTCATCTTCTAGTATTGAGCATGGATCCAAATGAAAAAGAAGATTAAAGAATATAAATCAAAACCCAAAATTAATGAATTTATATCTCTTTTTTCTTCATGGATATGAATCTTCTTGATTTTCTTCTTGGCTTGCTTAACTTCTTCACCATCACTTAGTTGTCATAGAACATACCTGGATTTGACGGAGATGAAGCTGATTATAGAGCAATAAAACGATCTTCAAACAAAACCCCTAAAAACACCAGCAGAGAAGAAAAACATATCCAAAATTTTAGAAGATATAGCTGATTGAAATAGTTTCTCTGGTTTTTATTCATCAATCCCCATTGCTAGAGCTTTCCCTATTAGAAAAGGAACTGGAAGCACTAAATAGATATGATTAGAAGGTGTTTAATGTATATCGTAAGAGAAAGGGTATTTATGGAATTTTTTAACAATACACAATAGAACTCGCACATGCGTTGGATGAGGGAGTAAAAGATCTTGTCCAAAAACAAGATTAATACAGTTTTAATGAGTAGATTGACCATTAAACAGTTTTTCTCAACTGGATTAACCAGTAATTCCTAGATATTATTAAAAAACCAACGATCTGCCATCTAATTCGGACCGAGACAGACCCAAACAACACTAAGGATACCTAGATTTTGAGTCCCATGACATTAATATTTTCTTTTAACTCTGAGTCGGGTATATAGTGCCTGTGAATCAGGTTTATGTGCCGAATCACAGGCACATCACAAAAATGAAAAGCAAACGATCTTACATCTTATTCGGGCCGTGACACAGAACCATCTCATTCGGGCCGTGACACAAAACCAAACAAACAAGGTGTTACTATGGGATACCTAGGGTTTTCGAGTCCCATTTTTTTGTCTTGCTTGGACACACTTAATATTTAACACCAAACAGAAACCCTAAAACCCCACTCGATTCTTCTTTTCTATCGTCCCCTACTCTAACTCTCTCCCTCAACAGCAGCGCCATAAACCCTAATGGCATCTAAATTGATGATAGGTACTGGTTTCGTATGGGAAAGTGGTGGAAGAACAATAACCCGTCTGATTTGGTGGCAGCATGATGGTATTTCCTCTCGAAAATATTCTACTCTACAGGTATGCCCCAACAGAAGTTATTTGGTTAGCATTCAATTGTGTATGGATTGTTTATCGGCAGTTCGACATGAAATTCTAATTTTCATATTATTGCAGGACAAATTCGGTAGACCTTAGCGTTCCGTATAATTGGAATTCCTTTGAAGAGTCCATGGGAAAGAAATATAATAGCTAACCCGCACAAAGGCTTATCTAAGGATAAGTGAGAATGGCTGTGTAAGCACTTATCCTCAGACGAGGCTGATCAGTCTGCTGATAGCGAAGAGGAAGATGACTTAGATGACTTTATTGTTGATGATGATGATATTGAAATGTCTCCACCATCAAAAGGCTGTAAGAGTGCAGGTATAGTTACTTATATATCTCAGAAACGATTGTGGATATTTTAGATTAGGCTTTCTTCTGTATATTTGATAGTTCATTTTATGAACAAAAATGCTGTGTGTGAAATGCTATATGATGTGTTTTTCATGAGTCTGTCCTTAGGTATCCTTTAGAGGTTGTGCTACCCTCAACCAATAAGAAAACGACCAATACTAACACACTACATTTTTTATGCAAATTGAAAATTTAAAACCATTTGATTACACTATATTGGTTCAATCATGATTTCTTTGTTCTGGTTTTAGGCCAAATAAAAATAATCAAGTTTTTGTCGTGTATTGATGCCTTTCAGGTAGTATATCAATAATACGTGCATTGGTGAGGTTATTTGAGGTGCTTCCTTCATAAGCTGATGTTGATTACTTTTGCCTTGCAAAAATTGAATAAGAATGTTTCATTTGCCAAAAATTTATGTTCTATGATATCTGGTTACAAATTTTTCTTACCTTATGTTTCATTCGATGCTCTCGCATACAGTGTGGAAATTGAGGAGACAGATGATGATGAGAAACCTGAAAATAAGTAGGAAGCGACTCAGAGATCGATGATCAAGAGATTTGCAACCGCAAACATCTCAAGAAGAAGTACCAAGTAGGAAGTAATGATCAAGAGATTTGCGAGGTCGAGAGTGAAGATGAAGATATTGAAGAGAATCTTGCAAATAGGAAAAAGTACCAAGTAAGTGACTCAGAGATGAGGTAGAGATTGGTGTCAAAGATCATGCTCGTTGTGAGGTTTCTGAGAGCGAAGATGAAGATATTATTCCTATCTCTCAATTAAAACGATCTGCCTGCTGCGCAAAGGAGAAGCTATTAGTAACTCTGAAATACAATTAGCCAAGGAAAGCAAGGAGGGTAATGATTGCAGTGATTCTGGCACATTCAAAAAATTGAACAAGGATAGCCATGTTCAAAGTCAGCAAAGCAGAAAAGTGAGAACTTCTTATGCTTTTTTGTTTTTCTCAACTAATGGAACATTATAAATGATAGAGTTATTTTGTAAAAGGGTCGCATCTTTTTGGCTATATTAGGGTCTCGGGTCGAGAAGTTGCGATTCTTGCTTTTGGGTCGTAGACTCACAGTTGACCGTCAAGTCAACTGTTAGTTGACATTTCATATATGGTCAAAATAACGCCCGTCTTGACCAAGTTAAGCAATCTGTTACCGTTAGACCCATGGGTCACACGTGATACACTGTTTACTCGTGTGAAAATCTGATGTCTGAGATTAGATCAGTACAACACAGGTGAGTGAATGACTGTAATTTAACAAAAAAAAAATCTATAAATAAGACCATACTCTGTAGCATAAAACCTTGTAAAAAAAACCCAGCATTGCATATCCAAAAGATGGTTTCACCTGCCATTTTCATTCATAAATACATAGAGAATGTCACTGCCCTTTATACAAAAGTTGTGTTCATTAATGGCTATTGTTAAGTGAAATTACTGAATGTCACTATCATTCAAGCAAAAAAGTGCCATCACCAAAAAATTTCTATTCAACTAAAAAGGGTGTATTTACCAAAAAACTTCTATTCAAGCATAAGGTGAAGCATTATAACTTCGGTGTCATGTAAATTAGTACCTCCATTGCACTACTTGAGGGCCGGTTTTCGCTCTCTTGGCAGGTGGACGTTGTGGTTCTGCATTTGATTGTTGTGGTTCTCCTGCAGTTGGTTGTTGTGGTTCGGCAGCAGCACCAGCATCTCCAAACAACAAGTGCTCTTGCTATGTTTTCAACTGGATAATATTTTCCTACACCAAAACCTGCACCTCGCATCCTTACACCAGCTCTACCCCTACCTCTTCCTCTTGCAGGCTAAGTCCCTGGATAGTATTGTCCTTCAACTCTAGCAGATCGAGTACAAGCCCCACCATTCCTTCCCCTAGAACCACCTCTTCTTCCTCTAGCGGCAGCATCTTCCTCTTCTCTAGTAGTACCACCTCACGGAAGGTGAGTAGCGATTGCGATTACATTTGCATCATCACGATTCTGATTCAAGCAATCTGTTACATTTGCACCACCACCACCACTTCCACTTGCACCAGCACTAATACCATGAAAACCAGTTGTCCTAATACCTGCAGTGGATCTTACTGGCCTGCTATAGTCCACATGTTCACCAGTTCCAGTTATTGTAATTGGTGGCTTTCTAATATGTGGAGCATGGTATATGTGAATACCTGCAATTCACCAACAACAAACATAAGCAAGTAAGTGAGCAATACCAATGTTAGAAAATAAGTCAGTAATACAAATGTAACATGAACTTACCAGTAGAAGATTCACATCCATCTGGAGCTCCTTTGCAAGTAGTTCTATGTGCCCATGATCCACACCTCCCGCATCTATGTGCATTCTGTTGTCGTATCCAGGCTCATCTCTACCCTTGATCCTCTGGGTTCTTGGCCTACCAGCTGGCCTTACTAGTCTTGGTGGCTTAATAATGTACTCATTCTACATTTAACAAGGTCATCAAATTAGCCACTACAAATACTAAAAAATTACAAACAACACAAACTTCTTGTTGAATGAGAGAAACTTACAGGTGGCCATGTTTCAATGGGATCCAATGCTTCAACACTCCCTGCATACATCTTCATATAGGTTTCAACGGTGTAACACTTATCCACATATCTGCACATGCAATTTGTAGGTTAGTTTTCAAACACCGCATTCGAAATTATACATCCTAAATTTCAAACACAACAGTTAATACACTTGATTATGAATTGTCCATTACATGTTATCATCATGACCCATAGGGAAGATAACTGCCATCACATGAACACATGGAATTCCACCTACCTCCCATGCCCCACATGCGCAACTCTTCTTATCCAAATCAACCTTGTAAGAATATCATTGTCACTTTCCACTAGCCACTTAGCATTAGTAGAAGGGTAACAAGTAAACAAATGTTGCCTATTTCTATGCCTATCTAATCTTTTTTCTGCCTTTGGAACTAACCCATCAGGTTCCATTGTTCACTTAGCGCAACTTCTTTCCTATCATGCATCAACCTCATGATCAAAATCTGGTACTCGAACAAACTTACGAGATGGGTAATGCCTTTAAGTAATGAATCCAACTATTCCAGGACTCACTTTGAAGTTGTTAGTTACATGCTCACACTTGCTTGTCTTGTCAAACTTCCATCTTGTCCTTGAGATAAGTCATGTTTCTCCGGCCATTCTCTTGCTTGTATCTTTGTTTCACCTAGATCCTTCATTGCTTTATTATAATCAATTTCATTGTAGGACTTGGTGCTTTCCAAGCAAGCTTCTCTATCTCAGTCGGGATGCTTCATCTTCATGTTCTTGTAGTGATGTCTAAAAACAGAGCTGTGAAAATGATTGACATCACCAAACTGTCTTTGAACACCATACTCTATACCTACATATGGCAAACAAACATAAAAATCATAAGGAATGTGAAAAAAGATTTTGGCAGAGGACAAGCATTTCTGCCAAACTATACTTAATTAGATTAAAGCAAATGTACCCCATCTTTGCATTCTAAAATACCAGATTTTTATAATCTACTAGTATCGAATAATAAAGAAATCAATACCTTTTTGTTTATCACTAATGAAGGTCAAAGGCTTGTCGTGGAGGCGCAAAAAAGGTGCAATGATCTCCAAAAATGCATTCCAAGTCTCTTTACACTCTAACCTTGTGAAGTAGACTGCAAGGGGGAATAACCCACCGTTACCATCCAAAGCTGTAGCACTCATAATCACCCCGCCATATTTGCCTGCACGTGGGACAAAATTGAATAGCATCAGACACAAAATTTGTGAAAATTTCACTAAACCATATTCTTGCAAAATATTTATGTAGCTTACCATTACTGTGGCAATCATCTAAACCAATCATTGGTCTAGCATCTTTAAAGCCTTCTAGACTAGCATTGTAAGCCACACACAAGCCTGTGAATATTGCTTTGTTCTAATATCTCTACGAATGTAGCAATGCTACCAGGATTGTCCTTCTTTATTTGCTCACACAACTCAGGAACTTTAGCATAAGAATCTTCAAAGCTTCCCAATATCATCTCCAAACACCTCCACCTAGCATGCCAAGCTGTCCAATATGAAATATTCACCTTATACTTCCTCTTAACTCTTCTCCTTATAGCTTTAGGCTTTGCAGTGTGGTTGTCTCTTACATATCCTTGAATCTACAAATGAAATAAATAAACAACATAAATGAGGTTAGAATACGAATGAAATAAAAAACAACAAAACTTAAGTGACTGAATGTTTAAAAGTTAAGTGACTTAAGTGACATAATTGAGGTAAATATAGTCAATACCTTGTGTGCCACCCACTTGCTGTTAGCAAGTGCATTTTCCAGCCCTCTTGGTTTACAAGTATGCTTAAACTCACCCCTCTTGAGCCTAAAAGTAACATTGTCACTCATTGAGCTACACTTCACAAACCAATCACATTTATCATCGTCACATACATACTCTTGTCTTACTTTGTTGTTTATAATTTTTCTCATCCCAAATCTTTTGCTAATACCATAGTCTCTTAAATACTCTCTACACTCTGTAAAAGAACCCCATTCCATCCCAACATATAGTGGTGTAACTTCAGCTTTTCTAGGATCCTCATCTTGGCTTCCCTTCTTCTTCCTTATAGCAGATTTCTTTGTGCTGATGAATTAGCGTAATTCTCAACCCCATCTGCTTCATCCAAAAGCTTATTTCCTATATCGTCATCCTCATCGTCTGCATCACTTGGGATTGAATCTTCACTTGAGCTTGAAAAGTCCGAATGATACCCATCTTCGTGGATCTACGTCATTAATGTTGACATGTCTTTTAACATGTTGGATTTCATCTTCCTCTTCTGTTCCGTTAGCCAATCTTCATTGCTCCTTAAACCAGGGTATTTGCTCAATCTCGTTTCCAACACAGAATTAGTTACATTGCAAACATCACCTTCTCCAGGTCGAGCATTCACATCATCAGTTGCACCAGTTCCTGTATTCTCAAACAAAGAGTAGTCCACACCAACATCATCCCCAAAAACCTCTTCCTTACCAGAATCCTCACCAGCAACACACTTACCCTTGCATTTTACTACCTTATAATTAGGTATATGGACCTCTTCACTCTCTGAAGAGTCACCAGACTTAGTACTCCTTTTCTTCTTTCTACCCTTGGTCCCCCACCCATCCTACAAACACACATATTTAATTCAGTACAATATCACATTCGACAAAGTACTGTATATTTAATCATTACACAATCAGACAACTACCATGTGAATCATTAAAGAAATACAAAAAGAAAGGAATCTTCAAAGCTATATACAGTAACTGGTAAAAAGAAAAATAAAAAAAAAAAAAACAAAAAAGAAAAAGAAAACAAGTGAAAGAAACAGCTAACGGATAATAGAGACAACGATATCAATGTCAACACCATTATTTCATTTTAAAACCGACAACTAAACACTCATTTTTCTACAGAACTTCTACAAAGGAGCTAGCATCTAAACAAAGAGAATGGAATAACTAAATCGATCATATCAAGAACATATCATTTCACACTACGGGAAAAATATACATCTACAACTGGAGATTTACAACACTTTTCTAAACATCGTAGAAAGTCATATGTTTTACAACTGGTTTCAAAGGAAGAGTTGTGAAAGTATATCATCACTGCCAACCCTTAGGAAACAAGGGGTTGCGCTAAGAAAACAAACGACAACTCCTTAAGCAAGCTTGGTTAGACGACATTTAGCTATAACAACTCTTTGTTCCATATATGTAGTGACTTAGCTTATCACAATTCGACAAGTGTTGTTGAAGAACACAAAAATATGATAATGAAAAAAATTTAGAGGGGAGATTCGAACATGAACCTACTGCATGGAAGTCTATCTCATCAACCACCCTTTAAGTTCACAAGTTTCGGTTTTTTTTTTTTTTTAAATAGAAACCTACAACAACACTTATAAGTGTTGTTGAAGTAAAAATATATAATGTTGGAAAAAATGAGGTTATAGGGGAGATTCGAACATGAATCTACTGCATGGACGTCTAGCTCATCAACCATCCTTACCATTCACAAGTTTTGGCTTTTTTTCTTTTCTTTTTTTAATAAAAATGTATAACAACACTTATAAGTGTTGTTGAATAAAAATATAGAACATTAGAAGAAATGAGGATGGGGGGATTTGATCATCAACCTCCTGTATGGAAGTCTACACCACTAACCATTCCTACACTATTACTTGTTCTGTCAAGTTTGTGGTTATTTAATACACTAACTTTATGACAACCTTTCATAAGAGTTGTAAAACAAAATGTAATGCTCAAAAATAATGCTCAGGTGACTAAGCCGCAAACATCACGAAGCCTTCTCTGTAAACAATCACATACACGCCTTCTATGTAAATAATTACATACATTTTTTCACTATTTGTAATATTTATTTTACTCACTTCGGATAAAAGGGTACTCGGTAATTTTCTGATCTCCATAATATTTATTTCCTTTATTTCTAGTAAGGGTAATATGGTAATTTTAAAAATTTATAATATTTAGTTTACTTATTTTTCTGATAAGCGTGGTCTAGTCATTTTCATAGTCTTCATAATATTTATTGCATTAATTTCCAAGAAGGGTAATATGGTCATTTTCACAAGCAGTAGTATTTACTTTACTTTTTTTCGATAAGGGTAGTTAGGTCACTTTCACAATCTCCATAATATTTATTGCACAAATTTCCATGAAGGGTAATATGATCATTTTCACTATCTGTAATATTTACTTTACTTATTTCAGATAAGGATAGTTTAGTAATTTTCACAATCTCCGTAATATTTATTACCTTTATTTCTAGTAAGGGTAATATGGTCATTTTAACTCTAGTAATTTTTCTAACCTGGGATGTTCAATTATGATATATTTCTTATCAATTTCTGATATATTTCTTACCTGTAAATGGATGGATTCGTCGTTCTTACCAAGTTTCTGACTTAGAGAAATCAACTCGCGGCCAGGATTCGATCTCGGAGCATGGTATGCAAAGAATATGCATAAATAAGGTTTGTTTAAGGTTTCGTAGAATATCTCGAAGGAATCTTACTTGTAAATGGATGGATTCGTCGTTCTTACCAAGTTTCGACTTAGAGTAGTCAACTCGCGGCTGGGTTTCGATCTCGGAGCATTGTATACATAGAATATGCAAAAATAAGGTTTGTTTAAGGTTTCGTAGAATATACCGAAGGAATCTTACTCAGTAAATGGATGGATTCGTCATTCTTACTAAGTTTCGACTTAGAATTGTCAACTCACGACCAGTTTCGATCTCGGATCACGGTACGCATACAATATGCGAGAAATAGGGTTTTTTAAGGTTTCTTAGAATATCTCGAAGGAATCTTTTGTAAATGGATGGATTCGTCATTCTTACCAAGTTTCGACTTAGAGTAGTCAACTCGCGGCCGTGTTTCGATCTCGGATCCTGGTACGCATACAATATGCAGAAATAGGGTTTGTTTAAGGTTTCGTAGAATATATCGAAGGAATCTTACATGTAAATGGATGGATTCATCATTCTTACCAAGTTTCTGACTTAGAGTAGTCAAATCGCGGCCAAGTTTCGATCTCGGATCTGAGCACGCATACAATATGCAGAAATAGGGTTTGTTTAAGGTTTGGTAGAATATCTCGAAGGAATCTTACCGTAAAAGATGGATTCGTCATTCTTACCAAGTTTCGACTTAGAGTAGTCAACTCGCGGTCAAAGTTTCGATCTCGGATCCTCCGCACGCATACAATATGCGAGTAAATAGGGTTTGTTTAAGGTTTCGTAGAATATGTCGAAGGAATCTTTGTAAATGGATGGATTCGTCTTTCTTACCAAGTTTCGACTTAGAGTAGTCAACTCATGGCCAGGTTTCGATCTCGGATCCTCAGACGATACAATATGCGTAAATAGGGTTTGTTTAAGGTTTCGTAGAATATCTCAAAGGAATCTTACCGTAAATGGATGGATTCGTCATTCTTACCAAGTTTCGACTTAGAGAGTAGTCAAGTCGCGGCCAGGTTTCGATCTCGGATCCCGGTACGCATACAATATGCGTAAATAGGGTTTTTTAAAGGTTTCAGTAGAATATCTCGAAGGAATCTTACCCGTAAATGGATGGATTCATCGTTCTTACCAAGTTTCGGCTTAGAGTAGTCAACTCGCGTCCAGGTTTCGATCTGGAGCGTGGTTTGCATACAATATGCGAGAAATAGGGTTTTTAAGGTTTCGTAGAATATCTCGAAGGAATCTTACTGTAAATGGATGAATTCGTCGTTCTTACCAAAGTTTCGACTTAGAGTAGTCAACTCACGGCAGTTTCGCTCTCGGATCCTGGTACACATACAATATGCAGAAATAGGGTTTGTTTAAGGTTTCGTAGAATATCTCGAAGGAATCTTACCTGTAAATGGATGGATTCGTCATTCTTACCAAGTTTCTGACTTAGAGTAGTCAATTCGCGGCCAGGTTTCGATCTCGGATCCTGGTACGCATACAATATGCAGAAATAGGGTTTTTTGTATGTCGTTATACCATATTTGAACTTCGAAGCAACACTGAGCTTCATATTTATCGAATTTTATGATGTATCATGCTAAGTTTGAAGTCAGAACCCTCCCGGAGCTTCTTGGTTCACAGTTTGTATGCCGTTATACCACAATTGAAGTTTGAATCAACACTGAGCTTCATATTTATCGATTTCATGTCCTGTATAACTGAGTTTCGTGGTCCATCTCTAGTAATCTTATAACCTGAGTTTACCAGTGTGAACTAAAGCTACTTCATGACATGTATAACTTGTCAAAATTACTTCATGACCTATGCGACTAGTCGAAATTCAAACCGGAAGCACAAAGAGAAAGCAGAAAAACACAAAGAGAAAGCACAAAGAAACACACTAATTATCGAATTCATTTTTCATTTCCCGATTCATTCGTATACATTTTTTGGATTTTTTTATATCAGAATGTCGATAACAATGTCCTAAATTTATTAATATTTTTGTTGGATTTTTTTTCATGTTGAAGGTTGATAATTAAACCGAAAACATGAGTTCGTATTAACATAAAGAGAAATCACAAAGAAAGCACAGTTGCCTTGATCCGTATGACAGTCTTAAATCAAATCTTTACCGTCCATAGATTTTTCATAATCCGTATGAATGCATTTCATCAAATCTTTACCGTCTAGTTCCCATTATACAAAATGATCAAAAAAAATTTCTCTCGGATCCCTCACTTTTTCTAATCTGTTTCTCTCATCTCTTCCTCCCTTACTCTTTCTCTCGTCTTCCGCCTCCAAACAAGAAAACCCTAACCCACAAATCTCTTTATCGCTTTCACCGAATCTCTTTCTCGCTTTCAATTTCTATGTAAAAAACTTACGGAAGTTGTAGATTTTCAAACCCTAGATTTCAAAACAAAAGTAAAAACCCCCAAATCTCAATGTTGTTCTTTCCATGAATTCAGAGAAGACAGAAGCAAGTGATGGCGGCTGGAGATTCTGGTTCGAGATTGAGGAGATATGGATGGAATTTAAGTCGGTAATTACACAGAAAGGAGATGGTTAGATCTTTTGGTTCTACTAATGTAGGATTGTCGAGAAGAATCAGGATTTGGGTTCAACTTCGAGATTGTTGTTTGTCTTCGATTTGAAGAAACAGGGAAGAAATTGAGTTGTTGTTCGATTGATGACAGAGATCTAGAAGATGAAGATGATGCTGCTAATAATCAGCTAGAGGTTGAATCGAGATTTGGATTTCTGAAATCAACAAGAACAGGCAACAAATTGGTTGAGCCGATGATTCTGCTGCTGTGTTCGATCGTGATGAAGCTTGGGTTCTGTGGCTGTATGGAAAAATTGGTGAAGATTAATGGTAATTTAGGGTTTGTAAAGGATAGAAGAGATGGGGGTGATCCGTGTTTGGTTCAATCCCCAAACTCCTCCTTCATGGTAACTACTCCTAGTACTAATCTTCATCTTCATCATATGTGATTTCTTTTCATTAACATCTGTGTATTGAATCTTCTGTTGTTTGTGTTATTTTGAAATAGGATGTTAAGTGCCAAGGATGCTTCAACATGTAAGTAGTTATTACATTAGACCTTGATTGATTTGTATTTTCAGTTTCTTGTGATTTGGAAAATATTTATGAGTTTCTGATTCTCTGTTGGAGAATGGAAGCAAGGGTATTCGATAAGGGAATGTTGTGGTAATGGTAGAATGAATTTTGTTTTTCTTTCTACTTTTGTTTAGTTTTAATTGGAGAATGGAAGCCAGGGTATTTGAGAAATGGGTTTAGGATTTTGGTATTGAAGTAATTATGCTGCCGCGTTTTTTGTTTTCATTGTATTCTTGAAAGATGGTTAAGATACTGCAAAGTAGGACATTAGATTTCTTGGTTTCTTAAAATATCACACTATTACAAAGTGACTTCGGATAAATGGCCATTTTGCATCACATCTAAACAACTTCCCTGTGTTGGTTCTCAAACCAGTTAGTTTGAGTACCCTTAGTTAGGATATTTATAGGAAGCTCCTGACGGCTAGGTTTAGTAATGCCCAGAGTTGACTGGAGATCATAAACCAGGTGAAGAAATTATCCTCAACGACCTTCATGCCCTGGTTTGAGTATCCTTAGTTATAGTGTTGTTCTGTAGGAAGCTAATTGAGATGAGGTTGAGTTGACCAAAGCTTAAATGAACCAGGTGAAATCAATGCCCATGATGAATTTGATATGTTTTATAAATAGCTTATGTATATGCACGTGATGTTTCACAAGACCCTCTATATCATGTAGACGTAAGTGCGATGTGAATATTTGTTTTCCAGTAGTTTGTCTACTAGAATAGTAGTTTTGAAGGTTACCCAAATTTTACTGCACATTTGACTCTTTTCATTGTGGTTAAAAATCATAGACTGAAAGAGACTGTCATGCCAGTAATTGTTACATGTTTCGACTGGTATTTGTCTTCGAAAACACCCAGTATCACTTGACAATGGAATGGGTGAAGACGTGAAGTATCTAATGTTCTTTGAACTCTCCTGTCTCTGTCATTGTGTTTATGCAGAGGAGGGATGTCAATGCTCACAGGAATTTCAAAAGCTGTTAGTGTACATCGTGGGGAACATATACATTGTATTTTTCACCGAAACAAAAATCTGATGTTTTGAGTTTTATGCTCAAACCTACTTTTCATGTGAAAAATATGCTCCAATTCTCACAGAATTAACTTTATACCCCAGCAGTGCAGTCTAGAAAACTTTATAGGATTATTACTTGGACACGAATTACTTCCTCGATGTGTATTGTTTACTTCATTTTATTCCATGCCTTTTTGTTAAAGAAAACATAGTTAGACTGCTCTTCTTGATGTTACTTGTTTCAATACCGGATCCTTTTTCTTCCCCGCCTTTTTTGTTTGGTTTCAGTATGTGTTTGGTTTCAAGAAACCATACTTAGATGTATGGGATTAGAGCCTCAGTATGTCTTTGTGTGTTGTGTCGCCCTATGATGCATGGGTTCCATTTGAGACCATCCTTCGTCCGGTGTGAGCCTTTTCTCTGCACCGTTAGTTTATCGTTATTGGATTCCCTTTTGCATATTGATTCGGGGAACATATAATCGTAACACGTAATAAAATAGAAGGTGAAGGAGACGATTGGTCCCCTTCATACTTGCTGCCTTGTTTTTATCGGACATATAGATTTGATTATGTTATTCTTGAATTCCTGCTCTTGGTTGGGAGATTTGTGTAATATGTTGGAATGTGTAACTAGTTTCCATACAATGCAAGTATTCTAGTCACATTAATCGTCACTAGTGATAGTGTTTTTTATGTTGGAATGTATTTCTAGTTGTTAGCACTTTTTCATTTTGTTGATATGTAATACCCATTGTGGATATTTGGAACTATGAGAGTAGGTTGTCTTACGAGCGATTCAATGCATTTCTTTCCAACATCAAGGAGATGAATTCTCAAAATCAAACTCGGGAGGTAATTACTTACTGCTTTGTGATTTTTGAAACTCTTGGTAAAATCTTTTGGTCATTGAACCGACGTAACTAAGCAAATTGGTTTGTCCTTTTCCCTGTTATCCAGGAAACGTTAAGGAAGGCAGAAGAATTATTTGGTACAGACATGAGACAACAAAGATCATTACATATCACTCCAAGGGCTGCTTATTCTTAACAACCATTAGGACTTAAAGGCGTATTCCAAAGATGGTGCATCATAATAAGTAGGCTACATCTCTTTCTCTTTCACACACACATGCAAAGATACATATGCACCAACAGAAAGATAATTGCATGTCTCTGTACACACACGTAGAACTAAAATATGGGAGTTTTGGACCTCCATATGAGTAGCAAGTCTACAAGCCTTTCTCTATTTTTTGTTTCTGGCCGTAGCAAAATGATTAAGCAGTATTCATTTTCTGATAAATTTTCTTTTGCATGAACAACAAAGATAGGACGGGGTTGTGTTATTGGTATACATTTGAGGAAAATGCGGAACTCGGTGTTTACTGCTATAGTTGAAGAGTACCAGCGATTTGCAGGTGCTAAAGCTATGCCAACTGATATGAAATTCATTGAAAACTATGGCACTTCACATCTAAGACAGTGCCTCTACGGTATCATCTACCTCCATGTTTCCCATAATCGTCGTTCGGTTTACCAAGAAGAGAGTGTGCAGCAAAAAGTGGATCACATCTATTTAGCAATGTAACCAGGACTACCATCTTTGAAACGTGTATGCTACCGCCACATTTGTAGGGGAGGCCCATATCTGCGCTTTACCATTTATGTGATATTTTTAGTCATGTTCAAAGAATCTATCATTTTCTTTTCTTTCATTGCTCAACACACTTTCATACAATGTAATTTGAAGTTAGCTAGGTAATGCAATTGAAGGGGCAGGTCCTGAATGAATGTAAATGTGTTACACTGGCAGGTTAATGTGAATGTGAAATACTTTCGGCAATTCGGTTTCCGCTATAATTTTTTTTTCAAAATAGTTAAATGCACACAACTTCTTATAAGAGTTGTGTTCTGTATTTCAACTACACAAAGCAGAGGTTGTGAAAGAATGTCTTTACGACATAACTAGGTGTTGTCCAACATAGTTCTACAACTCTAACAAGTGTCGTGCAAATCTTATTCATAATAGTAATAAGAGTTGTTACATATTTCTACAATACACATCTTAGGTTGTCTAAGATAGTCCTTCAACTCATACAAGTGTTGTGTTACATATTTCTACGATACACATCCTTTGTTGTCCAAGATAGTCCTACAACACAAGCAAGAGTTGTGTTAGGTTATCAAAAAAAATCGAAAGAGAATCACAACTTTGGCAAAATATTGTCGAACCATGAATCACATCACCCTTTACAACCCTTGTCAACCATTGTAGAAAAGCTTGGACTTTCTACAATACCCCCGTTCCACAATGCATGAAATGGAGTTGTCGTAGGGGTACTACAACTCTTATCTAGTGTCGTCAATGATGATTTTTCCCGTAGTGTCAACTACTTAATTTTTCAAATATGACAGTAGATTTACTAAATTAACATTATAGAAACCCTAGAATTTAAGCACAAATCACATATGGTTGAAATTAATGTATACATGTATTTGGTAGAGGGGAAAGTATGAAGTACTGATAATAAATGTAAACACTAACTATTCTCTTCAATTGGAATATCGATTTTTCAATTAGTTCAAGTATGAGTCGCAGTCACAGTAGCAGCCGTTCTACCAGAGAAAATAAACCAAACCCTAAAACTTTAGGTTCTCTTACCGCTTGAATATATACCCACAAACCAATACATCTACTGCCATACACGTATTATATGATCAACGTGTATAATATGTTCTAGTCAGAGTGGCAGATAATCTTCCACGTCGCCCAAAACATTCCATGGTTAATAACACGGGAAAAATATGGGTCCGTTTATAAATGGATCGGATTTGTTAGACCCAGTTAAGTTTCTTAATGGTGTTAGGATATTGTGTCCTTAAACAATTTCATAAGGGTATTCTGGTAAAAATGTTAGGCAGTCAAAGTTAGTCTTCGACCCAAACGCAGCAACTGCAACTTCTACGACCCAGACCCTAATATAGCCAAAAAGATGCGACCCTTTTACAAAATAACTCTAAATGATAGGTTCATGAAAGTTTTCTCAAGTATTAGTAGCATAAACATACCTTATCCTTTTTGTTTGTAAAACCAGGATATCTGAACCACCTAAAGATTCCTCGACGACAGCTACTGATATAGAGCAAGAAAGCAATGTTAAGGCGAAGAAGAAAAAGAAAAGGAGTCGTGGTGAAGATGGATCATGATCATGTCGAACTGAAGCCTATGGAGGAGCAACCCAGTGCCATGTGATATGCCTCTAAGTTGTAAACCAATAACAATCCATGCATTCCTGAAAAACATGAAACAACAACACGGAAAATTAAAAAAAAAAAAACAAACAAACATGAAGACCATGCTTGGTCATTTAGAATAATTATTCTCTATAACGCATGCAGTTGCTCTCAGTGAGGTATTCTTAAAAGAAAAGTCCGCACAGAACCTCCACAAACCACATATAAGATGGAATCATGAAATGGAGACTTGCTTAAAAGACCAGGACGGCCGTAATAGCGCAAAATGCGCAACAAATTAGATTACTCATGTACAAAAACATAAAACAAACACCCTGCACCATTCAAACCAGTATTTAAAAAAGACACTGAATCACAAACACGCCCACACACTTGCAATGAGCAACTTAATATATGTGGAACTGTGCATCCCTTATATCTGGAAATAATGTCAAGCATATATTTCCAGCACACGCTGTTGAGAAATTAGCCCAAAATTAACGTTGAATGCTTTTGAAGCAGCGTATCTGAGAAATAAGTACATGTAAAATCTCCAAAACCACAAGTTCATGGGCTTGGCCAAAGAACCCGCGTATAATGACCAGCGGGTTGGGTGCGGATTTCTTTCGGTTCGGGCTATTGTTTTCAGTATTTAAGGCGCAATTCATTAGGGTTTTAAAGTCGAGAGAGAAAACTCAAGAAGTCTGCAAAGTAATAAGGTGATTGATTAGGGTTTAATTTATATTTGCTTTTGAAAGCAGAATCATCTTCAATGGAGAACCTTCCTATAGATATCATAGAAAACATATTGTCTCGCTTATCTGTTGAACCCACCTTACAGTGCAAACGAGTATGCAAAACATGGCAAACCCTCATCGGTAAAAATAAGACCGGTCTCTTGTTCGCTTATGTAGACATTCATAATCTCCAATATGACTATCAAACAAAAGTACAACTCTACTATGGAGATAAGTACGAAGAAAATCTTGAGCAGTACTACTCCACCGAAACACTTGCAAAGTTGGACGGTGGAAAATACGATTTGCGCATCCCAAGTTTTCGTTGTTATCATCACATGGTTGGTTCATGCAACGGATTGGTTTGTTTTCAGCGCGACCTTAACCGTGTTCCTCCATTAGGCGGCATCTTCAATCCAGTAACCGGAGAACTCCTTTCTCTTCCAGGCTTAAGTAAAGAAGCGGGTTTGAAGTGGCGATCACTTGGATTTGGATACCTTCCTTCCACAAATGAGTATAAGGTTGTTAGATGCAGTTACAGTGTATTAAATGATGAGTGGCAGGGACATGCGGAGGTATATACTCTTGGCTCTCAATGTGGGTGGAGAGGAAAGCAAAACCTCCTTTACTTTTTTCAAAAATCAGGCATCTTCGCTAACGGAGCAATTCATTGGATTGGAGAGGGATGTCAATGGATGGGCAAGTATTAAGAGATTTGCATATATATTTTGTATATACGGTAGTTAGGAAATATTTTGTATGTCAGGAAAGATATTATTTTGGGTGAAATCTTCTCACCATCTTGGTAAAGGTGTGTCTGCCTATTTAGATTTGGCTTTTGCCGATTTTGTAATCAAGCTTTTGAGAATAAACAAAACCTTCATCTCCTTGCCTTGTCGTTTCATGGCATCTGAGCCAGGTTCGACTTAACCTAATCAAATTAAAGAAATCTGCTAAAAGATTAGCATCATGACCGGAAAGAATTTCAAGATGATTCAACTAAAGTACGGAAAGTTGATTTAACTTCACCTTTATTATTTACACCCTTGAGATCATCAAGGTATGTTGATCTCTCCGGTGAAGTTTAATGGTGATAATTATGAAGAATGGTCTCGATCGATGATGAATGCTTTTCGAGCCAAAAGAAAGACATGTTTCTTGGATGGAAAACTTACTCAACCCGATGAAAAGGATGTGTACAATGAAGATTGGTGGAGTGTTAATTCTATGTTGATTGGATGGGTTCTTACATCCATCGAATCCACACTTCGATCAAGTTTGACATATTTTGATACTGTCAAAGAATTATGGGATGATTTGAAGCAGCACTACTCTATTGGTAATGGACCGAGATTGATGCAGTTACGTTCAGATCTAGCAAGATGTCGACAAGATGGACATACTGTACCAGCATACTATGGACGTTTGAAAGCTCTCTGGGAAGAAATCAATGATCATGTTAAACCACCGTTGTGCAGCTGCGGTAAGTGTACCTGTTCTCTTATCACTCAATGGAATAAGCAACGTGACGAAGAACGCATACATCAGTTTTTGATGGGATTGGATGATGCAGTATATGGAACTGTTAGATCTCATATTATTGCCTGGGGATCCTCTTCCAAACTTGAGTCGTGTATATGCTCTTATTGTTCAAGAAGAAAGACACCAAACAATTACAAAAACTCGTGAGGTTAGTTGATGTTGTGGGTTTTGGCGCAAGCTCGAAGATATCAAAGGATATGATAAAGGCGCTGTCTCTGTTTCTGAGAGAAACCAACTTGCAAGCACCGTGGAAAGTTTGGTCATGAGATAGAAAATTGCTTTCAACTAAAAGGGTTTGGGAATGGTGGAATGAGGATCGGCATGGGACGTGGGACGAGGACGTGGACGCGGTCAACATGGAAAAATATTGGTCGTGGAAAGTGGTCCTCAACCGTAGCTAATGTTGCACTGGCAAATACCAAATCTAGTGGAAGCTCAATTTCATCACAGGATCGTCTGGGTCTTGCTAATACCCTTACTGATGCCCAATGGGAAGCGATTGTTGGAATGTTTAAAAACTCGAACATTGATGGTTCGAAGGAGAATTTGACTGTAGTAAGTGGATACTCGACCTTTGGGCCTCAAGACACATGACAGGGAGTAAAGAGTTTTTTCTTAAAACATATCCAATTGTTTTTTCTTCAATAAAACTTCCGAATGGTACATACTCAGTTTCTTCATGTGAAGGCACTGTGGTGTTTGGAGACAACATGAGATTATATCGTGTTTTATACGTTCCCCGACCTTCACCGCAACTTTGATTTCGTTAGCATGCTTAATTAAAGACCTCAAATGTATTGTCACTTTGGTGATAAGTTGTGTGTGATACAGGACCGAACTACGAGGACGCCGATTGGTGTGGGTGAGAACGAGATGGGGTCTATATCTTCCTGATGGAGCGCAGATTATGGCAAATCGAGTTACCAGGTGAAGATTATTATTTGTGGCATAGGCGTTTAGGTCATCCTTCTAATAAGATTATTTCTTTGCTTCTGGTATGAATAAAGTTGATTATCGCATTTCTTAAAGAACCATGTGATATTTGTTTTAAAAAGCGAAACAAACTCGGGCTACTTTTTCTATTAGTGAGAATAAAGCAAATGATATCTTCAGTTTAATTCATTGTGATGTATGGGGCGCATATAGCACTTCGTCTTCTTGTGGTGCACATTATTTTCTCACTATTGTTGATGATTATTCACGATGTGTTTGGGTTTATTTAATGGTACATAAAACTGAGGTGGTGCAGAATTTTAAGAATTTTTTGTGCTATGGCTAAGACTCAATTTGATAGACAAGTTAAGCAAGTTCGGAGTGATAACGGTACTGAATTTCGCCCATTAATTCCATTTTTTTTGTGAACAAGGGATCGAGTTTCAAACCTCTTGTGTGGATACACCACAACAAAATGGAAGAGTGGAACGCAAACATCGTCATATATTAAATGTGGCGCGTGCTTTACGATTCCAGGCGAATTTACCTCTTCGTTTTTGGGGTGAGTGCATTCTAAGTGCGGCTTATATTATTAATCGCACACCTAGTACTTTGCTTAATGGAAAAACTCCATATAAATTGTTACACAAGAAGTCACCTATTTATAATCATATTAGAGTATTTGGATGTTTGTGCTATGCAAGCCTTGTCCCTCGTGATCGGAACAAGTTTAATCCACGAAGTAGACGTTGTGTATTTGTTGGGTATCCTTATGGAAAAAAGGGTTGGCAGTTATTTGATTTAGAAAGAAAACAATTTTTTGTTTCTCGCGACGTGGTTTTCTTTGAAAATAGATTTCCATATGCAGATGATAACACTGAAACAGTTGTCGGGATGCCGGGCGGTAGTTCCTCTTGAACAATCGCTTTTTTTTCGAATGACGAAAGCAGGACCGGGCAGTCCGTAATCGATTCTAGGGATGAAACGTCGGCGTCTACGAGGAAGAGGTTTGTTTTGTGACGGGACAATAATTCGGGAGAAACATGATGTAACAGTGCAGGTTACACCGGACATGAGGACATTCCCGACGAAATGAGGAGAAAAACATGCGAGAATGGGGACACGTCTTATCGGACTGACGGGAGGGACAACATGTCGTGAGTGATTTACAGACAGATAGGGACAGAACACAGATCGACAAGTCGTTGTGCAGCTGGCGGCGAGACCACACGGCATGTTCAGGCGGAGAACCCAGACAGAAGCGGCGTTTCGCGTAAACACAAGAAAAAAAAACAGACGGACGGAGTCGTTATGCTCGTGGGAGATGGGACTTCACAGATTGTTACTCGTGGAGGTTCAGAGAACATTAATTCTCGCTCCTGTGATGATTCACCTACCAGGTCAGGTGCGGCGTTGGATACTGTTTCCCCTGAAGTTACTGAGGCCGTGACAGATGAGGATAGTGATGATGGTTCTCAGATTTTGGAGGTTTCACCGGCTACAGACAGTCACTCATTGAATAGTGATATTTCTGATTCAAGGGTTAGAAGAAGTGTTCGTTCGGGGTTCCTAACACTGACTCGGTGATTATGTATGTAATCTTGTCAGAAAAATAGACCCCAACTCCTCCACTCCTCACTCGTCAACGTCCTCAGTACGCCTTATCCCATAACTAATTATGTCTCATGTGATAAGTTTTACGCTAACCACACTCCAGTTTTGGCTATTACTACTCTTAAGGAACCAACTTGGCTATTAGAAAGGCTGTGAAACTTCCATGTTGGCGCGTAGCCATGGCTAAAAAATTGGTGCTCTTGATGAAAATGGCACATTATCTATTACCGATCTTCCGGGGGGAAAAGGCTATTGGTTGTAAGTGGGTTTATAAAATTAAATATAATTCGATGGCGGTGTAGAAAGATATAAAGCTCGATTGGTTGTTCTTGGTAATAGGCGGTGGAAGGGATTGATTACCATGAAACCTTTGCTCCCGTAGCCAAAATGGTTTCGATTAGAACTTTTTGGCGATCGTGATGGCTCAAGATTGGGAGTTGCACCAAATGGATGTTCACAATGCCTTTCTACACGGTGATCTTGATGAGGAAGTATATATGCAACTTCCTCCGGGCTATTCGACTACTTCTTGGAAAAGTATGTCGTCTTCACAAATCCTTGTATGGTCTTCGTCAAGCTCCACGTAATTGGTTTGCTAAGCTTGCAAGTGCTCTTAAGGCTTTTGGATTTATACAGTCTTATGTTGATTACTCCTTATTTACTCTACGACGAGGTGAGAATTCCATTAACGTACTTGTTTATGTTGATGATTTAATTATTCTTAAGGAATAATTATTTTGCTATTTCTACTTTTAAGACATACTTAAGTCGGTGCTTTCATATGAAAGATTTAGGTCCTCTCAAGTATTTTTTGGGTATTGAAATATCTCGAGGTACTGATGGTCTATTTTTATCTCAACGAAAATATACCTTGGATATACTTTCGAGATTTGGACTTCTTGGATCCAAACCAATGTTTCACCCATTGATCAACATCATCGTTTGGCTCTAGATGATGGACCTTTGTATTCAGATCCATCTCAAGATCGCCGACTTATTGGACGTTTGATTTATTTGACTATTACACGTCTGGTGTGTTATTCAAGTACACATATTGGCTCAATTCATGCAATCTCCCGAGTTGCACAATGGGAAGCTACTCTTGAGTTCTTCGTTATCTTAAGGGTCATCCTGGTCAAGGAATTGTTCTACGTAAGGACAGTGCTCTTCAACTTATTGCTTATTGTGACTCTGATTGGGCCTCCTGTCCCCTTAGTCGTCGTTCTCTTACCGGCTATTTTATATTTTTGGGAGGCTCGCCTATATCTTGGAAGACAAAGAAGCAGCACACGGTGTCGCGTTCTTCGGCCGAAGCGGAGTACCGTTCTATGGCTCATACTTGTAGTGAACTCACTTGGCTTAAGGCCTTATTGAAATCTCTTGGTGTGTCTCACTCTCAGCCTATGCGTCTTTATTGTGAATGATCAATCCGCTCTTCATATTCTTTGTTAATCCTGTTTTTCATGAGCGCACCAAACACATTGAGATTGATTGTCACTAAATGCGTGATCACATTCAATCGAGTGCTATTACAACTTCTCATATTCGCACAACGGCTCAGCCTGGCCGATATCTTCACCAAAGCGCTTGGGCGTCCTCGGTTTGAGCTTCTTCTTCATAAGTTGGGCATTCGTGATCTCCATGCTCCAACTTGAGGGGGAGTATTAAGAGATTTGCATATATATTTTGTATATACGGTAGTTAGGAAATATTTTGTATGTCAGGAAAGATATTATTTTGGGTGAAATCTTCTCACCATCTTGGTAAAGGCGTGTCTGCCTATTTAGATTTGGCTTTTGCCGATTTTGTAATCAAGCTTTTGAGAATAAACAAAACCTTCATCTCCTTGCCTTGTCGTTTCAGCAAGAGATGTCCAGGAGGACGTGCTTCTATGATTCTCGCCTATGATTTGGCGGATGAGAAGTTCAAGCACGCCATGTCACTACCTTTTGATTTTGATAGAGGTGATGATAGACTCGAATTGATGGGGGGGAACTTATGTGCACTTCACTATATTTGTGGCGGACCAATCATAATATGGGCATTCAAAAAAAGAATTGAGCATTCAATGATATTGCGACCGAGAGTAACAAAAACAAAGTACTACGACCATAATTGGAGTTGGAGTAAGGAATTTAGTATAGCATTCAAAGGCCGAGAAAACTACAGGTACATGCCCTTTGCAATAACAAGGAGTAATGAAGTTTTATTATGGCATGAACAGGATGAAAATAGGACACTATATTGCTATAACAATGATACATCAACTCTAACTAAGCTTTGGGACAGCGAAGGTAAAAGAATGTCATGGGTTGAAGCAATTCCTCACATGAATACCCTTGTTTCTTTAAAAGATCTAGCAGAATGCTCTGATAATATTATGACTTTGGATAATGATGAGATTTCGGAGAACAATTGGTATCTATATATGCAACGTAAAAAGAGGAAGTGCTAGCGCCATGCAGAACGTAGAAAAGCGAGCGCCTTTTGTTAATTAGTATAGATTGTCGTTTACTACGAGTCTTATATGCTTTTTTTTTTTTTTTTTTGAACAGCAAAAGGGCAAAGATTAAATGAAAAAGTTTTGAGTCACCAAAATAGTGACATCAAAACCCAAGATTAAATGACCGGCGGGTTCGGTGCGTTTTGCTTTACGTGGATTTCTTACGGGCTATTGTTTTCAGTATATAATTACTCCCGTACTAGTTAGCAATTCAGGCGCCATGCATTAGGGTTTCAAGGTGAAGATAGAAAGTTCAAGGCCTCTGCAAAGTACTAAGGTGATTGGTCATCTTCATGGAGAACCTTCCCATAGAATAGATATCATAGAAAACATACTACGTCGCTTACCTATTGAATCCACCTTACAGAGCAAACGAGTATGCAAAACATGGAGAAACCTCATCGGTGAGAATAAAACCGATCTCATGTTTGCATATACCAACCTTAATAATCTCTTAGCCGACTATCATGCAAAAGTACAGCTCTATTATGGAAATCAGTGTGAAGGAAATCTCAAGCAATACTACTCAACCAAAACTCTTGCGAAGTTAGACCGTGTAAAATATCGTTTGCGAACCCCAGATTGGCATCATTATCATCACATGGTTGGTTCGTGCAACGGGTTGGTTTGTCTTCCTTACTCACAAAATAGTGGTATTTGCAATCCAGTAACAGGAGAGTTTCTTTCCATTCCCGGCTTAGGAGAACTAGGACGTTTAGGGTGGCCACTAATTGGATTTGGATACCTTCCTTCCACAAAAGAGTATAAGGTTGTCAGATACTATAACAATCACTTAAACGGGGAGACGCGGGGACTCATAGAGGTGATACTCTTGGCTCTCAAAGTGGGTGGAACTATTCACAGAGGTGATACTCTTTGATTATTTAAGATCTGTAGTTGTATGAAACTTTATGAAAGTAGCACAACTAGATTTAGCTTTTAATGAAATCTATTGACTTCCCATTTGGGAATATTGCTGCAACAGCTGCTCAGAATCTATTGATTTCCCATTTATTTGTTTCAATTGCATTACATGAAATGAATTATTCAACCGCTTTTTATGGAACAAAAATTTTAATTAGACTGTCAACTTGCTGTATGGAATTTTGGGAATGCCCAAGAGAAGAAGAACGTCAGTTGTTTGTTTATTCTCCTAAGTGAAGAAACATTGTTTAAACCTGAATTTCAAGTCAATATTTCTCTCCTCTCTTTCAATCTCCAATTGTCTTTCTGATTTAGTGTTGAGTTTAGTTAAATTGTTTCCGGTTTTCATCCAGCTTAAGATTTCATATGATTTTTTGTGCAGTTGCCTAAGAAAATTCCATACCCCTAATACCATTTCTGCAACAACAAAGAGCAATCAGACTGCTAATTTGATGCTTTGTTGAAGCCACCAATTCACAGAGCAATAACAAAGTTAAGATTCATTGCATGTAGAAAGTGAAACAAGTACGCTTACTCTTGAGGATAATTTTGTTGTTCTTTTGCATTTCTCTTTGTTGCCAATTATTGTTAGTAAAACCTTCTTATTCAGAAAGCTGAGCAGTAAAAATTAGCTTCCATTCTTTCTTTATCATTCATTAGGCTTGCTTCCATTTTCAACCGTTTCTTTGGTAATTAAATACAGAACCTTTACCAAAGACAAGTTATGAGCTATAGCCTATAGTTGTTGCCATGGGCCAATATGTGTGTGAGCTTTAAACTTACACTTATAAAGATAATGCAACTATGAGAAGTTGCACTTAAAAAGAGAAAGTGATCCCTAATGGCTAATACTATAGCTTTCATCAAGCTAAGTAGTAAAATGTTATCTAAATTTTGAGTCAGTTTTTATCTGAATCATCTTTTCTCCTTTTTCAATTTAATTATTTTTTGTTTATAATCAGAGGAAAGTTGTTAATATCAAGTGTTCGCAACCCACGTTGTAACTGAATCTGATTCAAGAACATTTCGTTTTATTTCTATTTGGTGCATGATCAACTATTTAGTCCGCCACTAACCTTTGTGTGGTAACGCTTGGGCTATGTTACAGCCTATACTAAATCAACCTGTTGTAGTTCTTGGTCCTCTTACATTTAAATCATAATCAAGTAGATTTCTCTATAAAAGTTGTCACCGAAGTTTTATAGTTATCCTTACTCTTTCAGGATTAAAATTGGACTATGCATCATTCATTTCAAATTATGTCATAACTTTTTATGGTGGTTTCTGTCAGGTTTTATTAAGGTGAGATATATGCGGGTGCATTAAGGAGGTAAGGAAATTAACTGCCGGTCGTGGCCATCTAGCTTTGGTTACAGAACAGGGTTGGATGCTTCAACAGAGATATTGTTAAGGTGATGCTGATGCTTTAGCAGCTGCAGTCGCAAGATATGATTATGGTGAGTTGATTGGACCCGGATCAAAGAGCTAATCTGCTGTAACAGCGCTGCAATCTAGAGAGATAAAAAAAAAAGCACGATGACAATATACGACGGGGATGATTTCCTTAAAAAACGCGGTAATTAACATCATATTTGGTCATCAATATTAATATATAAAAGGTCAAGAAGCACGAACGAGTAGTGGTTAGAGACATACAGACGAGGGTGGGTTCTTTGCAGATGGAGCAATTCATAGGATTGGCGAGACATACTGAGGAGCAAGAATTGTCGCCTATGATCTGGCGGATGAGAAGTTCAAGGACATCCCATCCCTGCCTTTTGACTTTTTAAAGGGATATGATGCTCTCAGTGGTAGACTTAAGGGTGCACACGGTACGGTTCGGCTCGGTTCTTGACGAGACCGAGTACCTGTACCTCCCAGACCTCGGTTCCAAAATGTTGGACCGGCACTGCACCTTGTACCTCGGTTCCGGTACCATTAAGATTAATTTCTGATGATGTGCAGTCTGATTCGGTATACCGATCGGTACTTTCGGACAGAAATATTTTTTTTTTCTCTGACAATCTAAGTACTTGTTTTTCAATATATTAAGTAATATTAATATCTCAAATTCTCATTCAAAGCAACAACTATAAGTAGCAATATTAAGTGAAAAACACACACACTACTAAAGTCTGGAAAATCCGAAAAAAGAACAAGTAACAAGATGAGGTAGCTACGGTCTGCAAGCAGACACACACACTAAGTCTTGAAAATGAGAAAATCGAAAAAAAGAACAACTAGCGGTGGCAGATAGTGTTGCGGTAGTCTTGAATCTTGATCTTCTAATCCATGTCGGTGAGCACTTGTGGTGTCATCGGTGTTGATAGGACCAAGTAACGCATTTGCAAAAACAAATAATGTGATTAGTAACTATTAGACTATATCTATTACTGCCAAACACAAGTAATAATGTAATATGTTACCTTCTTCAATTTCAACATCATCATCTGGTATGTAATCAGATATAAGATCAAGTTGTAATTGACAAACTAAATTAGCTTATCTATCAACACAAGTAGTTAGACCTAACTCACAAGAATAAGACATAATACATGTCACCAAGAAACTTGCAAAGTAATGCAACTACTCTCTCTCTCTTACCTATGTAGAACAAGGTCAAGAAATTGCACCAAGCTCCCACAATGGATAGAACCCACAATCCAGCAATCACCTAATAGAAAGCAACAACCTTAATCAACAAGTTGATAAATACCAGAGCCAAAGCAATTTCCAACAAGTTAAAGAAGTTCACATATTCAATAGCATATGTGAACTTTAACAGCAACCAAGGAACTGAGTAATCTCAAATCAAACTCAGGGAGGTGTCACACCTCACAAGTTGGCATTCAGGATTAAAAACTGAGCAAAGATAATATATAAAAACAAAGAGATGCTACATAATTAATTTGAGATAAAAAGAAACATTAACAGAGACTTGAAAAGGTTAAAAAGTTTGTCTAATACTAGAGAGAATTGATTAATTCAATAAGTATAATAATGTTTAAAGAAATCATAACTTCAAGAAAAAGCTTTAAACAATGAATGAAAAACCTTGGAACAGGGGTAATTATCTCTTTATAGTGAAAGGAAATGGTCCTAATCCAATGTATTTTATATTGTCACATCCAAAAGGTCTATCTCACAATGAAAATGATCCCCATTAAAATATCCATCAACATTTAATAATTCAACATTAAAGAATGAAAAGAACATTTGTTTCCAACCATTAAAATATCCACAGAAGCAGAAAAAAAAACCAGACAAAAAAATTACACAGGACAGAAAGATATTGAAACAGTTTACATTAAAATTTTGATCTAGAGAACTAGATGAGAACCATGTATCTGAGTAAGAAACCCAGATATATAAACTTTAACAGGAACCAACATCCCCATTAAAAGGAGGTCCATCTCACAGTGAAAGTGATCCTCACTAGAATACCAATCAAAGGATAATAACCCAACATTAAAGAATGAAAATAACATTTGTAACATCCATTAAAGTATCCATAGAACTGAACACTCAACAGAAAATTAACATGAAACAGTGAACATAGAAATTTGATCACCAGAACAAAATGATAAGCATGATAAGATATGTGTATATTCATGAATCATGTTCGAATAAATAAATTACCCAGGACTAGCAGAAATCACACAAAATCCAACAGAATATGGAAAAATTACTAATGAAAACCTAATTCAAGAATGGAACATCCAAAACAAATAAACTAAAAGTATAAATCCAATCCGTAAGAATTAAAGACTGAAATAAAAACCCTAACCTTAGATTTCGATCAACAATCTCCAAACCCCCAGTGAATATTCCTCCTCCAAAATCAAATCTAAGCAATAAACAAAGAAGAAGACATACCCCTCAACTGGATCAGTTCTTCAGGCTAAAAGGAATATACACATCAATGGTAGAGATTGAGATTTGGGAGTTCTGAGAGAAGAAGATTTCTCCTTCTCGAGAGAGAGGAGACGAAAAAGAAAGAAAAAAGAAAGGCTGAAACCTAACCTGTTATGTTAGTTTATATACCCTTTAATCTAACGGCTAATATTGATCCCTTATCCCCTAAATCTAACGGTTTTGATTATTCGGGACTTTCGGTCCGGTACGGCACGGTACTTGTATTGGACCGTGTACCTGTACCCCCAGACCTCGGTTCCTATTTTTTGGCCGTGCATGCCTTGTACCTCGGTTCGGTCCAAAAGCAGTGCAGTTCCACAGAGGTTAAGTTCGATCGTCGGTCCGGCTCAGTTCCTGTGCACCCTTAGGTAGACTCCAGTTGTTGAGGGGAAAATTGTGTGTGATACTGTGCCGTCCTAGGGAAATCCTAATAAGGTCATTTAAGAAAAAAGACATTAAGAACACAAGAATACTGCGACCTAGAAGAACACAGTACTACGACCACAGTTTGAGTTGGAGTAAAGAGTTCAATATACCAAACAGGGGCCCTGAGATGTACAAGTGCAGGCTATTTGCAGCACTTACAAACAACAATCAAGTTCTATTGTGGCGTGAACCTAAAAAACTATATTGCTATGACAATAATACATCAACTTTAACCGAGCTTCGGGATGCCGACGGTAAGGATTTTCATGCCTCAAACAATTATTCACATGAATACCCTTGTATCTTTGAAAGATTTAGGAGAATGTTCTTGTAATAGTTTGACTTTGGATAATGATGAGAGTTCAGAGAGTAAGATATCAATTCGGCGTAAGAGGAGAAAGTGTTAGCGCCATGCATGCAGGGTAGAGCGCTTTGCTAATTAGTAAAAAATCGACATCTACTACCATTGCCAATATGGTTGTGTGTTTTTGCTTTAATTTTTTAGCTTGAAAATTCCTATTAATTAATTAGTAAAAAAATTCCTATTAGTAATATTTTTTTGATGAATATTTCCATATTAATTAATTAGTCTACTTGTTTTGTGTTCATGAAACACGTTAGTGAATTTTTAGTACCTTTGATGGAAGAGCGGGAGCAACTGCAGCAATTTTGGAATACTTAACAGCAGAGGTTTAGAGCTGCGTGGTAACGTTGGCAAAGATAATTACCGGCGGGTCTGATGCAATTTGCTCACCGCAAAGAACCCGTGTGTAATGGCCGGCGAGTCGAGTGCGAATATATATATATATATTTGGTTAACAATCATTACTCATTAGGGTTTTAACGTGAAGAAAGATATTTGATGACCTCTCTGATATACAAGGTACTTAGGTGATCGTGATCGACTCCCCATACTTGGATTTATAATCGGTTTCTACATGGAGAACCTTCCCATAGACATCATAGAAGACATACTTTTCCGCTTACCAACGGAATCAACCTTACGGAGCAAACAAGTATGCAGAACTTGGAGAAACCTCATCGGTAATAATAAACCCGGGCTCTTATTCGCATATGCAGATGTCAATAATCTATCAGATAACTCAGGAACAGAAGTTCAGCTTTACTTTGGAGATCAGTATAAAGTAAATCTCGAGCAATACTACTCAAACAAAACTCTTACAAAGTTAGATAGCATAAAATACAATATTGAAATGAGAAATTGGCGTTCGTACCATCACATAGTTGGTTCATGCAATGGCTTGGTTTGTCTTCACCCATATATCCAAGTGTTTCCTGATGGACGTAATTATAGTCCTGGAGGTATTTGCAATCCAGTAACTTGGGAGAATTCCAGTTTCTTCCAGGCTTACCACAAGCAAAATATTCAGGGCTGCGAGTACTTGGATTTGGACACCTTCCTTCCACCAGTGGTATAAGGTCGTCAGTTACACTTACAGCTCTTAAACGGTGTGCGACAGGGATATGTGGAAGTATATACTCTTGGCTCTCAATGTGGGTGGAGAAAGAACAGAAAACATCTTACACGTTCAATTATTCAGGACTCTTTGCTAATGGAGCAATTCATTGGATTGGCAAGAGACGACGAGGAGAACGATGGGTATATGAGATTGTCGCTTACGATCTGGCAGATGAGAAATTCAAGTACGTCTCACCACTGCCTTTTGATTATTTTAATGACGGTGATATTAGACTCGAGTTGTTGGGGGGGAAAGTTGTGCACAATTCACTATGTTTGCGGCCGTGATGAAATCATAGTATGGACATTTACAAAAAAGATAGAGAATTCAAGAATATTGCGCCCCAGAGTAACAAAATACTACGACCACAATTGGAGTTGGAGTAAGGAGTTTAGTATAGCAATCAGAGATCCAGAGAAGTACGGGCCATTTGCAATTACAGAAAGCAATGAAGTTCTTTTATGGTATAAACAGAAGAAACTATACTGCTATGACAATAATACATCAACTTTAACTAAGCTCTGGGGCCGTGATGGTAAAAAAACTTCATGCATTCAAGCAATTCCTCATATGAATACGCTTGTTTCTTTAAAAGATCTAGAAAAGTGTTATGGCAATAATGTGACTGCGGATAATGGTGAGAGTTCGGGGAGTAAGATATCAAGACAGCATAAAAAGAGGAAATGCGAACGCCATGCAGGATAGAACAACCATTGAGCTCTTTTATTAATTAGTTTAAAAATGTCATTTACTACTATCCTGTCATTTTTCTTTTATTATTCATTCATTAAGCTCTATCAACTAGTCTATTTTGTGTTTTATTGAAACATCAGGAGAATATTCTTGAAATGCTTATTCAGTTCCATAACTTAAACATTTCTAGCATTTCTTGAAATGCTTATTCAGTTCCATAACATCAGTGCCAGAATATGAATAAATTTTAACTTGGCCTTGATCAGTTTTCTGCATCCCCAAAGGTACATGAACAGGGTGAAGTTGCAGTTTCTAAACCAGATGCACCAGATAGTTCCATTTTATTAGATCCATAGGGTTTTCTTCGTTGTCTAAATCACATACTGGATTCTTTCACCACAGAAGGTTGTCTTTGTCAATGATGTAGGAAAACTGAACAAAGAAAAAAGCGAGATGAATAATTTATGTTTTCAAAAGATTTAACGAAGGGTTTTAGTTTTTGGCATGTCACCATGAATAAAAGACACGCTAATGTTAGAAGCATAATCATGAGAACGCTATAGTATACTGAATAGATGCTTACCCTCAAGGTACATCGAAGATATAGAAAACGATTATCAAATAGCACGCGGAATGCAAAAATAAAATAAAAATGCAGCAACAAACAAGACTCATCCTAACACGAGAATATATACTATACCTGAAGAGTGAAGACACATAATATGTCAGTTTATCGTTTTAGATAATTTGTATCATGTTCTTTTACTTTTGTTTTGTCTTCTCTTCTCCTGTCTTTGAGGTTTGGCCTAGTCCCCTCATTCTTTTTGTTTGCCTGTTGAATAAATGCTCCAAGTGAGTTTTGCGAGGAGAGAGAGAGGAGGAGCAAAAAAAAAAAAAAAAAAAAAAAAAAGACACACATAATATGTCAGCCGTCCATAATCCAAGCTCAAAAAGAATATATATTTCCATATTGAAAGCACACCACATCAACTCTCTCGGTTGAGCAAAACAAAGTGTATTACAAAATCTCTGATTTAAACGTTATCCTGTTTTTGACAAATGCATGCATGCACGGTTACAGGTTTCTGCGCCACAGACGAAGTTGAGGGATTAATCCATTCCACTGATTATTTTATTATTATCAAGTGCGCAAAGAAGAAAGATACAGTAGTAAACCACCTCATGCTAAATCAAGTATGCAAATGTTATACTGCCTGGTTTTCATAAATTTATGCACGGCGGCTATACATGTTTCTAGTACTCTTTACAAATTAACTAATTAATTATGTACAGGGAGAAAGGACTCCACTTCCTATAGACTAGGTCCCAACGTTTGGTGCCAACACTGCCAAAGGCCTAAATGGCTGCTGTTGGCGATAATTAATACAGTAGAGGATTCGGTTTGGGTTGCCGATATTGTGGGGTACGGCGTGGAAATGGCTGTTCTGGCGGTGGAATGGATGGTGTTGTGGCGGCGGTGGTGGGACAGTAATGTTGATTTTGGAAATTTCGTCCATTTCCTGCCTGAATCCATTGTTGGCAGCTTACTAAGCTATGACTATTGATTTACAGACGGAGGACGAGAGCAAAAAATTGTCTATATGGATATCGACCTTCTCTAGGCTGTGCTGACAACGGTTTATTGTAGGCAAGGTAAT
>JAJJWW010017515.1:0-231491 GCA_023531295.1 Papaver armeniacum
TACATCATTAGAAACTTTCAATCTCATGAGAAAATTATTCAAAAATTGAAAAGTTAATTTTGGCGCTAGTTTATGCAAGATTCAAACTTAGCATATATTTTCAAGCACATACAATAAAGGTATTGACAAAGGTACCCATTGAATCAGTAATGAAGAATTCAAAAAGATCAGCAGTCGAGATGGAATGCAAATAGGACACTTCAAAATCAAGTCTAAGTACTATCTTCACCCAAATCACAAATTGTCGCGATTTTTAGCAGAAATTTCCTTTAGAAGATGATGAAGCAGTGGAAGAAATGATGGATATAGAAGAAGAATATGGAAACCAAGGACCCACCGACAAGAGCCGAGATAGATGGGAAGTGTTGGTAGATGGATCATCAAATGGAGAAGGTAACGGAATTGGAATTGTTTTGATTTCGCCAGAGGAGGGCACTAAAATGGCTTTTCCTTCGCATCGAATTTACATCCACCAATAATGAAACGGAATATGAAGTTGTAATACATGCTTTGAAATTCGTAATAGAAATGCAGGTTGGAAAATGTGAGAATCACCGGTGACTCATGCCTAGTCATTCGACAAATAAAAGGAGAATACACTACAAACAGACCATCTTTAAATAAATACAAGAAACTTGTTGGAGAATTGTCGTGAAAATCCCAAAAATAAAATGGAGACACATATTAAGAAAAGATAATAGACTAAGCACATGCTTTTGCTTTTATCTCCAAGTATGATGACTGATCCAACCGATGCATAAAGACGTATACACTTTTATCATGAGTCGATCAATAAGGAAGAAGAAGGAGAGGTAGGCGTGATGATCATAGAAGATGGGAGCAAACACTGCTATTGAAGATTGGAGAGCGAACTTCATGCATATTTGATGAGAGGAGAAACAACGAAATAGGCCGGGAGGCACAAATTAAAAAGCCGTGCTACAAATTATGAACTAAGAGATGGATACTATCTGGAGATCTTTTAATGGGCCTTCACTGTGTGTTTGACACGAGAAGAAGGAGAAGCAGTGTTAAAGATGTTGCATAGTGGGGATGCTGCAATCATAGCGCGGAAGATCTTTGCATACGGAGAGCGAATAAACAAGGCTATTACGGCCATATATGCATGAAGATGCGAAACGTGTATCAAGACGTTGCGAAGATTGCCAAAGGCATGGAAAGAAAATACATGCACTGGAGCACTATTAACATCTTCAACAAATGTGTGGCCCTTTGGAAAATGGGGTTTATATATTGTTGGACCGTTTTTTGTGGTCCGGACAAAGAAGATATCACGATTGTCGCCACGGATCATTTCACAAAATGAAATGAGTAAAGCAAGACAACACATTCGCGACAAAGATATTTTTACATTCATATTTGAGAATATCATATGTAGATTTGGAATTCACAGACAATTGGTATCGATAATGGGAAGTGGGTCAAGGACGAGTAATATGAATTGTTACTAAATGCATTTAAGATAAAATGTGGAAAGTCAACCCCATTATACCCTCGGGCAAATGGCGGCGAAACAACAAATAAGACAATGCGAGATATATTGAAGAAGAAATTAGAAGGGTACACAAAGCATGGTGCGAACAGTACATAATGCAAGTATGGGCTTATAACACAACAAAGCAGAAGCCAGGGAATGTCACCTTCGTTTAACATATGGGGTTGAGGTCGTGCTACCAATGGGTTGTTATCCCAACAACAAAGAGAGAAGCTTGGAGAAAAATCTTAGTGCGGGTATTATTTTAACTAAATTGGATGAATTAGAAGAAAAGAGAAGGGCTTTGCAGCATATGGAAAATTACCAGCGAAGATTAGCCCGAGAATATAATAAACGTGTTGATGAGTGCCAAATATTGCATATTTCTACATCTATTTATTGGCATTTAAGTCATCTTTGTGCCTCAGTAAATCGGATATTATCCCAGTATCTTGTTTTCTTTGTTTTCAAGAATAAATATTTGTACTAATTAATTTTGTGTTTTTTAGGTAATAAATAAAGCTTGGAGAAATTGGAGGAGCCAAAAGAGCAGAAAATTGGAGACGAAGCGTCTATGGAGCAGAAATCAAAGCCACAATGCATCGCCTTGCAAACCCAACAAGTAGCAACCCATTTACAAGACATGGGCTTGAGCAATCCAAGACCCAGCCCAGTGACCGGATCAAACCGTCCCTTCAAGCCGTTAGATCTGATCCACTTCCATCCTACGGCCATTCGCACCTCGATCGATCTCCCAAGATCCTACTGGCCGCTTCGCCTTCCTCATCAAACACCGATGCCCCGCCTCACATCAAGACCCCTATATCTTCACCCATCGAACCAAAACCCTACTTCACTTTCTCTTTCTTCCTCTTCTCCCAAGCATTCTGCAGAGGCTCTCCCTCTCCTCTTCTCCACCAAAATGGCGAGCCATCATCTTCACCACCCGACCACCTTCCACGGCTACACCCAAGACAACAGCCGCCTTTCTCCTAATTTCTCTCTAGGCTCTTTCGTAGCTTCTTCTTTAGGAGCTAAGAGAGGAATAGAAAGAATTAGGTTAGGGTTAGGTCTTCACAGATGAGAAGGAACAACAAAGTAAGGATCTGCGAGCCAGGAGCGTAAGAGACAAGCGATTCGGCATGGGTGAGAGAGTATTGATTTTAATTTCTGTTTGAGAGAATTAGGGTTTTTAGTTCTTTACATGTATAAATAGGTTTGAGATGTGTGTGAAAAACCTTATGCCTCGGACTAGCGGAGCACCAATTTAGAGTTAATTTGTTTCTTATAATGTTCTAAATCAATTTGCTAGGTTTAGATGAAGCCCTAGCTTTCGCTATGTTATTCATGTTATTTGTATTTTCTTGAATGCTTAAACCTGCTCACGGATAGAATTAATCTTAGTGCTCAATACTTTGCTCTCACAAAGTGTATGTCGGGCATCCATTGTAGTTAGAATAAAAACGTATTGATTGTGCCCATAACTCATGCTTTAGAGACTATTGTTAATCCCTTGACTAGTTGTGCTTAATTAGACAGGTTAGTGTCTCGATTGATACTTTAGTTGTGATTGAATCATCCATTGGTGAAACACCTTAGGTAAGTGGTAGACTTGACACTTCTCCCTTATCTGTTACAAGGATAAGAGTAATATAATTTAGCTGAAGACACAGTGTAGGTTAGTGGTGGATTTTAAGACCCTAGTGTTCTTTAAATTTGTATTATTGTTTTCTATTTAGAGTCACTTGAAAATCAGTTAGCCGTATCGGCAACAAAACCACCTGTTGTTACCTCACTTTGAATTCGGTTTAGCTAAGCCTTAGATCAACTTAAGCCACACCATTTCCCCGAGGATCGACCGTATTTGCCCCTGTTCTTCATAGTAGACACCGTGCACTTGCGAGGTATAATTCGTGAGGCATAAAACAAACCACATTCCCGAGCCTACCAAGTTTTGGCGCATTTGTCGGGGACAGCGTGTGCCACGTCGATTATTGGCTTGTTTCACCGTTTTTTCAACCCATCCTGTACATACTTGCTTTGAAGTGTTATTTGTATTCCTGTATTAGTGTAACTTAGTGGTAATTTTTCTATCACTTGCATCTTCTATTGCATACTTGCATTCTTGCACTTCTCTTAGTGTTTCATATTAACTTGCACTTAACATGTTGATTATTGTCTTTCTTCATGAATTTTCACTTTTTGTATATATGTTTGCCCGTAGTTTTAGCCCTTAATTAGTGTAACTTAGCTTATTATATCATTGCATTTAGTTGTTAGTCTTCTTTTCTCGCATTTGCATCTTGCCTTGCATATTGTTACTATATCATTGCATTTGAGTTAATTTTTCTATTGTTGCTTTTCTTGTGTGCACAACTCCGTGCACTCAAGTACGTGTTTGACAACGCCTATAAAACCAAACAAGATAACTCATTGATTACTTGTAGTTGTTTTTACGCAAAGATCAATATTGAGCCCTTGCTTTAACTTCGCACATTTTTTTTTTTTTTGGAATCGAGATTGTTTCTTTAGTAAACAGTGCCTCGTAACTCTCTTTGTGCAAACCAAAGAAAAGAGAGAAAATGAGCATAATCCAGTTGCTATTGTGGCCAAGACCAGGGTAGTGTCATTCTCGAACCTTATTATACTTTAGATTTGTATGAATCCGAGCCATGATAGCACGATAACCTAGCGACTTGATCTGAATATTGCTCAACCCCTACAACATATAGTATCTTTGTGCAAGCTCATATGCTAGTGGAGTACTTACTTGCTAGCTATATGGTTATATCACCGATTGTTCCTTTGATCTCAACATAACATGTGCAATCCACCCCGAAATGCTCTGAGCATCACAATATAACCACCTAGTCTTTGTATTTTGTGCTTGTGTACATAATGACTAACTCTTGATTCTCATAAACATGATCTTTTTGTGATGTGCCATGTATGCTCACTAAACTAGGATATCCCGCATTAGCATAATCCTCGTGAACTCGAGACACAATTCTCCCCCGTATGAATTTGTCTTTGAGCTTTACCTTCACCGCTATTCTAACGAACCGTGCATCTGTGCAAACCGTGTGTTTTCCAACTATGATGTACTCGTTCAACTGTCTAGATCCACCGACCCAAATGAACTCGTGCATACTCCGAACATAACCCCGAGCATAACCCCGACACCGTGGCCGATTAAGTGGTGCTCAACCTGACCTTGTGCCGCGTCTTAAATCGTGTTAAGTCTCGTGCTCGGCTCTAGCCCCGTAGGCCGTTGAGCTTGAGTTGCAATCTGCTAAACTAGTTAGTCACCCAAGACTTGAGCATGCTCTACTCCTCCAACCAAAGCTGTTGACATATCTCGTGAGATTACCAAAGTGTTGAGTTCTAGGTCTTTTTAACTTGTCGAACAATCGTGCAAGAAGCTCTATGATTTGAGCTGCACCTTAGTCTCTCTAGACTAAACCTTGGTGACCAATATGCCAAGCTAGTTACCCAACCTCTGTAATATCCTGAAACCGTGTGTCCGTGGGCACCTTTGCATAATCTGTGACCACATACCGCTAATATCAGCATATCCGTGTGCATAATCTCCTGCCTTGGAATTTCACTTGTGTTGCATACCCCGATCATAGCTGTGAAAACCCAAGAGGTCAATCAACCAGTTTGACACTCGTGTCTTGTTAAATCATTGTAAAGTCTTTGGCAAAAGTGGTCATTTGTTGTTGCTTGCTACATCTCGTGGGGTTTATATCTACATTATGTTTGAATTATGATGAATGTATGATATCCCCTGCTGATATCTATACACCTTTGTGCATAAATTTGTGAAAATGAGAACCTCAACTGACCTTGTTTACCTCAACCAAGTTTGATAACACACTGTGCACATTTCCTATCATTTGATCATCTGCCAAGTTAGCCACCCATAATATGCTGATTATTGCTTTGCCGTGAGTGCTTGACTCTGTGTACACAAATTCGAGAGCTAGCTTTTCAAATCTCGTGAGCATTGTCTATCTGTATTGCCTGAGATTGAGGATCATCATTGTTTATAAGCATCGAGTTCTTTGCGTATGCATTTGTATCTTGGTGTGCATAAGCCGTGTTTCAAGTAATCTCCGCTCGACCTAAGTCAGGCCGAGTATGCTACCATAACAAGTGTTGTGTACTCTCCAACAACAATGACTACCAGAGTATTTCGTGTGCTTGGAATCAGGTGTCAATTTCTTTTGTGTGAGTTTTATATCTAAAATTTGTATACAAACGTGTTCTTTGCATCAAACTGAACCCAACCAGGGCTGTAAACCTTACATTACCTGGGCTGAGACCCACTGTGCACTAAGCTGTGCAATCACTGGGCTCCGCACAAACTTGAAGCCCACATCAATAGGGCTGTGCATCCCCACACAACCAGCCTCTGGGCTTTGCACATCTTCTGGGCTGTGCATTTGCACACAACCTGGGCTTTACATCATCAGAGTTGAAGCCCCCTGTGCAACAACTAGGCTTTGCACACAAACCTGGGATGTGCAACTTGTTCTTTGCATAGCCTGAAGCCCACACTTCCTGGGATGCACATAAACAGAAGCCCACATAAACCAATTTGAAGCCCACAATAAACCAATCTGAAGCCCACATAGCTGGGCTGTGCAACCACTGGGCTTACCTTAGCCTGTGCTGTATCACCTGAAGCCCACCTAAACCAAACATCAAACCATAGCCTACATAAACCAAAGCCCACATAAACCAAAAGCCCACATAAACCAAACTGAAACCCACAGAACTGGGCTGTGAAAAAAACTAGGCTTTGCATCACTTGGGCTTAGCTTCCCTGTTTTGAGACATCATTGGTTATACATGCTTGATGTGCTAGGCTATTTGAATTGCTAGATCATGTCAGTGATTTTGGTCTCGCAATCGGGGATACAAACAAATCCATTAGAGAGCTTGCTTACGGGGCATGCCTCACAAAGCATGAACTCCCAGTCCATGATGATTTTAGGGAGTAATATGAACCTTCTCGTGGCCCCGACCTTGAATATCCATACCCTAATCATTATAAGCACATGTATCATCCACCACAAAGTTGAAAATGAACACTTTTCTCATACCTAGTCATCACTTTTAGATCAATTAGAAGCTCAAGTATCTCGCTTTAGAAAGGCAATTACATGAGAAATCTGTCGAATCTAATTCCCCTAGGCAATATGAAATGTATGCTTGTACCTTATGGTAGCTTAGGCCACCCCGCTAAGAACTGCTATATTTTCGTATGATTTTAGAAAATCTAGGAAAGCCTGATAATCCAATGTACGAATTGTCCGGAAGTGACTATACCGGTAATCATTGGGACCATAATCAGCCTTTCAAGGTGGCGATCGTATTCTAAGAGCCCAAATAACCATGCACACATGCATCATCAACCACCATGGGAGGATGAACAATGTTATACTCCCCCCAACCCTTGTATGCAAATACTAATGGAAAAGCTCATAGAGCAAAACAATGATATACTTGGATGGAAAATGCATGATCATCCCTCTCTAGTGAACCATGTGCACATCCATGTAATGATCATTCATATGAAACATGCATACCCACTAGTGAAGACTCTTCTATGCCTACTCATGCACTTAACACTGAATATGAACCTAATCTAGAGGTAGATGAGTACACTGGAAATGCTCAAATTTTGAATGGGGAGATGAATTTTTGTTTTGATGATGATGATGATGATGAATATGAAGAGCATGTGTATTTTAAAAATGTAGTGAAATCTTTGGGTTCAGAGACGTTAGGCGTCTCTTCTGTGAACCCTATGAATGATACTTCTTCTGACATTCATACATGTGATGTTAACTCTGAATTTGGGTTTGTGAAATTCTTCAGTTGAAAGTGAGCATGCTACACAACTTGTTTGTGACTTAGGAAAGGATGAATCTTCTGTTGACACTAATGTGCTTTTGGATCATGATATTATTTTTGTGTCTCGATTCCCCGCCCATGTCACAATATGTTGCCTCCTCTGATGATTATGACATGGAGATTGATGAATTGTTCTATGCAAGTGAACATGATTTACCTTCTTCTGACCTTAGGAAAGTGTGTGATGGTGCAAATGATCTTATACATGAAAACAACTTAGATGTACCTAATCTCTCTCCTAAGGCACAGATTGAAACTCCTCCACCAAACCTAGGTGTAGTTTGTAACAAAATTGCAAAACCAACTTTTCCGAAAATGCCTAATTTAGGCCTAGAGCTTTGTGCTTCCCAAGTCCTCTTGGACTATTTTGCATCAAAGTATAACACACTTTTACGGGAGCCACGTTGGAATGTGTATATCCGCTCTGTTTTTAGCAAAACTCATTTTGAGTTAGACCTTTGCATGATGTACCTTTAAAATTGCAAGATTTTGTGCCCAAGAACACATCTCGTTGACAAGTTTAGGTTTGGGGGTAACTTGTTCACGATGCAATCTTTCCTGCACTCTCATGTTATATCTGTGTAAGGCTGTTGTTGTTTGTACATATTGTCTTTTGGGTTGATCCTCAACTCTTTAGATTGTTAGTATATGGTGAATTTTCATTGTATATAATCCAAAAGAGGACTTGTTAAATTTTCTTTCTTGAATCGGTTGAGTTTTCTTGTACATATATTGTGCTAATCCGATATAATCTCCGCTGAGAGTGTTGGATTCTAGCCTTGACTAATGAAGCTCTAACCTTGCTCCCGCCGACATCCGAGTATGAATCTCTTCCCTTTTATCTACTCAACATAGTTCTCTCTGTATGTGACGTTTAAAATTTTATCATCCGTTGACACATTGAGGACAATGTTTGATTTAGGTTTGGGGGTGCATTTGCATATAGAGTTTTTAGTCTTTTATTAAAAAAAAAAAAAAAAAAAAAAAAATTCAAAACTCTTTGCAAATAAAACCTCCAACTTTTAGAGATTTTAGAGTCACTAGCTATGTTTACATAGAGAGTCTGACCGAAATAACAGAATTTGGAAGTACCGGAGAACACAATCGGGTTTCTTAGTTGATTAGAGCGTTAAAGTTGGATTTAACCATACCGGAGGGCGAATTAGGTGCTGTTTAGATATTCTAGTAGAATTGTGATCACCCATAGTGGAGACTACCCATTTTACATCAAGTGAGGCACCGATGCGTGTCGTAGGTGCAATCAAATTAATTAATACTTTACTACCTAATTAACAAGTAATATAGGGTAGTCAAGGTCGATCCCACGAGGAGCAAGAGATTCTAGTTGTCAAAATTGTCGTTTAAAGGGGGTGTAAAAAGCAAAAGAAAATAAACAAAGTAATTAAAATCGAGAGTTGAAAGATGAAAGCAATAAGAGAGACAAGATCAAGGAATCCTTCTTCGTTACGAAACAATGAATCAAGTTATGTTCTTTTCTACTTGTTATTAGTCACAGATTATCACCAACCGTAGGATAAAGGTGTACGCTTAGCTAGCCCCAAAATCCCTAATTTCACCGAGTAACAGGTCCGCTTTAGTTATCGATTCTATTCAAAAGAACCACCCCGAGGTTCGCTTACAAGATGTAATTCCTCGAATGCATTAAGATTTATGAATTTAGGTTTAGTACTAGTAGTTAAACTCGGTTCGCTTGGTTCACTTTCTAGCGTTGTTTCTACACACAATTGCTCCACGGAATCCCTCCGCAAGGTCTCGTGTTTGCTACTTATGTAAAGAGTCAAGAAACGATTACTTATCTCCTAACTTTCACTAGCTTTAGATCAAATTAACAAATCAATTTAGTTGGCCACCTAAACAATCTATCAATCAATCATGAATGTCTTTAAGATCATTCCTATTAGTAAAAACAAACGATAATTATGTGAAAAACTTCAAGATAGAATTGAAAACAAAAACTTAAATCATATATTAAGAACTAGGAATTCATCCTCAATCAATAATAAAATTAGCTACTCATGTTAAAAGTTCACACAAAGAATAAGAAAAGAAAAGTGTTGTGTGTGTAGAGATGTGTGTAAAAGTTGTAGAAAACTTCTCTATTTATAGGCTTCAATATTCTCCAAATCTTCTAAGGAATAGAATCCTTTTTCTTTTGCAATTCAATTTCCAAATCCAAGCTTTTCTCAACTCTTCCATCTTCTCTTTCCAAATTTGAGTCCAATTCTCCATCCAATTCTAAGCCCAAGTCTTCACACCCATGAGAGAAGTCCATAGAAAATTCTCGAATTTTTGCTCCTTAGGAAAATCGGATTGTGGGCCGAACTACCGGAATAGTCGCCCGAAAGTTGTCGCGGCCACCGAAAATTCTCTCACGGTGAAGGTATATTCGTCACCCACCGTTAGGACTAACGGTCAAACGGGCCAATCGGCTACCAATCGTTAGTCAACGGTGGTCAAAGAGGAAGGAGAGTCGACTCGAGTTAGCTTCGACTCACCTAATCGGGCTTACCTCACCGAGCCGCCATCAATCAGCCGCTTACTTATTGACTTAATCTAATTCAGCTAACCGAAATCGGTCACCGAACTCGGTTGGGATGGCCATCGGGATCGCTGAGTCAACTCGCGGGAGTGGAAACCGGCCGAGTTCGATTGTTTGGTGGACTTTCCACCAATTTCGTGCTATTATTCTTCACTCATAAGAAGCCTAACATTCATCTACTCGATTTCATTCATAGCTTCATCAATTTCACACACCATTCCCCGTTGCTTCTTAGGTTGAGCTCAACACTTTACAAAGATCATCTCCGAGTCACAATTCACCAAAGAATCCCAGCCCTCATCTCGCCATCGCAATTGATATCAACAAATGGGCAAAGAACTCCTTCTCTCTGCTTGCATTTTCGCATTGCACAAGCTTCACTTCAACCCTTGTGCATCATGACTCCATTAACTCCATTTCCTAACTCGAGATTTAACCCATCACCGTTATCCTGGTCTGCTCTATGGCGAGTGCATTCATCTTCTCTATTTCGCTTCTTCATTCGAAACCCATCTTCATTGATTCCACAAAGAATAGCCATCACCTCCAGATCCATTACCCGATCTGGACATACCACATAACCGGTTCTCAACCACGACCTTAAGCCGCTTTGATTCCAATCTTCACCCACCGATCTTCATCAATTCTTTCTCGATCTCGCTCTTCTTTTGCATCTCGATCTCTCGACTCTCTCGATTCAACAAAAATCACACAAACCCCATCTCGATTTCACTCAAGAACATCAATTCCTTCTCTCTCGTCTCACATTCGACAAAGATCTCAATCCATTCTTTGCTTTATCCCTCGATTCGCATTCCGCAGTGAGCCAGGATCGAAACCCATCTTACGATCAACTACTTCACCATCTTCATTTGCAATTTCTTCTCAGTTGTACCTTCCATCCGCCACCGCATATTCAATTTCTTCATCACAACTTCAGAATTGAGTTATAGCTGAAAATCCATCTCTAATCACGATAAAGATTTCACTTTGTCTCGCCTAACACCGATTTCAACTCTCCTTCTCATCTCTCGATCTCACTCAACAATAGCCGCTATTTTGAATAAACCGTGCCTCCTTCTCTTTCTCAATTTCAGCTTCTAATGAATTGAATGTGATTTCGGACAACGAACCTAATTTAGGTTTTAGATGTGGGGGCGCTATTTGCACCCACCTTGTATGCAACCACCCAATGATATATGATAAGGGACACCCAGATGGCTACCCCTTAACCATTGCTAATCTTTGTTTAGTATTCCTTCAATTTGGGTTGCCCCTTAACCTCAACTGGGCTCCATATAGTGTTCACCCCGGAATTGACAAAATTGCCTTTTTGCTCAACTTGAGTGATTTCTTCTTCTTTCCTCCGTGCGACTCCAAAGTAGCTATAAAACTCAAAACAAGCGTAAAATACATAATTTACATTTAAAAATAGCAAAGAAAGCATAAACTACTAGATAGTAAATACGGTGTATTCTACACCTAATGTGCACCAACCTTCAATTTTTTTGCAACTTTCTAGAAAAGTCAGTTAGAGTGTGTGTCACCGTACGTCAATTCCGGGTAGGAATGGTGAGCTACCCAACTTCGCACCACTTTCAAAAGACTATTTTTGATCTCTTGAATGCTAATTCCGTCAATCATGAGGGTGACGTCTAAAGATGAAAACTCCTTCTAAATATCGATTTGCAAGTTAGCATCACTCTCTTTCCTCTCAACAACATCTGCATTCATAGAAACACATCATCATCAGCAGGCGGAGCATCATCAGAATATTTGAAGAAAAGTTGAAATAGTCCAAGGTTTATGTGCAACAAAGAAAAGAAAAGAAGATGAGAATTAGTGAAGTTTATAAAATCAAGACAATACAAGTTTTATTGTTTTATTGTTATTTTCATTTCATGTATGTTACTAAAAAAAAAAAAAAAAAAAAATTATGTTTGTCAAGTTTTTGTGAAGTTCAGAAGTTCATCATCAGCTATTGAAGACCGAAGATTGAAGACGTTTCTATGAATGCTGAGAGAGTGATATTAATTGCCGATCGGGTGAGAAGGTAAGTGAGTACTCCCATCATTGTTAATGGTTGATTTCCTTTCTTAGAGATCAAAAAGATTCTTTTTGTCCACACTTCGGTGGGAGTCTCCGTAAATTATTTCGGAAGGTTATCCTTCTTACCTACAACGTGTGCAAGATTTCTCTCTTTATTCCCGCCCGCACACATGAGAGACTAAAAAGCGATCTTTTTGAGTGCAATTATCATAAAACCCTATTAGTGAGGCAAGTCGAGGCTTATGATCACAATCGAATCCGAATTCTTTCATATGGTATGGTTATTTTCAAAGACTTAAGGATGAGAATGCGTTCTTTGATAGTTCTAAATTCATGTTACTAGCATGCAGAAACTCTATGTCCTCATAGCTCCTTGGATGCTTGAGACTCTTTTACACTCTGAAGTTGGAGAAGGTTTTGTGGGTACACCTCTTGGTAAACCCTCACGAGACTACAACTCGTCCACTAGGGACACCTAGGGGTTTAAAGGCTTAGTGCATACGCTAAATGCATTCGAGAGACCAAATGACAGGTGGTGTAGTTAGGATTTCTTAATTTCTCGTTTCACTTGAGGACAAGTAAAATTCAAGTTTGGGGTATTTGATGAGTGCCAAATATTGCATATTTCTACATCTATTTATTGGCATTTAGCTCATCTTTTGTGCCTGAAATCGGATATTATCCCGCATTCTGTGTTTTCTTTGTTTTCAAGAATAAATATTTGTACTAATTAATTTTGTGTTTTAGGTAATAAATAAAGCTTGGAGAAATTGAGGAGCCAAAAGAGCAGAAAATTGGAGACGAGCGTCTATGGAGCAGTAAAGCCAAAGCTCGCGCGCATCAGTTGCAACCCAACAAGTAGCAACTCATTTACAAGACATGGGCTTGAGCACCCAAGACCCGCCCGTGACCCGTGATCCGAACCCGTCCTTCCAAGTCGTTAGATCTGATCCACTTCCATCCTACGGCCGCATCGGCAGACCGCATCGATCTCCCATAGATCCTACGGTCGCTTCGCCTTCCTCATCAAACACCGATGCCCCCGCCTCACACCGAAGACCCCTATATCTTCACCCATCGAACCAAAACCCTACTTCACTTTCTCTTTCTTCCTCTTCTCCCCGACAACCGCAGAGCTCTCCTCTCCTCTTCTCCCGACCAAAAATGGCGTAGAGCCATCATCTTCACCAAGAACACCTTCCACATTTCCTACACCAAAGACAACAGCCGCCTTCGCCTCCTAATTTCTCTCTAGCTCTTTCGTAGCTTCTTCTTTAGGAGCTAAGAGAGAGGAATAGAAAGAATTAGGTTAGGGTTAGGTCTTCACTGAGATGAGAAGGAACAACAAAGTAAGGAGCTCTCGTCACAGAGAGTAAGAGACAACCGATTCTGCATGGGTGAGAGAGTATTGATTTTAATTTCTCGTTTTGAGAGAATTAGGTTTTTAGTTCTTTACATGTATAAATAGGTTTGATATGTGTGTGAAAAACCTTATGCCCGGACTAGCCGTAGCACCAATTTAGAGTTAATTTGTTTCTTATAATGTTCTAAATCAATTTGCTAGGGTTTAGATGAAGCCCAGCTTTTCGCTATGTTATTCATGTTTGTATTTCTCTTGAATGCTTAAACTGTTTCTAGGATAGAATTAATCTTAGTGCTCAATACTTTGCTCTCACGGTGTATGTCGTGCATCCATTGTAGTTAGAATAAAAACGTATTGATTGTGCCGCAACTCATGCTTTAGAGACTATTGTTAATCCCTTGACTAGTTGTGCTTAATTAGACAGCTTAGTGCTCCGGATTGATACTTTAGTTGTGATTGAATCATCCATTGGTGAAACACCTTAGGTAAGTGGTAGACTTGACACTTCTCCTTATCTCGTTACAAGGATAAGAGTAATATAATTAGTCAAGACACAAGGTTGTCGGTTAGTGGTGGATTTGAAGACCCTAGTGTTCTTTAAATTTGTATTCTTGTTTTCTATTTAGAGTCACTTGAAAATCGTTAGTCGTATCGGCAACAAAACCACCTCGTTGTTACTCTCACTTTGAATTCAGCTTTAGCTAAGCCTTAGATCAACTTAAGCCACACCATTTCCCGAGGATCGACCCGTATTTGCCCTGTTCTTCATAGTAGACACCGTGCACTTGCGGTATAATTCGTAGGCATAAAACAAACCACATTCCCAAGCCTACCACGTGTTAAAACACGCGAATTTCAACCAGGCGATTTGGTGTCTGAGAAACACCGATATATCAGCCGAGAAAGTGGTGGAAAGCTTGCATAAAAATGGGATGGACCTTATATCATCAAGGAGATAGTTGGAACAGGGCATATAGATTGATGGACCCCCGAGGGTAGAGATGTGGGACGCAGACTCGATAGACCATGGAATAGATTATACTTAAAGAGATATTACCCATAAAAAATTATTGTTAAGAAGTAGACTGCGTAATGGTACATGATTGAGGCAAAAAGAATTACATATTTCATTTTTATTCTCGAAAAACATGCGAATATTTATACGTAAAACGACTTAAAAATAATCAAACATCTACAAATTACAAAAATGCTTACATATACCGAAGAATCAACAAAATAATCAAACAGAGGCGAACTTACTATGGCGTACACCCTAGTTCGCGAACACAATTTCGCAAGAGGCAAAGTACCTAAAGTGCGTCATAGTAGGGGTACCTATTACGTATAATATATATATATATAAGAATGGGACGAAACTTCATGGCGTACACCCTAGTTCGCGAATAAAATTTCGTAAGAGGCAAAGTACCTAAAAAGTGCGTCTTGTATGGGGGTATCTCGTAGCGTGGCTCGGGGAAAAGGTTACACCGCCCGGAACCCGAGTCATGGAGATTGGGGGTAATAAAACCCATCCAGAGAGGTACCTTGGACTTTCAATCTAAGCTTATGACTTAGGTTGGACGACCGAGGGTCTCTTCTAAGGAGTCAACATTTGACCAAGGCGCCGAGGTACACGGTTGAGCCAAGGGTGCATGGGGTATTTGAAGTGTCTCAGCCATTCTTGGCAAGTCTCAGCTTATGCTGCACTCGGCCCGAAGAAAACTCCACTATAGGCAAAAGGGATAAGAGGCTGCGAAAACAACTGGTTGTTGTTAAGACCGGATGGGAGGAGCTAGCCTTGTATGGCGAAGTACGCCTCCTTGAAGGGGCAACCGGGGGAAGATAAGGGTGGAACCCTCCATTAGGGAGCCGATAGTGTCAAAAAAGACGTAAATGTCATGAGGCTTCTTACTCACGGAGTATCAAGGCTTGTCATATTTATGCAACATAACTGAAGAGGCAAAAATACAAAAGAGTAGATAAGACGAGATCAATGGGTTCTTACATGCAAAGGTAAAGACGTCCTGCGATTTCGTCGCAAAGACGGCAATGTCATGGGGCTTTATGTTCGCAAGGATATTTAGGCCTGTATCATATTGTCGCAAGAAAATATCTGCAGAGGCAATAATACTAAAGAAATGATAAGACAAGATCAATGGGTCATTACATGAAAGTGTAAAGACGTCCCCGCGATTTTGTCGCAATAATGAGAGGTGGCAAAATAAGACCTTTAACTAGGAAGGCAAAATAAGACCACACAAGAGAAATGATAAGGCAAGATCAATGGGTCATCACATGAAAATGTAAGGACGCCCGCGATCTTGTCTAATGAAAAATTCACATAAAATGTTTGAATGTAGATGATGAGATCTTTCAAATAAAAAGATAATGGAAAACAAGATGGGAATTGTTAAACATCAAAGATTGTCTTCCATGCAAGAAAGAAGAATAATAAACGAGTAAATACATCTTAAAGGTGAATGAAGTACATAAAGAAGTAACAATGCAAGAAGTAAAATTACAAGAGAAGTTCAATTCTCAATGTCAATTTTTTCGCCAGAAGGAGATATTGGATGTTCTTCAACAATTTTATTAGCCTCACCAACTTCCGCACTTTCGCCAGTTATTGCATTCTCGCCAGATCCTCCTTCAACTAAATTCTTATTGACAGCTTCATTAGGTGGAATCACCTCTTCATTTGGAATCTTCGCCACTTTCATAATCATAATCACTATGTAAGGGTTAGGAACTTCATCATCACCTACTTAGAGGTTCTACAGTGATATAGGATCAAGAGATTTGGACAATAAGACATCATTCACAAGAACTTCACTTTGAGGTGAAATTGGCGAAGGAGTGCTTTCGATGATTCCTACTCTCTATATCTTTAGAGTAAGTGAGATAGTCGAATCTTCTTTCTGCCCGATCGCGAGAGCGAGCAAGAGAAGCAAAATGAGTATCCATTTTCTTTGCGAATTTTGGCATAGTCAGATTTCAAAGTGGAAATAGAGGAGTGAAGATTTTTCTCGGATTCTACAAAAATAAAGAGTATAGAAAATAATTCAGATTTTTCTTGAATTCGCAAGGAAAATACCATAAATTCAAGAAAACAAATTGATTAAGGTAGTCAAATATCATGACTACCTTCCTTTTGCGAGATAAGATATTGGGTTAAAGCCAAACAACTATTCTCCAAATGATTCATGGCAATTGTCAAAAATTATCTCCAACCAAACCTTTAGTCGAGATCGCAAGCTCTTTTCGTTAGAAACAAGTAAGGCGTTTTCCCTCGCAAGAGAAGAGTGGGATTCTTCTAACTTGGAATATTGATCCTTGAGTTGGATTATTTTTACACTTAAAGTTATTCTACCTTGGATAAGTTTATCCCTCTCAATAGTAACTTCTTCGAAGTTTACTTCTCAAATAACGAGAGAGATCGTTCTTGTTCTTTACATATTTTTTTGACAGACGTCAAGTTGTTGCGAGGAAATCGCCACCTTGTTTAATGAGCTCGCTTCTCTTGAGAAAGAGTTCCATTTTCATCCGATAAAGTTTCCAAATCCAAATTAGCTGTAGTTAAAGAGTAAGAGAGGCGAGATAATTTGCTACTTAATGAGCCCCACTTCTGAACTAAGTCAGCATTTTCTTTAGAAAGATTATCTATTTGATCAACAGAATATGTATGAAGATTATCTAATTGGTTATATTGCTCCATCCAAATGTCTCTATCCATTCGAGTTTCTTCAACAACAGATTCCAACTGATATATCTCCATTTTTCGCTTCTGGTTCAAAGCTTGAAGGGCGAACAAGGGCTTTAATATTAAAAAAAAAAAAAAAAAATTAAAAAAAAAAAAAAAAAAAAAATTGAGAAAGGGGAGGGGAGTTGTACCTATTAATTCTTCGTTCTTCTTGTGAAGATTATCACGATCCAGTGAGACATTTTGAAGTTTTTGATTCTCAAGACGGAGAGTGTCACACTTAGCAGTCATGGCTTGGAGATTGTTCTTCAAAATTATAACTTCTTGCTCTAAAGATGTTTGCACAAATTCTGTTGTAACCAAAGTATTTACTCAAAATCTCGCAGACATTAGACTTGATGGGATCGATGGAGGTCTTCTTGGCGTCATTCATAATATCTCGATAAAACTTTGAAAGCCACATCCATTCCCTCCAAAATTTCCTTAGAAGAGGGATAGACTCTGGGATGAAGAGGTAGTGACGACGACAAGAGGGGGAGAGTTGAATCGTCTTTCTTCGCAGAATGTCATGTGAAGATGAAATCATGAAGGTTAATGACTCGGGGGAAAGGCAAGAGGCATCGATAGTAGGAGAAGAAATGGTTCATTCACAACAGACTATCATGAGGAACTTCATCTATGGAAAACTCAGATATAGGAGGAAGATCAAGAACGACATTTTCGCATAAAGAAGGGTAGATTTATCTTGCGATGGTATCGCAGAGGAGTTGTAAGCTTAAATATAGGAAAAGGAAAAGAAGTTTTAACATTTTTAACGCACGAGATCTTTTGAGGGATCTATCAACGTTTTGTCATCCTCGCGAATCACAAGTTAAATAAGAAACAGAGGCAACAATATTGTTATTAGAAGAGTAAATGTTTCTTAATACCTTGCTATTCGCAGCTTTCTCTTGTGTGCAACGGATTTTGGTTGCGAACCCTTGGATGTTTTAGGATTTTGGACCAGTGAATTTGGCAATGGGGACGTTCTTACTAAAACGAAACAATAAGGGAATTAATCGAGATGAACAAAATCAAATAAAGTAATCTCAAAGTAGAAGAGTTCAAATGGATCACATGCGATGATCTACAAACCTTGATGGCTCCATAAGAACAAAAGAGTGAGAAGATTTACAGCAAGATGAACAACAGCAAAAAGTTGCAGACGATAAAGAATTCACAAAGAATGCAGAGATGAAGAAGATGAAGTAAAAGAAAAGAAAGATATCCTTGATAGATCTCTTCTTAAATAGATAAGAAAAGGATGACCGGTTAGCATTTAATGCCTTAGAAAAGGGGAATATGTAACACGTGTAAGCGATTATCTTGGATTTACTAAGCTTGGCGAGAAAAATAAAGGAAAGAAATGAACGGCCGCGACATTTTGAAAATACTAATTCTCATGACGTTCTCTTCTTCGCAGAGAAGACATGAGAAGAGGCAAGATATATGATAAGAATATCGCAACACCAAGATTCTCACGGAATCCATAAACGACACACTGCGAAGACATCGCGGGCTGGAAGTAAACACGACGTAACGGATGACGATAGCCAAAACACGAGAAAGATGTGAAGATGTAGCGAGATCGAGGAGTGTCGTGAGATTTGACATTTGTACATTTGCGAGACTTCGCAAGACATACCTGAAAATAAAGGACGGCTTAGCTGTCATCCACTATGTAATGTCAAATATAAAGAGCCGAATAGGCTTAAGGAGAGAGAGATCTTTTTCGAAGTGTTGAGCAAGTCATTAAGAGAGAGAAAGTTTAGAGTGGTTATAATTCTTTAGTTTATCTCCTTTTCATCTTGTAATATTTCTGGAGTTTGATCAATAAAAATTATAATTGTTCATCTTAAAATGATTTGATTGTGTGGATTCTTGTGAGGGGTGTAGTGTGGGATTTCCTGCAACTACAGTTCAACTAGCAACGAGATTGAAACGCTGAATGAAAAAGTAACTTTTACGCTGAATGGTTCAGCGCGTGGGAGAATATTCTAGCAGTGAGCGCTGAATGAAAACGCGTCTGAATTTACACGGAAAAATAAATTAAATTATATCCTCTCACCCATACGTCACTTCAAACAATTCACACCTCTCACTAGACTAACTAGACCCTCTCTAGCTCTCATATGCATCACAGTTGAGTAAATAAATTAAATTATGTCCTCTATCCTCTCACTAGACTAATACCTATACTAATATCCTCTCACTAAACCCTCTCTCTGCTTAATATCTATACTCTTCTCATAATTAAATTCAGTCACTTTCCGTGGTTTCATCAACTGTTGTCTGTCGCTTTCTTTCTCTCTCTAATCATACACGTGTTGTTGGTGCATAAGATAATAATATAAAGAATATTACGACACACTTACCATTTTAGTGCTAAAAGATTTTAGAAAAAAGTGGAACTTTTTTTCAGCGACTAGCATGCTAGATTAGCACTACCATAAAACTTAGGAGGTCCCCCTAGCTGACGTGGATTGCCAATCTAGATGCTAGATTAGAAGACCATATGACTTAGCCTTGGACTAAGTCCTATGGGCTAGATTGAGCTGCTAGATTAGCAGTTAAGTGTTGCGATTCAAAAATAAAAGTGTGGCCTAAAAGTTAACACTAGTTCTCTATCCTAGCATGTGCTCGCAGGTGAAGTAGCAGCGAGATTGAAGCGCTGAATGGTTCACCATAACGCTGAACGGTTCAGCGCTAAAGGAATATTCCAGAGCCTCAGCGCTGAACTATTCAGCGCAGACTCTGGCGCCGTTCTTTTCAGCGCTACCACTCGGCGCTGCACAATTCAGCGCTTGACCATTTTTTTTCCCTACATCTCCTTCACACCACCAACGACTATTTTTTTCAAATTTTGATTTTTCTAAATGTTCCCCTTTTTCCTACACCTAGTTTACACTACCAACGGCTATGTTTTCAAATGTTGATTTGTGAAATGTTTGGCAATTTGTTCCAATGGTTGTTTGTTTCAAAATTTGAAAATTTACCAAAATAAAGGAAATCTTTCGTTAACATTGCATAACAAGGTTACAATGCTTTTTTGAAGAAACTAAAAAAGTACATTGAAATTAAAATAACTTAAATAACTTCAAAAATAAAAAAGTACATTGAAATCCTACTTCTAAATAACTTAATTAAAAATGAACTTCTAAATAACTTAAATTATTACTAATATATCACTTTAATTTAGGGGATAAGTAGTAAAATCTCGTTCTTCCATAGTTTGTAGAGGGGTTTCACCCATTCCTCTAATTCATTCAAGTTTTGGGGTAGGATCTTCAAGTCAGCTTCCCTTTGTTGTGTTTTTGCCAAGATTGTAGAGTTTTCCAGGTGCTTCTTGAGGTACTCTTCCTCTATTTCATACTTTGCAACCCTTTGTTCTTGTGATTTTTCAAGAAGTTCGAGGAGCCTATCCATTTTTTCATCTGCTCTTTGCGATGCTTTAGCCTCACGAGCCCTTTTCTTTGCATTATCTCTTCCTGCACTTCTAACACCATCTGTTTGTTCGAAAAAACGTCTTCTACGAGATATGTATGAGGTTTCAAAATTATGAGTAGATAATGAGCTACCAAACACTGCCATATCCTCTAAATCTTCATCCATAGATACTGGAGCGGAAGTATCAGCTTCATTGTCTTGAGTAAGTTGAGTAGGTTGGGTGGAAGTACCAACTCCATCATCATTATTCACCGCTGGGTTATAGTCGGGTTGATAGGTCTTCAGAATCTGGAAAACCGATTCATGTTTCCAAAGTCTTTTAAACTCTGCTTCATAATTCTTTTTGTTAGAGCATTGCTCGGTCGAACTCGCATGCGATGCTATCTCAAGCATGTTTGTCAATGTTAGTGATCAAAACTATAAGTCTTGATTTCTAGCCTATGTAGCTAAAGGTCTCGGACTAGGATAGAAAGTGTAGTTGAGCTCAAGAACTCCATGGTAATCATCATACAAGACGAAGGACTACTCGAGGAACCGGTGGAACTTCATCGACTAAAAGGTATGTGGAGACTTGAACTTATCTGTCACTCAAAAGTCTATTTACTCTATCTCCAACTCTTGAGACAAAAGTCGTTTAGACGTATAGACTTTCATTATACACATTTGCTATTTCGAGCCGAGTTTAACTCGCCTATCTATTTCTCGAAATATGTGTTGGTAAGCTTTCGCTTTAACCGAATTCATCTTTACCTAGTGATGAAAGTCATGATATATTTCAATCACTTTGGAAATTGCTCGACGAAAAATGGTGCGTGAATAACGGCTATATAACGTTCTCTCGAGAATGTTTCAATGATTGAAATTATAGTTTGGATTACATAACCATTGGTAGGATATAAGCATTGTTGTGGAAACACATATATGTATAAGTCCTTATTCCTTGAACCAAAGTTTGCGAACTTTGTTGATCAAGAGAAATGGAAGTGGCGCAAGCCAAGTCCGCGAACGGGCGGAAGTTCTCACCCGAGAATTTCTGCTGGAGTTTGTGTACTCCTTCCATGAGCTTAAGTCCGCGAACCCAAAGAGGGGGCGAAATTGAGTAGGTTATATCTAACACCGGTTGTTCTTGAACTAATGTTTATATAAACTAAGAATGCTTTTACAAACCGTGTCTATAAAGTTCATGAACCGATTCGAGTGAATCAAACCGTTTTTGCTTCGATTGTGTCTTGTGTAGTTACATAAGATCTAAGCAATTGAACAACTCTCTAACTAGTTCATTTGAGTCATTTGAACTAGTTATGGTGAAGAAGAATATGGTTGATATGAGAGTGATCATATGGCTAACCATTTGGTTGACTATTGTTGAACCAACAAATGTTAATGTTTGGGAACGGTTCATAAACCCAAAATTGGACATTTCATTTGTGTGTAACAAGCTAAGTTTTCGATCCAACGGTTGAGAAATATTAGCTTGAATCTAATCAGGTTTTCATCTAACGGTGAATATTGAATGCTTTGTTACCAAGCTAACATTGATTGCAAACCCTGATTTGAAAGACTATATAAGGGATAACTCTAGCAAATGGGAAACCTAATCCCCACACCTTACGTGTGATACTAGTGTGCTAAGCCGTAGTCGATTCTCCTTTAACCTTTGGTTTTCTTCTTCTAAAACCAGTTAACGACTTAAAGACTTCATTGGGATTGTGAAGCCAGACCGATATTACTTTTCTTATAGTTGTGTGATCTGATCTTCTTTGTTTCTATCGCATGCAGTACAATTGAAATAATTGGCTTGAGATTTATATCTCCGATAGGCAAGATAGAAAAGAAATCACAAACACTTCGTCTCATCGTTTGTGATTCCGCAATATCTTTTTTCGCTGCGTCGATTAAGATTATTGTGAGGTGATCAATAATACTAGGCTATTCTTCGGGAATATAAGTCCAGGTTATTGATTGGTTCCTGTTCACCTTGATTTATCAAAAGACGGAACAAAACTCATAGGTTTATTCGTGGGAGACGGATTTATCTATTCTGTAGACTTTTCTGTGTGATACAGATTTGTTTATTAAAGTATTCAACTTTGGGTCGTAGCAACTCTTAGTTGTGGGTGAGATCAGCTAAGGGAATCAAGTATGTAGCATCTGCTTTTTGGGATCGGAGGCGTAGGAGCATAACTGTACCTTGGATTAGTGTGAGATTGATTGGGGTTCAACTACGGTCCCGGGCCAAGTTAATTTGGAGTAGGCTAGAGTCTGTAGCGGCTTAATACAATGTGTGTTCAATTTGGACTAGGTCCCGGGTTTTTCTGCATTTGCGGTTTCCTCGTTAACAAAATTCTGGTGTCTGTGTTATTTCTATTCCGCATTATATTTGTTTATATAATTGAAATATCACAAGTTATGCGTTGTTCAATCAATTAGAATATCCGACCTTTTGGGTTGTTGATTTAAATTGATTGACACTTGGATATTGGTCTTTGGTACCATCCAAGTTATCTCTCTTTTATAAAAACTCATGATTTCTATTTGCTTGAGTAAAGATCAAATCGAGAGATTGAGATATAAACTCTTTGATATACTTTTTATCTAGATTGAGTCTGACTGTCTAGTTGATTCTCTAGAAAGTATATTGGAGTTTGTCCATACAGATTGCTAAGCGAAATATTGGGTGTGGTTGTTAGACCCCCGCTTTTTCACTTTTGTCCAAGACGATACTGGGAAAAAAATGTATTAGAGAAATAATGAAAGAAAAAAATTTAGAGAAAGAAAGAAAGAGATCAAAATGGGAAAAAAAACATCAATTTTTTTTTCAAGTACTTACATAATCATGTTCATTCAACCCGAAGGCTTGTTTCGGAAGTAAGGCCTAACATGTGAAATATATCTTCTCACTTCGGTTCTCAACGTGTTGCACCTTGATTGCAATGACTTTTTATCCCTTTTGGTACCATTAGGGCCTATTCTTTTATGGTACTCTTCAATCTTCTTCCAAAATATTGGACCCTTTTGATCTTTTCCTTTAATCGGATCGTTGCTTGCTATAACCCAACCAAGAATTAGTGCCTCATCCTCTTATGTAGTAAAGTGTTCCATAATTTTGTATGAACAAAATCATGTGAAGAAGAAGAAGAAGAGGAAAATCAATGAAGAAGAGAATCAATTGATTTTGGTGTAAGGGATGAAGGAGAGGTAGTTCTCTATTTATAGGGTAGCCTGAAAATATAGTTGTTGAGGTTTCAAACGTCCACTAAATATGAGTTGTTGAGATCTAACAGTCATCTTGATCTGATGGCTGAAATTATTCGGCGCAAAATGGTGCAGCGCCAAAGCACGGAATGGTACAGCGCTGACATACATGCCGTTGAAAATAACGACTATTTTTTTATCTTGCGGCTGTTAGGCAAAGCGCTGTTTGGTTCAGCGCTTGTCTAACGGCTACATTTTCAGCCCAAACTCAGATCATTTCTTCGCTCTATATAAACTCAACTCATGAACTCAAAATCCCCGCCCCAAACTTGTGAAGTTTCACTCTCTTCTTATTCTCCTAAATTTTCAATTAAAAATTCAAGCATGGTTGGATTCCCAAATCGCAGGGTTGTACAATATATGAGGAGCTAGCCTTACATTTCCTTGAATTGGTGGTTGAGGTTTATCTCCCGTGATCCTCCCACATTCCTTATCACGATATTCCATCTCAATACACATATTGTGCATTATCAAGCACCCCCTCATAATTGCCTTCATGACCAATTTTTTATAATAACGACAAGGTTTCAATATAATTCCAAACTTACCTTTTAGACCACCAAATGCACGTTCTATGTCCTTCCTTTTGGCTTCTTGTTATTGATTGAAAAGAGATTCTCTATTGATTGAGGCGGGTTTGTACGCTTGCACGATGCAACCATACATAGGACATGCACCATCTCCTAGGTAGTAACCCTTGTCGTAGTTCCTGCCATTGATTTGATAATGACAAGGAGGTGCTACACCATTAAGTTGTCTATCGAACAAACCCGAAGCATTCAAGACATTAAGGTTATTGTTCTGCCCACCCAACCCAAAATAGGAATGCCAGATCCATCTATCATATGTAGCTACCGCCTGCAAAACAACCGAGGGATATTGAAAATGAGGGGGTACAACAACCACACCCAACAATTCGTTTGGAAATCTGAGAGGACTTACTCCAATATACTTTAAAGAGAATCAACTAGACAGTCAGACTCAATCTTTAGAAAATTATATCAAAGAGTTTATATCTCTATCTCTCAATTCAATCTGCAATCAGCAAATAGAAATTTGCGAGCCCGATTGAATATAAGAGTAGTAACTTGAATGGTACCAAAGACCAATGTTCAAGGATCAATCAATTTCAATCAACAACTAAAGGTTGGATTTCCCAATTGATCGATTCAACGCACAACCTGTGATATTTCAATTATATAACAAAATATAATGCGGAAGAGAAATAACACAAACACCATAATTTTGTTAACGAGGAAAACCGCAAATGCAGAAAAACCCCGGGACCTAGTCCAGCTTTGAACACCACACTGTATTAAGCCGCTACAAACACTAGCCTACTACCAATGAACTTCGGACTGGACTATAGTTGAACCCTAATCAATTTCACATTGATTCAAGGTACAGTTGCGTTCCTTACGTCTCTGATCCAAGCAGGATACTACGCACTTGATTCCCTTAGTTGATCTCACGCACAACCAAGAGTTGCTACGACCCAAAGTCGAAGACTTGATAAACAAATCTGTCTCACACAGAAAAGTCTATTGGAATAGATAAATCTGTCTCCTACAGAAATACCTATGAGTTTTGTTCCGTATTTTGATAAATCAAGGTGAACATGAACCAATTGATAAACCGGTTTTATATTCCCGAAGAACGGCCTAGTATTATCAATCACCTCACAATAATCTAAATCGTATGGAAGCGAAACTAGATATTGTGGAATCACAAATGATGAGACGAAGGTGTTTGTGATTACTTTTTATCTTGCCTATCGGAGATTAAATCTCGAGCAAATCATAGAGAAGATAGTACTCAGACGATAGAATCGGCAAGATCAGAACACGCAACTACAGAGAAAATAGTTGGGTCTGGCTTCAAAATCCCAATGAAGTCTTCAAGTCGTTAACCTACAGGGTCTCGTGAGAAACCTAAAGTTAAAGGAGAATCGACTCTAGCTATGCAACTAGTAACACACAAAAGTGTGGGGATTAGGTTTCCCAGTTGCTAGAGTTCTCCTTTATATAGTCTTGAAATCAGGGTTTGCAATCTAAGTTACCTTGGTAACAAAGCATTCAATATTCACCGTTAGATGAAAAACCTGATTCAACCAAGCTAATATCTTTCAACTGTTAGATCGAACTTAGCTTGTTACACACAAATGAAATGTACCCTCATTTAGGTTTATGTAACCGTACCTAAACGTGTACACCATGTTGGATCAACAATAGTTAACCGAAGTTAGCCATATGAACACTCTCATATTAACCTTATTCATCTTAACCATAACTAGTTCAAACGACTCAAATGAAACTAGTTAAAAAGTTGTTCAATTGCTATATTCTCATAGAAGTATACAAGAACACAATTGAAGCAAAATCAGTTTGATTCACTCGAATAAATTCATGAACATTATAACCACGTTTTGCAAAGATTGCATTCCTAATTATATAAATGTTTAAGTTCATGTACACAACCGATTTTTAGAACTTTAACCTTCAAGTATGCAAATGTATACGCATACTTGAAATACCCGGACCAAGATTGGGTTTCGCCAGTACGCAAACGGGTACGCGTACTTCAAATCCCAGCAGAAATATCCGGACATGAACCTTACGCCAGTACGCGAACGGGTGCGCATACTTAGGTTCCCGGATTTCTCAAGCCAACAGGTACGCGTACTATGCTTCCCGGACATGGATTACATATGTGCAATAGTACACAACATGTCATATCCAATAATGGTTAAATGTTCTAAACTCTTATTTCAATCGTTGAAACTTTCTTAGAGGATGACAATAGCCGTTTTCACACACTATTAGCATCAAAGCAATTTTCCAGTTATTAAAATAATCATAACGAAACATTCCAAGTCTACACCAAATGATTGTATCATACAAACCATGTAAGATGTTACTTGGAAATTTTCACATGATCATCTTTTAACTTGCGTCAAGAATATAAGATGAACTTGGTCGAAGCGAAAGCTTGCCAACACATATTCCGAGAAATATGTAAGCGAGTTAAACTCAGCTCGAAATCTCAAATGTGTATAATAGAAAACTATATCGTAACACGAATTATGTCTCAATATATGAGATAGAGTAGAAATATAATTTCCAAATGATAGATGAGTTTCAGTCTCCAGATACCTTTTGTTGATGAAGTTCCACAAGCTCTCCTTAGTAGTTCTTCGTCTTCAAATGATGAACACCGTGAAGTCTAAGGCTCAACTACACAATTTATGTCCTAGTCCGAGATATCTATAAGTAGACTAGAAATCAAGACTTATAGTTTTGATCACTAACATTGACAAACATGCTTGAGATAGAAACTCATGCGTGTTCGACTGAGCAGTGCTCTAACAGATATGACTTATAGCCGCCGTGGGATCCTGCTTGATCCATTGGACATGCTCTCCATGCCCAGTGAAAACAATCGACACTACCAAGCATCCCAGGAAATCCTCGAGCTTCATTCTCTGCCAAAATCCTTTCTGTATCTTGAGCGGTAGGCTGACGCATATATCGCCCATTATAAATCCAAGTAATTGCATCCATAAACTTCATATCATAATAATAGATAGTGGTCGCTCCCATTTGGGTGTAATCATCTAAGGAATCGGGTGCAACACCTTTGGCAAAATGTTTCATGACGACAACCATTTTCATATATGGAGTATGACCAGGAACACTGCAAGCATTCGTTTTTTGGCGAAAATCATGGTCATGATCACAAACTTGCTCTAAGATTCTCAGAAAAAGGGGAAGAGGTAAAACAAACCGACCTTTGAACTTCTTTGGCCCATACATACAATTAAAGTTGAAGTATTGTTGCATCATACGAGCATCGACATCTACACGTTTTCTGTGCACCCTCTGACGGGTCTTTACTTCATTCGGGACAAGTTGATGTATTCCCTGCCTCCTCTGCTTCTCCAAAAGCGTAGCCACTACTAGAAAATTCGTCTCAATATCATCTTCATTATCCGGAAGGTCGAACAAAATTCTTCTCAAAGCTCCCTGCATAATGTACCTAATACAATGAAAACATAAAGCTTTTATAATACCCCATAAAAAAAAAAAAAACACCATACAAAAAAAAACTTAAAACACGCCATAAAAAACAAATAACAATCCATAAAAGAAATAGCACTTACAAGTATAACACTCAATAAAAAACAAATAACACTCCATATGGTTTCATAAACACTACGACAAGTAATTTAATTCAGGTCAAAGAAATTATGGGGTTGTTGTTGGCCGAACTGAGTATCATAAACAATGTTAGTCTCGCTTTCCGCTAACAACGCATTGGTAAATTCATTTCTTTGGTGATATTGTGATGTAGTTAGCTCCTTCTTCGACCGTAGGAGTGTAAAATTGTTAACCTGTAAACCATTCATATGTACCACCCAATGTGAGGTCTTGTGATGTAGTAGCTCCATCTGGATTGTTTGGTTGTAGTTGCAGGAAATCCTACACTACACCCCTCACAATAATCCACACAACTAAGACATTTGAAGATGAATAACAATGATTTTATTGATTATTTCCTTGAATGTTTACAAGATAAAATAGAAAAGAGCTAAAGAAATTACAATCACCACAAACTTTCTCTCTCCTAATGGCTTGTCTAACACTCTGAAAAGAATCCCCCCACACAATAGACTTGCTCAACTCTTTATATAGGGTAGTACACAGTGGATGACAAACTAAGTTTGTCCTTTATTTTTCGGGAATGACTTGCGAAATATCGCAAGTGTACAAGTATATAATCTCGCGACACTCTTAAACTTCACTAGATCTTCACATCTTTCTCGTGTTTTGGTTGTCGTCATTCATTGCGTCATTTATATTACTCTTCTGCGACGCCTTCGCTGTCATTGTTTACTAATCTCGCGAAATACGATGTTGCGATATTCGGATCCTACATCTTGCCTCTTCTCATGTCTTCTCTGCGAAGAAGAGAATGTCATGAGAACCAATATTTTGAAATGCCGCAACTGTTCATCTTTATCTGTTACAATCCCGTACTTTTACACGGAATTTATTACACATGTTTCTTCTTCCACTCTTTTCTTGACACGTCTCTTTCAACCATTTTTTCTTGACCATTCACGTCCCATCTCGCATTAAATGTATTTGTTTTCTCGAGAATTCTTCTATCTATATATAGTTTTCTCACCCTCCTCTTCTTCTCTTTTACTTTCCCTCTGCAACTTTTCTTCAACTCTCTTCCTCCGCAATTTGCGTTTCTGCTACTGTAAATCTTCCTTTTCTTCTTTCTCTTGATCTTCAATTCTTTAATCATTCCCATATTCTAAGAATGACTCCTCCTGGTCGTAAATATGAAACCCTTTTAGATGAAACTCAAAAGAAATTACAAGAGAAGGGTTTCACCTTGTCTACTATTCCCAATCAAGAATTTTCATCTATTCTTTCTGCAAAGTTGTTTACTGATCATCAGTGTGATGATCATAAAATCATAATCTCGCTAGATCAAATCCTCGCAGGTCTTCCCATTCCCCTGTACGATCCCGAATCGCCCTTGTTCTATGAAATCCTTGCTCATGAGAAATTCTCGTGAGCTATTTATCAATTAAGTGGTGATTGCATCCGTCTAATGCTTGAATTTGCCAATCGCGGCGCTGGTAAGGGATCTTTATATCCTGATAACGTTAAAGATCCTAACTTCGCAAGTTTAGAGATAGTCACTGAAAGTACACTGTAGAAAACGTTTTTTGAAAATCATGAAGTGATAAACATGAAGAATGATAAATCTCGCTGGGGTGCTCGATTGAAAAGAAAAGAGAACGTTTCTGACGATAAGATACTCATGCTAGATATTGACTGGCATTCTGGCAAGAACAACGTTCCTCGCTACTCTAAAGATGAGAGGTGGTTGTCTTTCCACTATTTTTGAGCGGACCTTACATTTCGTGTTCCAATATACTCCTCGCGAATCTCGCAAATTATCACCCTTGGGTATTTAATTGGCCCGAAAAGGCAAAAGAGGTATACTTCCTAACTTTTACTTATTTTACAATCTTCACTCCCTCTTATATCTAATCTTGCGAATTTTTCGAGATCACCAAATTGAGAAAGAGCTACAAAGAAATCCAAAAGCGAGTACTGCGCGATACTTCTTTCAATCACGGATGAAGTAAGAAATATTTTTCCTTATTATTTTTAACAATATTGTTGCCTCATTTTTCTTATCTTCATTCGTGTGCGAAGGTTGGCGTTGAATAAACCGACATTCCCGAAGGCTGCGAAGGCTAAAGGCAAGAATAAAATCACTCTTCGCAAGGATAAATCTTCTGCTCCATCTTCTAAAAACGGAAAATCCATCCCTCTTCTCATTCTAATTCCCAAACCAAATAAAAAAATTCGATGAAGATGATAATGAGGTTGATACTTCTTTTGCGAAGGAGAATCATTCGATCGAATCTGCTATGGCGCAATTGTCTAGTGTTTTCTCCGATTCTATGCAAGGAATGGGAGATGATCGTTTTTCGCTACTTGCGAAGCTCTCGCAAATATCTGCGATGCCCCTCGCTAGTGGATAATGATTCTTTTCGTGGAGTTTCCGGACAATGACTCCCTCAGTTTCTTAAATGCACTTAGTGCCTTGGTATGTTCATATTTCTTTGTGATTTCGATTATAAACCTTATCTTAACAATTCCTGTAATTTCCTTTATAGTCTGGGAGAACTTCCTTTGTTTTTGCCTCAGATCTTGAGAAGAGGCGCAACAATCTTGAAAAGAAAAATCTCCAACTTAAGGAGAAGAACAAAGAACAAAGAACTAGAAGTTGAAGTTGCGACATCTCGCAAGAAGGATGAAAGTGAGACTGCCGCTTTTCGCGAAAAAATTCAACAGTTGGAAGTTGAGTCTTCTACCCAGAAAGACAAAATATCTACTCTTCAAAGTGCTAATCAGCAACTTTATGGTATAATACCCTTCTCTTTTCTTCGTTTCTACTTTGTCATTTATTTTTCTTTGTCTGACTTATCCTTTTCATGAGACATTTATAATCTTTCGACGAAGCCATCCTTCTCCATTCATTCCCCGAACCTATGTATGATGATGCTCTTCTCGCTCATCTCAATGAATCTTTAAGTAGTTCTTCAAACAAGATTAATTCTCTCTCATTAAATGAACTTGAACCAAATTTCATCTCTTAGAAATTGAGCATAGATCTAGTTTAGGTTTAGCCAACCGATTTAAACGTTTATATCTTAGCTCCCACGAGAATAATAATATTCTAAGGAAGAAAATTAGCAGCCTTATAGATGATAAGAATCGCATTGCTAATCAAGGTGCACAAGCATTAGCGAAATTCCAAAAAACTCTTCTTGAAGTCCAAATTGAACGAGATGAATCTCTTCGCCAAAATGCCATACTTAATGAGCGAGAAAATCAAATTCGTTCACTTTTGTCATAAATAGTGATGATGAATTCGCTTGGGCTGAGAAAGTTCTAGATAACGCGAGAAATAACTTAGGTGTTAGCGTCGGTCTTCACATCTTCGAGCATACCGCCTTGGTTAAAGATATGATTTCCGACGAGAGAAGGTTGTTTTCGTTCTTCATTACTTTACCACCTCTTTTTTGTGAAATCTGCTATTAAGTTGCTAACTCATTATCATTTGTTCGCGAGAATCCGAGAAGAGATTTCAAACTAGAATCAAGGAACTTGAATCGAGAAAGCACAACTTGCCAAAGATTTTCTCTTCGCAACAACAAGTATTCCAGTTGAAGAAGCAATTACAAACTACAAAGTATAATTTTAATAATGACGCTGTTCGTTTTCGCAATCAAACTATTGAAACAGTTTGTAATGACCATCGCATTCCTCTTTCCTCATATCCTTGTCTTCTTGATGAAATTCCTGAAAATATGCCTTCCTCAGATGTCTCTGATAGTGATGCAAGCGAAGAAGAGGAATCTGATAAAGAATCTGATGAAGAAGAAGAATAAGCTGAGAGATAGTTCCATTTTCCTTTTTCTCTTCTTGTGATGCTTGTACATTTATCCTTCTAGCCATCCATTTTTGTAATTTCTCATTGTAAATCTATCATATGGAAATAAATAACAAGTTTTTACTCTAATCATTCCCATACTTGCCTCTGTTATTTATTTTCACATGAGAGATTAAGTTGATAATCTTTAAGTAATAATACTTCTTAGTTTCGCAACTGCTGTTGCTAACCCTTCACAAATAAATGAAGAAATATAGCCATTTTCGCAAGCTTATTTGCTTACCCAATTTCTTGTTTTGTCTTATATTCATTTGTGTTGAAATTCATTATTGCGACAAGATTGCAGGACGTCTTTACATTTTCATGTAATGACCCATTGATCTTGCCTTATCATTGTTTTTGTGTGGTCTTATTTTGCCTTCCTAGTTAAAGGTCTTATTTTGCCACCCCTCATTTTGCATCAATATGACAGGCCTAAATATTCTTGCGAACATAAAGTCCCATGACAATGACGTCTTTACACTTTCATGTAACGACCCATTGATCTTGTCTTATCATTTCTTTAGTATTATTTCCTCTGCAGGATGCTTTTGTTGCGACAATATGACAGGTATAAAAATTCTTGCGGACTTGAAGCCCCATGACATTGCCGTTTTGCGACGAAATCGCAGGACGTCTTTACACTTTCATGTAAAGACCCATTGATCTCGTCTTACCCTCGCGTTAGTATTATTGCCTCTTCAGGATCATCGTACAAATATGACAAGCCTAAATTTTCTTGCGAAAATAGAGCCTCATGACATTTGCGTCTTTTGACACTTATCAGCTCCCTAATGGAGGGTGCCGCCCTTATCATCTCCCTGGTTGCCCCTTCAAGGAGGCGTACATCGGCCATACAAGACTAGCTCCTCCCATACGGTCTTAACAACAACCAGTTGTTTTCGTAGCCTCTTATCCCTTATACCTATAGGGCTTATGGTTACGAGACCGCACCCTAAGTGGAGTTTTCTTCGGCCGAGTAAAGATGTGCCAAGACTTGCCAAGAATGGCCGAGACACTTCAAATGCCCAGGCACTCTTGGCTCAACCAATTAAAAAGATAAAGTGTACCTCGGCGCCTTGGTCATAGTCACAACATTATCACCAACCGACTCCTTGGAAGAGACCCTCTATTCAAAAGCCGAGGTCGCCAAAATGCAGTTTAGTACTAGGTATAACCTTATATATATAGTTGGAAATCCAAGGTATCTCCCAATCATGAATGGATGGGCTTTATTGACCCCAAATTTTCATGACTAAAAGGAGGTTCCAAGTAATTAAAAAGAAGGCGGTGTAACCTTTTCCCCGAGCCATGTCAAGAGATACCCCTTATATGATGAACTCGATTCCACTTTAGGTCTTACATTTGCCTCTTTACGAAATATCATTCGCGAACTAGGTGTACGCCATAAAGGTTCGTCCCATTCACTCACTCATTCATTTCGCCCTTTTTCAATTCTTGTAATCATTCATTGCTTTTTGATTATTTCTTCTCATCTTCTTTGCGAAATTATCACATAGTCTTGCTTCATTTTCTTTTCCCCGAGCCGAGATCTCGTCTTACATTTATAATTATTTAACGAAACTTTCATCATATTCATATATCGCGAGTTTTCGCACTCCTTCTTCGATCATCATGACACACATTTTTTTTTTTTACACGACTCTAAAATCAATTATTTATTTCTTACACCTCTTACTCCTGTTGCTCTGTTTCTTCATTCATATTTCCAGATATTTCCTTCCCTTTTGCGAGACCATCGCAATTTTCAATTGTCTTCAAGCACTGATTTCGCAATATATCTTCATCTCTCACTTCTATTGTGTCCACCATCAGTCTTTCTCTTCTTTGTTCTTCTTTGATATTCCTTTTCCAATTCTTCTGTTGAACAGCCCTTTCCTCGCAAGATTCCACATCGACTTCATAGCATTTTTGTCCCTCAACCCAATCTCCTTTTATAACTCCAACACCACTGGGATGTGGAAATTTGATGCACTAGTGGTAAGTTGATGCTACACCCAAGATCTCATGTAACCAGGGTCGCCCAATTAATGCATTATAAGGGGATTCCACATCGACTATACAAAACAAGATTTCAGTTGATAATCCTTTCAGCGGTATTCTCATGCGAGTTTCTCCTTTGGGTTTGTTGGCAATACCATTAAAACCATAGATCTTATAGGCTGAAGGTATCAAGTCTTCGTCTTTCCCACCCATAGTCTTGTAAGTGTGGTAAAAAAGGATGTTTACAGAGCTTCCAGTATCAATTAAGATTCTATTTATAGCCCATGAATTTTCTCGCCCCATTATCTTCATCATCAATGGTTTTGGGTTAATTTCCAATCTTACCACTAATGGTGTCATGCATCTCGCCACCCTCGGGTACCTCTTTTCGCAAGTAAAAGAAATAATATGTGTTTGCCATTATTTTAGTGGCGATGTCTTCGCGATGTTCATTATTTCTCTATTGTCAGCATCTCTTATGAAAACCCTATTGAGAACGCTATCATGGAAATCTTCAATTGTCCTGTACGAATGTACAATTGAGTTGCAGAACAAGTTTTTGGCTTTCGCTCCAACTTCCACTACAAATGTCTCTTTCCCTTTTATTGTATTCACTCTGTGAGTTTCTGGAGGTGTTGGTAATGGTTGAGTCTTCTCTTCACATTTTAAGAATTGATTTAGTTTCCCTTGATCTATCATTCTAAGGATGATTCTTTTGATATTCCCCGCAATCATTCGTTTGGTGTCCATGAAAATGGTGGTAGGAACAGAATTCATGACTTCGTCACACCGGAGGTGGTTCATTCCCCATGTTCCATGGTGCGGGTATGTTTTCCATCGTGATTGTAGCTTCCCATATCTTCTCTACACTAGCATTTAGTGGTGGCATCTTGATTTCTTCCCATACGACTCTATGACCTCGCTGCCCTCTATGATAATTCCCGCTCTCGGCCTCCATAAGTCTCTTGCGGATTATGCCTCCGACCTCCATAGGTTTCTTCTGCGCCGATCAAGCCTTTGAATTTTATTATTTCCGCCACGGTTGTAGAAATTTCTTTCTCTTTCAAATTCTTCCCGATCGCGACTTCCCATGGCTACCAACTTTTGTTGACCATCATCCGGTATCCTCATTCCTTGTTGACATTGCGAGGTACTCGCCACGTTGTTTATCAATTTAGGTAACAAACTTGCATTCGCAGCCTCCCGAACTTGTATTCGCAACATGGTATGATTCCATCTCATTTTGCTTTTCTTCTAAAGCAATATACTCCTCCTGAATCTCTCGCTACTCAGTCATGGTGATTGTATTCTTGACTCTAAAAATTTGAATATACAAAGATTTGTCGCGAACATAGCATTCATGAATGATAAGATGAGATATCTCTCCTCCACACGGCCACCATTTCGCTACACATTGTCTTCCACCTCACAGTTAGATGCTTCAAACTTTCACCAACCCTTTGTTTCAACCCAAATACATCTTCAATACCTGGTCGCGAGGAATTATTACTTATATATGCCCCTAAAAATATAGCCTGCAAGTGATTGAAAGATGTTATTGTATTCTTCGCATCCCTTCAAACCATTTCAAAGCTTCTCTGTCGGACTTGATGCAAAATATTTGCACAATATAGCATCATGATTCTCCCATTGTAACATACATCTCATATAAGCTTTGATATGTCAGATCGCACAAGTTGTTCCATCGAAAGTGCTGGTTAATGTTGGTAAGTTGCACTTCGGTGGTATTCCTCCTAATTGTATCTCTTGTGTGAATGGAGTTTTCGCAGCTTCTTCTATGGCTTCATCCAACTGTCTCTTTCCTCCTCCCTTTTTACTGTTCATCATTCCTCTCATTTCTGCCAATTCTCTCAAAATTTGTTCATTTACATCAAAACTTGAATCTATTATTATTTTTAGTTCCGCCTCTCTTCTCCTGCGTTCATGTCTATTTTGACTTTCATCATTCTCTTCTCGTCTTTCTCTGCGATCTTCTCCCTCACTTCCTTCGCGAATTCACACACCATTATATCTATCAATCTCTCTTCTTTGTTGCCTATCAGCTCTTCTTTGTGCTCTTTCATATTCTTCATTAATATTATCATTGTTGCGATTTTGTTCTCGCCTTCTTTCTCGATTATCATGATTATTCGCGAATTGCCTCCTCCAACTCCTGTTCTTCCCTTTCGCCGCAATCTTTCTCTTTCGCGAGCTAGACGTGCTTGTTCAACATAATGTCTTTCAATTTCATCTTCAATCTCTTTTTGCTTCCTCTGTGCTTCTCTCCCATGCAATATTCTTCTTCCTTCTTCTTGATTTTCTTCATCAACTGGATTATTCTGCCTCTGACGCTGCCTAATTCCTTGGTTTCCACCATTCTACCCATTTTGAAAAGTCTTGGGACGTGGAACATAACGATCTTCCATCATTTCTCTTCTCTCGCAATGTTCTATGCCTTGATTTTGCGATTCTTCATGGTTTTCTTCATCAGCATTTTCTGTAGGTAAAATTCTCCTTCTTTCATCTCTAACTGATCTTGAATTTGACCTTGTAGTGCTTCTCGACCTTCTATTTTGTAATCTGATGTTTTCCATCCTCACTCATGATTCTCGTCTTGTCAAGTTTGCAAACTCCTCTACCTCTAATCGTCTCTCTTCATGTATTGTTTGCCTCAACGCTTCTAATGCTGCGATCTCTTCATTTCCATGAATTATTTCTCCATTCCCTTCTCGGTCTCTCCCCTCTTATCCATTGTTTACCAATTGTTGTTCTTCTTCCCTTTCGTCCACAAAGTCTGATCTCCAAGTATGCACACTTACTCTATCATAATCCACAATTCTATCCGCTACTGGTTGAATTGGTGATTGAATTTGATTTTCTTCATCATTCCTTAGGTTCCTTCTTGAGGATTCTCCCATTTCATTTCTCTCTTCTCCGGCAAGTCTCCTACTTCTCCTAACAGTTGTTGGTTGCTCAGATGCATTTCTCCTTCTAGCCATTTCTTAATTTTGGGTAAACTGTTGAAAATTATATCAAATTTCTTCTCTACTACTCCAAATTATTTCAAATCACGATGTCAATCCTTACTCAAACAGCCCTTTCTAACGCCAATATGTAGTTGCAGGAAATCCTACACTACATCCCTCACAATAATCCACACAACTAAGACATTTGAAGATGAATAACACTGATTTTATTGATTATTTCCTTGAATGTTTACAAGATAAAATAGAAAAGAGCTAAAGAAATTACAATCACCACAAACTTTCTCTCCTAATGGCTTGTCTAACACTCGAAAAGAATCCCCCACACAATAGACTTGCTCAACTCTTTATATAGGGTAGTACACAAGTGGATGACAACTAAGTTTGTCCTTTATTTCGGGAATGACTTGCGAAATATCGCAAGTGTACAAGTATATAATCTCGCGACACTCTTAAACTTCGCTAGATCTTCACATCTTTCTCGTGTTTTGGCTGTCGTCATTCATTGCGTCATTTATATTACTCTTCTGCGACGCCTTCGCGGTGCTGTCGTTTACTAATCTCGCGAAATACTGATGTTGCGATATTCAGATCCTACATTGGTATTTTGGATTAGATAGATGGTACTGAAGAAGATGTAGATCTGCCAGATGAGGAACATGAAGTTTTAGCCATTTTGTATGTCTCGTCCCATACGAGTTGACAAGCTCCAAGCTGGAATGAACATTGTTGTTCCATAAACCTAATGCAATCATCCTACAAGTATAAATTAGAGAATTTAGTCAAATATTCAAGAAACTTATAATGAAAATGAGTACAAATGTAAATGTACTTACCAATGTCGTATTCATCTCTCGAAAGTTATATGGACAAGCAACCCTTGGAACTTGTAATTGACATGCTACACCGGTTTCATTGGAAAATGGTAAACTGAAATTTATCTCCGGCAGTTGTGATGGGGGATCATTCTATGTGTCATAAGTATATGTCTGCGACATCATGTCAGGAGGCGGATGACTAGGAAACAAATGGCGAGGAACAACAATGCTACCTGATGCTATCTCATCGACGTTCAGTACATGGTATGACTTAGTGATATAAGGTCCAACACTCTTCTTCTTCCACCAAGTGTTATATTGATCCTCATTGATTGCATATGTTATAGCACTGCTCGGTTGAACCCACCAAGCGTTGGTATGTCAAGAATGGTTGTCATATTTAGTTCCAAAACTCGAGTCGCTATTATGTAAACTACAGTCAACTTCGATATGTTAGACTAGAAATGATAGAAGTATTGTGCTCCGAGTTACTCACAAAGATCTCGAAGATGGATTGAAGACAACAAAGACATCTTCCTTCAGCTTTAGGTTAGTAACTATGACTTGACTTGTTCCATATCTATCTTGTGTCTTTCAAATCTTTTAGATTGAAAACATAACATGCAAAATTATATTCTTATGAGCAAATTGTCAAGGAATTTATCAACATAATCTATTGAATGCCATTGTGATTATGTATGGGTATGAGGTGAGGATTTCATCCTAGGGAAAAATGTTTTACATGTGTTCTAAGGAAGTAAATTCATGAACTTGTTTTGTGAATCAAAAAGTAAATCGCAAGGCGTTAATAGGATTGTTATTCATTGCATATCTTGTGAACATCCAATATGTGTGACTTAGTATAACCGTTCATGAATTGTTACGTTATTGGTAAAACTATTCATAAAGGCCTGACTTATGTATTGGTATGACTTTTATTAGTGAAACCAATCTTAAGTAATCACCTGAGATGGTATGATCGAGTTTGCTTTGTGTCTGACCAAATCTGGGTAAAGGGGAACCGATCCTAGTAAGAGGTGCAGTACATCACAAAGGGGAATCGATCCTTGTAAGAGGTGCAAAAGGGGAACCGATCCTATGAACATGTGCAACAAGTTTTATTAGTGGGGGAACGGATCCTATGCACATGTGCAACAAGTTTTCTTATTGAGGGGAACGGATCCTATGCACATGTGCAGCAAGTTTTGTTATTGGGGGAACGGATCCTATGCACATGTGCGACACGGTTTTAACTATAGGGAACCGATCCTATGGACATGTGCACCAAATTACAAGTTAGATACCATATATATATAAACCGATTTTGGAAATATATTGCATATCTTGAGAATATTTTTGGTTTTGGAAATTCCTTGGTGTCCAAACTTCCTTGACTATAAATACTTGAAGTTTGCATTTCTAGCAAACTAATCAGATGTAACTTGAAGTTTGCATTTCTAGCAAACTATAAATACTTGAAATTCCTTGGTGTCCAAACTTCCTTCACTATAAATACTTGAAGTTTGCATTTCTAGCAAATTAATCAGATGTATCTTGAAGTTTGCATTTTCTAGCAAACTAATCCTTGGTGTCCAAACTTCCTTGACTATAAATACTTGAAGTTTGCATTTCTAGCAAACTAATCCTTGGTTGTGTTGTTACTGGTGTATCCGCCTATTCAGAGAGGAGAGTAACCTAATTAGGAGAAATCTCTTACGGCCGCTCAGTTTAAAGTCTTCTTTGGGATTGAGAAGATCTATTAGTACCGTTGGTGGGAAACTAGAAGATTGCATTGTTATTCCAGTTTTTCGATTATTGATTTGTTTGACTAACGGTTGTTGAATCTTTGATTGCACCTAGTTTGTTTATTCTTGAGAACCTTCTCTTCTGATATAAGGCTCACTCAGACTAGATCAAAGATCAACGTTTCTACGGATCTAAGTCTTTCTAGATCCGTAAGATAGATTCATTGATTTGCCATTGTTAACAGATTCCGTTCTGTGCGACAAATCAATAAGGAATCAAGTTTGTTTTTGTAGGTTGTTACTTTGGAGATTAAATCGAAAATTGAAGACTTTGAAGATTTGAAGACTTCTGTTCTTGTGTTTTGATTTTTTGGTGTAACTTTCTGTGACTTGATTTTCGGGGATCAAAGAGGTTGTTTATTTTCAATAAACATAACCCTTTTTAAGATCAACAAGTAGTTTGTGATTCTATCATAAACCTTGTAATCAACACTGATTATTTCGGTAATCATTGTCTTGTAATAAAGGAACTTCGGATCTGGTAACAGGTCTTAAAAATAGAAGATCCTTAACTACGCTTATATCATATATTTCGGTATTGTGATCAAAAAGTGAGTTTTGTTACCAAACAGTTTATCCTTTACTGTTTGGAATACGATCCAAAGGAATCCTGTCTTGAAAGATTGAACCATTAAGAAGATAGATTAGATTTAAGTCCTAAAGAGAACACCTGTTCTGCTAGGATATCTAATATCAAATATCTATTGAGAACTTTGGTTCTGCTAGATATTATCAAAAAAAATATCTATAGAGAACTTCGGTTCTGCTAGATATTGTCAAAACAAGAATAATGTTGAAGCTGAGTAACTAGGATTTAAGCTTACTTAAGAGTGTCTACACGAACTTGCGGGTTTACTTTTTGCAGCGTCTTAATTCATTGATTATTCAAATCTGGACTAGGTCCCGGGGTTTTTATACAAGCTTGTAGTTTACCTCGTTAACAAAATTCTGGTGTGTGTGCTTTACTTTATTTCCGCATTATAATTGTTTTTATATTATAATTTAAGTAATTACACTTGTACGTTAACTAGGCAATTGATATTTATCTTATAAGGTTTCGGTTATCAAGTGAACACTTTGTCTTAGTATTGTCTCGATTTCATATCTATAGACGATCACACAAAGTGTATTGGATTTCTCCACTTGTCTGATATAATTATTCACGTGTTAGGCCAGTCCGGACTAACCCTATTTCAAGTGGATCTTTGTGTTGAAATATTCCTTGAGTGATTGTTGCTCCAAGAGTTTATACACGGTAGAGATTGAATAAGTTGTGATCAAATAAAAATATTGTGGTGTATTTGGGTACCCTCGTCTTTTCAGCATAATAGTCGGTGACCTCTACAATCGCTTTGTCCTCAACTGATTCCAAATTTGGAGGATTTGCTGGGACTACAATCTCACCTGCAATCTGCCTCTGGAATCTCTCTGCCAATTAACAACTAACTCTTGTGTTTTTTTCCAGGTTATAAAACAGAACTCTCCTTTTGGATACCTGTAGTGCGTTGTCATAATAATTTCCCACAGAAAACCGACTATCTAACCATGGTTGCCAAATACATGATGCACTTGTTCTAGTGTCAATCTGTGTTCTTGCGCTTGTGACTGAGTGTTTCCTAGTATCCTTTTGGCGTCCTTGATTTCCTCTCTTCCTTGATATAATCCTAGTCTTCTTGAAGAGACAAATCTTTAGGAAAACATTATAATGTACTCCAGGTGTCTGACAAAGCAAGGGTTGCATGTTGCGGAAGTAATAATAGTACCAATACTCAAGTACCATAACCATGCCAGATAAATTTGTACCCTTGGTTGACCAATCGTCGAGATATTTATAGGTATTACCTGATGAGTGCCAAATATTGCATATTTATACACCTTTTTATTGGCATTTTACTCATCTTTTGTGCTCGTAAATCGATATTATCCCGCATTCGTATTTTCTTTGTTTTCAAGAATAAATATTTGTATTAATTAATTTTGTGTTTTTAGGTAATAAATAAAGCTCGGAGAATTTGAGGTGCCAAAAGAGCAAAGAATTGGAGACGAGCATCTATGGAGCAAAGCCAAAGCCCCGCGCGCGCATCGGGTCGCAACCCAACTTACAAGACATGGGCTTGAGCTAGCCATGACCCGGATCCGAACCCGCTCATCCCGAGCCGTTGAGATCTCGCCCAGCTGCATCCTACGCTCGCTCCTTCACTCACATCATTTCTCGATGCCTCCGCTCAACACCAAAACAACCCAACTCTCCCTCAGCTGTTCAGATCTTACCCGTTGCATCCTACGGTCGCTCCAGCCTCGCGCATCAAGCTTCGCTGTGCCCGCTCAACACCGAAGTTCCCTATACCTATACCCCTTCGACCTAACCATTTCAACTCCCCCATTTTCTCTTCCATCTTCTCTTTCTTCTTCCCCCATACCTCTGCAAAACCCATTCCTCTCTTCCCCGACCATACCTGAACCCTCACCACCACCATCTCCTGACACAGCCGCTCCAGCCAACAACTGCAGCAGCATCTCCGCCATCCCCTCCTAGTTTCTCTCTAGCCCTTTCTTAGCTTCTTCCCTAGGAGCTAAGAGAGAGATAGAAAGAATTAGGTTAGGGTTAGGGTTTTACAGTGGAAGAAAATCAGAGTATGGAGCTCTCAGAGCCGCACAAGCAGAGGAGACCAATGATTCAGAGGCGATTGAAGCATGGGTTTGTGTTTAATTTATGTTTGAAAAGAATTAGGGTTTTGGGTACTTTTGCATGTATAAATAGAAGAACTGTGTATGTTTGAGGTCATGCCTGGGCTAGCCAGAGCACCACTTAGTGTTAATTTGTGTTATATTGTCTCTATAATGTTTTAATTTAATTATCCAGGGTGTTAATGAAACCCCTGAATTTCATGTCAAGCTCATGTAGTTTTGGTTGTGTTTTTGCTAAATTATAATATGATTAGGATTACTAATTAGTTGATGAAGGCTGATGAGTTCGTGATGAGCAGTCTTTGTAAGAAGACTGACTCATACTAGGGGTTAGTTGGAAAATTTGGTTAATGAACATCCATTGTAGACCTTCATAAGAAGGCACAAGAACATAGCTTAAGAAATATGGCCTGGGCATGAGATTAGGGGTGGATTGATCACCCTGGTGCTTTCTACATTGTCACTGCTTTAGTTTAGATTCATACAACAACACTTCAGTCGTATCTACGACACCAACCACTAGTTCTGTCACTCCTAGAAATCAGTTAAGTAAGCCATAGATCAACATCAGCACCACAAGTCTCTGTGGTTCGACCCGTATTTGCCTTGTGCTCCATTGAAGACACCGTGCACTTGCGGTTATAACAAGTAGGCATAAAAACAGACCCATTCCCCAGCCTACCAAGTTTTTTTGGCGCCGTTGCCGGGGACTTGGTGTGTGCCCTATTGATCCATTTCTTCAATAAAATCCATTTCACCCCTGTACATATTCACTTTGCTTTATTTAGTTGTTAGTGTAATTTGTAGTGTAACTTGTAGTGTAATTTAGTTGTTAGTTTCTTTTCTGCATTAGCATATTGTTTATTAGATCATTGCATTTTAGCCCATCTTAGCTGCATATCTGCATTCCCAGTACAGATTAGCTGTTAATCTAGCAGCTTGTGTACACTGCCAATAATCCTGCATTTTGGCATCTCTTTTTGTTAAACCTTGCATCTCTGCATTTTTACTTTAAAGAAATTTGCATCAATATTCTGCAGCTCTGATACCAGCTGCATTACACTGCATTACAACAACTCAGCTGCATCATTCTCTGTGATGGCTGAACTTGCAGTGTTTGGTGTCATTTAAACTGCATTGTTGGAAATCTGTTAGCTTAACTCATAGCTCTCAAGCATATCATCACACTTTGCATATCATATCTCTCATTGTGCAGATTTTTGGAACTTTGCAGTGCTATATTCTTTTTTCTTTAACTTGCACATCCTGAGAACTAAAACTTTCTCTTGAGTAAACAGTGCCTATATCCGCTCTTGAGCCAACCCAAGGAGGAATAAAGAAAAAGGCGCGAACTTGAGTTCACAAAGCCCCGAGAAACCCCCGGTCGGGTAAGTGGCCCCTTGATATGTGAATACACCGTTATCTGAGTATGCCATGACTGTGTGCTGAAATGTGTGGGTATATGCATGAAATTGTTTTCATATCTATGAGCTTAGCCAACCGTGTTAATGACCTGAGAAATCATCCCTGAGTTGATTGAAAATCTCATAAGCATCACCCGGATTGCATGATAAAACCCTGCTAGGTATTGCTCACACCCTGAATTGTGTGCTCTGTGCTCAGCTTCCATCAGGTGTTCCGTCCTGTGAACCCTTGGCCTCGACAAGGCTTGTATTCAACTCCAGCCCCTGCTGCTGTGAATTTGAACTACAACAAGTACAACCAACTTTTCTACAAACCCTGCTGACAGACCTGCTATCAACTGAGCTTGTTGAGCCAAGTTGTGCATGCTCTACATGTGAAACCAAAAAACATCAACCAACCCAGTTGGTACTTTGTGTGCTGTCAAATGTGAAATGTTGTATCTCAGCTGTTGCATCTGTTGTGAACCCTTAATTTCTAGAATGACATACCAGGCTTGTCAGCTGAACTGATTGTGTGATGTAGAATTTGTGCTTATAGCATCACCCAACCTCTGCAATCTCTGAAGTTTGTGCATAACCCTGTGACCTTGTTGAGTTGTGTGCATAATTCTGTGACATTTGAAGCAAAACTGAGTTGGCTGAAACCTCTCACTTTTGGGTGATTTATGCATTAATTTCTTTGCCTTAACAAGCACCAGCTCCAGCCCCTGCAGCTGTTGAGCTTGAGCTCCAACTGAGATATCCAATCTGCTACAATTTCTGTGTGACATCAACTGGGCTGGTTGATATCAACTATCCCAGTTGACTCCGGCAACCCTGAGCTTACCACAGACCCTGTTGAAAGTACCAACATGTTAACTACTGGTCGTTTACTAGGGTCACCAGTGGGAATTTCCGTTAACATGTACCAATCTAAAGGAAGGTGGCCAATTTCAAACTCCTGAAAATGAAAGCTCTTCGTTTTTTACCACCATCTCTCAGCTATGGCTTCACTAAGCCTCTATCCCCATTGGCGAAATCAAACTCAAAAACAGAAGAAAAGCCACAATTGTCACAAAATCGTTGTGCTACCGGATTATATTTCACTAAAATATTATAATACACTTCAACATCTTTCAAACTACTTCTAAAGCTTAGTTTGCGATCTCTTTCGTAACATCTTGACATACTGATACGTGTTGATCTCTGTACCTTGGTGACTATTATTATAGAGGCGGAATTCAGAATAATAATAGACAAGAAACTTAGAAAACGGAACACAAGTAATAATTCGAAGAAAATATCTTCTCATAGATAATGAACAAGAAAACGATTAAAATTCTCTCTTTGTTACGCTCACAATCTTCTCTAAACAGTGGATTAACCTTAAACTGTTTGCTAAGCTTGCACAAGTATTGTCGTAAGCTTTCTCTAGGTTTTCTGTGCCTAGTATTTGTGTGTGCGTCAATAACAAGAACACACTTACTAGATGTGTTTAGTTATGAGCTAAACATCCCTATTTATAGGATTCGTTTGGTTTCCCAAACGTCTTAGGAATCTATTTCCTTTTGTAGGACTAATTCCTTTTCTAGGTATATTACCTAAACTAAGAATACTGCTCAAAACAATACTCCTTCCTAAACTAGGAATTTATCCTAAACAAGGAATCCTTCATAATGTAGCATTCTATCCTCAATTCGTTTTGAGGATCACTAGTTCCCGGGGAAAGGAAGATACACATGTATCATGCGCCCCCTTAAGAACTTGAACTCTGTGAAAGTTATATTTGTAGGTTAGGGAACTCGTGAGTTCCTTTCACCTATTTGAACCATCTCTCCTTGCGGGGAACTTGACCTTGACATCTACTTAGGAAAGTCTCATTCTCTTCCTGGCGTGTCTCTGTCGCTCTTCGCTCCATAATGCAATCTTCTTCGAGTGATTCTTCTCTATCAAACCACAAGTCTTCCACATGTGGCAAGATCATCTTGTCATCTCCATCATCATCCATTAATGGTGGTTCAAACATACTTAACCCTCTTAGGTCTTCTTGTTGTTGTTTGGTAATGTATTCCAAACTAACTCTACTCGGCTTCTCGTCAAGAGAACGGATCACAAGGAGAATGAACTTTGTGCTAGCATTCACCAACCGCTTAACCTGAGTGGCTGTAATCAAACTTGCTCCCTCAAGAGGAGAGTCAATAGCTCGTATTACAAAAGCTTTCCCATCTTTGGTAAAGGTATACTTCTGCTCCCTCCTATGTAAAACCGCATCTCGATCCCACAAATAAGGACTACCAAGTACAACTTGACAAACATCCAATGGAACCACGTCGCATGTAACCTCGTCAATGTATGACTCATCAAAAGCAAACTTGAACGTGCAATGTTTGCAACCTGTAGCCCACCTTCCTTTTGAAGCCACCCTAAAGTATAGGGTTTGGGATGTTTGAAAGTTTTCAAACCCAACTTCTGTACCAAAGAATGTGAAAGTAAATTCTTCGACTTCTCGGGTCAATAAACATCTATTAGTGTTGTCTTAACTCGCATCTTAACCGTGAAGAGTCATTCCCTAGGATCGTCTTCCATAAGTTCTTCTACGCCTCCTGCCATTAGAGAGAGCTTTTGATTAGGTTCTGTTAGTCCTTTGACTTCTTTTGGAACTTGTGTGACTAGAGTTGCCATCATGGCTTCTTTCTTCTGCAACCCTTTTGGTTTTAGATTATGATACTTTATCCAACACTTGTCAACAACATGCCCTGTTTGTTTGCAATGAGTGCAAACTAAACCAACTTTGTCACTTGACTTCCCTTCTTCTTTGCTCCTTTCATCTCCTTTAGCGACGAAACTTCCCGACTTTCCCTTAACGTTTCCCTCGACATCAGTTTTCTTAAGCCTGCCTTTAATGGCATTAGCTTTTATACTTGCTTCGAAGATAGCATCCACCGAAAACATCTTCAACTCCTTCCATATATACTCATGGAACCCGGAAATATATTTTATGTAGATAACATAATCTCCCAAGTCTAAGTCCAAAATCATAGCTTGATTTCGAAATTCGAAGTATATTCTTATGCGGTTTGGTTGTAAGTATGCTTCAAGTTGTACCACTTGAACCATCTCTCCTAAAGGTAGCCAACCGGATAAAAGCATGTTTCCTTACAAGCGCCTTGAATCTTTTCCACGACAATACTCCTTTACCTAGGTTTTGTCTTTGATAAGCTTTCCACTGAGTTAGAGCATGCTTTTGTAGCTTCAATGCCGCTTGAAAGCAATCTTTTCCTTTGAACCATATTCAAAGAAAGAGAAATATGTCTCTAGACGTTCAATCCAATCATCTAATTTTTCTACATCGACACTCCCATCGTAAAGTGGAATATCAACAAGAAAATCAATTTTCAGATTCTTACCATGAGGTTTAGTTGATGTAGGACTTTTAAGAAACTCTTTCTCCTTTTCTTCATCCTCATCTTCTTTCTCTTCTTCTTCTTCTTCTTCTGAATCGTCTTCTTCATAATCATCTTTTTCCGAAGCTTCAGGTGAAGGTGTAACCTTTTTCTTTGTCTTCTTCTTAGGTGTATGAGAACGAATACATTCACTCAATTCCTGAAGGGTAACTTGAATAGACTTCATGTCTCTTTGCAGCGTAGCCACCTTTTCTTCCATAGTTTGTGGTTATCCTTCCTTAGGATCACCATCTGACTTTGTCATCCTTGATCCCCTTGTTTTCTTAACGTCTTCCAACTTCTCGAGTACCTCACCAAGATTTATGTAGAGAGATCTAGTGAAAACCATAAACCACAGGGATTTACCCTAGAAACTAACCTTGCTCGTGATGCCAACTTGATACGTGTTGATCTCTGTACCTTGGTGACTATTATTATAGAGGCGGAATTCAGAATAATAATAGACGAGAAACTTAGAAAACGGAACACAAGTAATAATTCGAAGAAAATATCTTCTCTTAGATTATGAACAAGAAAACGATTACAATTCTCTCTTTGTTACGCTCATAATCTTCTCTAAACAGTGGATTAACCTTAAACTGTTTGCTAAGCTTGCACAAGTATTGTCGTAAGCTTTCTCTAGGTTTTTACGTGCCTAGTATCTCGTGTGTGCGTCAATAACAAGAACATACTTACTAGATGTGTTTAGTTATGAGCTAAACATCCCTATTTATAGGATTCGTTTGGTTTCCCAAACGTCTTAGGAATCTATTTCTTTTGTAGGACTAATTCCTTTAGGTATATTACTAAACTAAGAATACCGCTCAAAACAATACTCCTTCCTAAACTAGGAATTTATCCTAAACAAGGAATCCTTCCTAATGTAGCATTCTATCCTCAATTCGTTTTGAGGATCACTAGTTCCCAGGGAAAGGAAGATACACATGTATCACATACATGTTTATCACTATTCTTTGACGAAAATATCCAACCGATCTAGCGATTCATCCATACTCATACTACAATCAATCATACAAACTAAATTATCATACAAATTATCATTATCATTCATTATCATTCATTTTCATCATACAAATAATAAAAAATAATCAAATTATCATACAAATTTACCTACAAACTAATCATACAAATTATCATTCATTTTCATCACAAAAATCAAAATTTCATTTTTTGTTCATCACAAATAATCAAATTAAATCCTAAAAAAAAAAATTCATCACAAATAATCAAATTAAATCATACACATATCATCTACATCATTTAAATACGAAATATCAGTCATCAATTTGAATGAAATCGCACCAAAAATCAAAAATCATAAAACTTAAATTTATTACCTCGAATGATTTCGGGGATGGAATCGCACCAAACCACTTTCAATCGATCACAAATTCGATGTAGAACAAACCCACAGAAGGAATTTGAATTTTTTTTTCTAGAACTCTTGAATTTGGACATGCATTTTCGGGAGAAATGGGGGGAAAATGAGTGAGAAGTGAGAATGGGGAAGAAGGCCGAGCTTCTGTGGAGATATCGAATTTTTTGAGCGCTGAATGGTGCGGCGTTGGGTGCTGCTCGGTGCGGTGTTGTCAACTCAGTTGACCGAGTCAAGCGATGTTCTGTGCAGCGTTCATTTAGGCGCTGAACTATTCAGCGTCCAACGTTGTTCTATTCAGCGTCTCGCTGCTAGATTAGCACTACCATAGGACTTATGAGGTTTCCCTAGCTGATGTGGACTGCTAATCTAGCTGCTAGATTAGCACCCATAGGACTAAGCCTTATCAAACGCAGGTGGTCTGTATCAAGTCTATCAACATCATATGTTTTTAGCCTGTGTTGTGTATCGAGTCTACTGACATCGTATGTTTTTAGCATATTCTTGCAATTTAGGGTCTGTATGGTGCGCTAAAGTCGGAGGTTGTAGTACAGATAAAGGGAGTAATCAAGGATTACATTCATATGTTGAGTGTTTGGCACGAACTCAGTTACATGATATAGCAATTACATGTTGTGACTATCATATCTCTGATAGCACAACCAATTGAATCATTCGAGAAAAGCGTGAGTTAGACAAGATATAACCTGAAATCATAAGCAAAAGATGAAATGCAGGAAAACAAAAGAGATATTGACATAAAATTAATTAACGTTGTTCGACAACGGAGTGTCTACATCCACTGATAAAAGCATAATAGTTCGGTTCCATTAATGGTGTAGTTTAGAGAATTTAAGATAGTAAGAAGAGAAAAAAACTCACTCTCCATTCTAATCGCTTCTACTTATATGTGGAGATAGAAAGTGGTATATCACGCAAAAATCCTTAGTTTAGGATTGAAAAGTCTTGGAGTTGATATGGGACGTGGTGTCTCTTGATAGTATTTTTTGCTATCATTGCTTGTCACATGTTCGGTGTAGATTACGGTGTCTACAGCTTGCCCCCTTTTTTGAGGGTTGTTGGTGAACGATCCTTGAGAAAAATCAAGTTTGCCTTCAGTTGCTATTTCCTTCAATTGTTCCTTGCTGAGAGGCTTTTGCATTCTTTAAGGAGGAATTTTGGTAAATAATATACTATGTCGAAGTATTAATACTTGCCCATATTCTTTACCGAAATTTAAAATGTCTTGCATACAAAAAATTCAAATATATCTTACCCTTTCTCGGTGATACGCGATTTATCATACTTGGCTTGCCCAATATATGCTTCCAGTTGAAAGTGCTCCATAGCATTAGTTGTGCAACAAGTAACATAAAACATCAACGGTGTGTGCAACAACGACAACAGTACCGCAAGTCGGGTGCACCACGAAAACAACATGTATGAACACAACAGATGTCCGATATTTCCCAATGTAGTTTGTTTAATGTAGTTTCTGATAGAATAGCGGATGGAAAGTGCGCGGCAATGTCCAGTCCTCGTAGCAACTTCAAGTACGTCACTACAACAGTAGGGCACAATAGAAATGGCTCTTCATCGGTGCACCAGGTGGGCAGTAGTTCAATATAATCTGTTCGAGGCAGTTTTCCTACGCAGAGCGCGGTAATATTGGTTCTCGCAGCAACAACACTGGGTACATCTCGGTAGGATTGTCCGCAGTAACTTGTGCGCATCAACTACATCATCAGCATCACATGTACAAGAAAACACACTCTATGCAGTGTGCAATTGAACAATTCTCATCATCCGTTTAATTTGTCTGTTTGATTGCCTTCGATAGATAACTAATCCACGAGTCATAATCCTGCATAAAAATGAAGCAAAGAATTCATTTGAGACTTGATGGCAGTTTCAATGGCGGTGTAGACTCCGTTTGTATCAGCGTCAATGGGTTTACTTCCGCCGTGAGCTGAATGGGTATGTTTGATTGCCTTTTGAATTGAGGTTGCTGAATGTACTCCAAAATCAGGACAACATCATCGTCTCACGCAGAGTCATTTTTTTAACCACACAACAACATCCGCAGTAGGTACGTAGAAGCTCCATGACGTAGTTGTGATAGTGATAAGAAAAGTTTTCGATTCTCAGACTTGTAAAGATTTAATTTTTAGACTTAATTCCAAAAAGTAAAACTAGCAAACTAAATTCGAAAAGATGCTATCAAGTTATAGAGAATACTGAGGCTAAGAGATAATGAAAATTAAAACTAACCAAACGGATTGATTTTCATGTTTAGAACTTCTGATTAAGGGTCTTTTTGGCAGCTTGGATATGGCATACGTTGTCATGGCTATAATTTCTTTGGCATATCCGAGATAATCATAGCACTGGTTATTTTAAATGATGTTTGTTCCTCAATATGGGTTAGTGTAATACGTTATTTGTCAAAAAGACTTTGTGTTCTAGCCGAATAACAAACAAAAAACAAAACCATTTTCACGGTTTTAAGTGTAAGAAAAATTTTAAAAAATAATTAGTTATCAAATTTAGAAAACCTAACCATTAAAACCAAGAAAGGATTAAGGCTTTTTATGTTTTACATGGAATTCCAAAACTCCATTTTTTTAGCCTCCTAAAATTTGGATAGTATATATACTATTCTTATTTTGATAATAGAATAAAGACCCACAAAAACACGTTATATGGTTATTTAAGGATAACCCAACCTAAGTTGGGATATCCAAGATGCCAAACAAAACCTACAACTCAAACCAATAGAAGAATCAGTTGCTCATGGGTTTTCTACAACTTATAGAAAATATATATAAGAATAAAGGAGAAGAAGAAGATAAAATATCTTGGTTTCCCCCCCTTTAAAGGGGTAAACCAAAATTTGCTCTCTTATATGTAGAGAAGTTGTGCAGAAAATTATGGCTGGGTTTGGTAATATATTTTTTTTTTTTTCAAAAAGCACTTTCAAAAAATATATATAGTAATAATTTTCCATATTGGTGTTTGGTAAAAAAATTCTAAAGTCTTTTTGTCAAAAGCACTTCCAAAATTCCCCAATTATCAAAAGCTAGGGGGAGGAGCTTTTAAAAGCTCCAAAAGCATAAGCTTTGGCCCCACCTAATTTTAAGACTTGATTTTTCTTTTATATCCCTACTGTAAGTAGATATTTCAGCATGATGCTCGATGTTGTGTGTCGTTTAGCGTTTGATATAATAAAGCCTCCAGATCCTACATTCAGAGACACCCCTAAGGAAATAGCAAGGGATACAAGATATATGCCTCATTTTAAGGTTCCTAGATTTTACTTGAACCTTTTATATTTTTACTCATTGCTTTGAAGTTTTCGAACATTGACATGTTGATTTTGTTATATAATTCTTGCAGGACTGCATTGGCGCAATAGATGGTGTACATGTCCCTGCAACAATACCCCCTGACAATCAAGTACCATTTATTGGACGGAACGGGATTCCGACTCAAAATGTAATGATGGCTTGTAACTTTGACATGCAATGTATATTTGTGTGTGCAGGTTGGGAAGGCAGTGCCCATGATGTAAGGATACTTGCATCAGTTTTTGCTAATCCTAGTATGGAATTTCCTAAACCTCTGAAAGGTTCTTTTTCTTATTTGTCTGCATTTCTGGATGGTTTTATATTCTCTGAGCATTAGTTATAAGTGCAACTTTTAAGCAAATCTTTTTTACAAGGAAAGTATTATGTAGTGGATGTTGGGTATGCACAAATGGATGGTTATTTGGGACCATACAAGGGTGAATGGTATCACATTCCAGATTTTCGTCGAGGTAACAAGCCAACTGGTCAAAAGGAGGTATTCAACCATATGCACTCTTCCCTTAGGTCTGTGATTGAGCGCTCTTTTGGAGTATGGAAGAAAGAATGGAAGATTCTAAGAGATATGCCAAGTTACCCATATAGAAGACAAGTTCAGATAGTTGTTGCAACTATGGCCATTCATAACTATATAAGGAGACATGCTACTAGGGATAGACATTTTGAAGATGCTGATAACGGTATTTATGATGCAACCACTGAATCAAACGATTGAAGAATAAAATATCGCCACCAACAGACGTGGATCAAAAGAAATGGAAAAATTGAGAGATGAAATTGCTAAAGTTTAATGGGAGCTTAAAAGAAAATATATATGTGGTGAAATTTATAAAAAAACTTAATCAAAAATAAAATTAAAAGCCAATATTAAATAATTGTTTGATTTTAGTTTGATTTTTTCCCCCATAAAGTGGTTGCACATTAAAAGGTTATGTCTATTTTAGTCATTTGCTACAAATACAATAATTGAACTAATATTTTACCAAATACAATTTGATAATTTTTTTAATCAGCTTTAGCTTTTAGTATATGGTTTACCAAACACCTAACTGCTTTTTTTACACAGCGCAGTACAGCAGAAAAGCGCTTCTGCAAAAGCCACGACATTACCAAACTAAGCTTATATCTAGGCTCTTCTTCATTTAGGCTTTGGTAACCTCCTCTCGGTGTCTATCCCAAGAGGAAACCTAACCTCCTAAAACTCTTCCACCTCCTCGTGATCGTTATCCTGTTATCCAAGTAGGATATCTAACCTCCTCAAAAACCAACAAAAACTCCATTTTTCACGTTCAATGCAAGCTCAAAACGCAACTTCTTCTTTTCTTCTCGTGCAGGGCCCAAGAAAGCCCAACAAAAACCAAATCAAGTTGGTTTCATTGTTGTGCTCATAAATTCTTCGTTCAAATCTTGAATAACCTCAATCATTTTGCGTTGGATTATTCTTTCAGTTTCCTAAAAGATTATGATAAGAGATCTTGTATTTGAATTAGTTGAAATTGGTATTTGTCCCTTCTCCATTAGTAGAACTTGAATTTCATAACACCTTAATAACTATTTCCATTTCTTTTGGGTGATTCGTCCTAACATGACTACATAAGAAAGAAAAAACATAATACTAAGTAATATGCAAGAATTATGGTAACTATAAGCATAGGTTTGTCACTAAGAATATGTAAATTATGCACCTATCAACTTGGTCATTGTATTACGATCAGTGTATCAAGGAATGATATACTACAACTTGTGTATATGGAGTTGTGAAGTATAGTTTATCTAAGGACTTCGTATTATCAACATTACACTAATTGGTTGTTATTATTTAGTATGTTGAACTTAAATATGAATCCATACCTTGGAATTATGTTAAAGTACATAATTTAAGGGGGTAGACTTGCAAAACTTGTTTCGTAGTTGAAAAGGCGATTCAAGGATCTATTCTAGGACTGATCCCAAAAAAGGATTTAATCTAGGACAGATCTCAAGGATCTAATTCAGGACCGGTCCCTAATCAGGATCTAATTGGACCGATCCTAGTTGTGTCTAACCAGACTTGGCACTTTCAATATGTCTGCTATCTTAGGGTTTGCGCAGACGCCAAGGTGTACATGGGTTAAAATGGAGTGTTCACTTAAAGTCGACGTAGTGATTTGAACATGTGCTAAACTATAATATCTTACTGTTCAAATATTTTCATTTGATACTCAAGAAAAGATACTAAAACCGATTTTTTCCAATATCTTTTAGATATCGAAAATATATGCTTATCATATACCAAAGTTTTGTATATATCTAGTTACTATAGATTAATAAAGTACATGGATGCATGCTAGCTAATATTAGTTCTCAAATATTTGGAATACAGTTGGTATAATTTAAATTTGGAAATAAATATTTATTACATTCTTAAGAATTTTCGAAATTGGTAATACCTTGTCTTCCACTAAGTCTTGGTCATAACATTATAAAATAGTGGAGCTTGTATTCTTACAAACTCATCCCTTGAATCACCACTTATGTGATTGTGTGGAAAGCCAAATTTTTAAGAGATATGCGTAACCTAATTAGGTAAAACATCTTGTGTTGTCTTTGTTTAAAATCTTCTTTTGGATCAAGAAGCTTTTATTAGTACCGTAGGTGGGAAACTAAATCATATTGTTATTTTAGTTGTTAGATTAATTGATTTGATTAAGAACTAACTGTATATTTATGCTTGATAGATCAAACTTGTTTATTCAATGGTATTTCTCTTTTGATATAAGGCCACTCAAGTTTGTTTGAGGATTTGACTATTATAAATCTAGTGATTCTAGATCTCGTGAATAGAATTGTTGATCGATCAACTTTAATAGACTCCATTCCACGTATGTTGATTAGTAGTGGAATTAATTTGTTTGTGTAGTAGTCACTCTAAATATTGAGTTGATACCACCAAGCGTTGGTATATCAAGTTTGGTTGTCATATTTTAGTACCAAAACTCATCTAGAGTCGCTTGATTAATTACTAGAGTCGGCTTCGTTTAGTTTAGACTAGAAATTCTAGGAATGTTGAGACTTACAAGTATTACTCTGAAGGCCTGAAGAATGTGAAGAAGTAACGACTACAATGAATACATCATCCTTCCACTTGATGTTAGTAATATTGACTTGACTTGTTTCCATTCCTAAAGTATCTTTCAAGTCGCTTTACAATGAAAACATAACATGCGAAGCTATATTTATAATACTCATAGTGATTATACTTGTTCATAGCATTATGATCAAAGTATCAAGGAATTATATTAATTTGCGAAGTATAACACTTATCTTTTGAACTTCGTAAATACGACCATTAACATAATCTATGTATTTAGTTACTTGATTATGTGTGGGATATAGGTGTGATTTCATCTTAGGAAACTATGTATTATATATTACATTGGTTTGAGGAAGTTGATGTATGAAGTCGTTTCATAATTGAAAGGGAAATCAATAAGTGTGTTGGTGATAGGGTGTAGAATACATCCTATTTACTATTTATTGTTTATGCTTTCTTTGCTATTTTCTTGTAAATTATGTATTTTACGCTTATTTTGAGTTTTGTAGCTACTTTGGAGTCACACGGAGGAAAAGAAGAAGAAATTACTCTAATTGAGCCAAAAGGGCAAAATTGTCATTTCATGGGCGAACACTATCCGAAGCCCTAGCCAAGGTTAAGGGGTTTACCATCTGGGTGACCCTTATCTCAAGTCTTTGGTGTCCGAATCCGCCCCATTTATAACCTAACCCTAAATCGAGAAGATTTATCTTCTCAATCGTTTCGCACCTGAAATAAAGAGAGGAAGAAAAGCAGCGCAGCTGCTACTGAATTCACTTTGTCCGAGAGATTTAGAGATGTAATTGAAGGGTGAAATCGAAAGAGAAAGAAGATTAAACTCGAGCTGCAATTGGTGATAGGAATGGTGGCTGTATTGGTATGAGTTAATGGGTTTCAGTGGCTGAGTTAGATGAAGAACACAAGAATGGGTTGATTCAAATCATAAAATAGAGATTCAGTAGATTGAGTTGAAGAAATCCGATGAGAGAATCAGAAAGAATAAAAAATTATGGTGCTATTGAATTGAAAGAAGAATGTGAAATTTGCTTGAGAGGAAATCGATCGAAATGGAATAAGGGTTGATGGGATTGAATGAAGAATATAAGATTAAATGGGGTTATTTTGTTGAGAATTAACGGAGATTAAAATGGGTTTGTGTTGGTGTTCTTGTTTATGAAGAAAGGAGATCTTCAATTGGTAATGATTGACTTGAAGATGAGTTAAAGAAGAACTGACTAGTATTGCCATGGATTAAACGGGTTTGTGGTTGGATTTGTAATGATAAAGACGACAAGAAATTAGGGTTCGATTCGTCTCTGTAATTGAAGCAGCGTGAAGTCGAGAAGAGATGGGTTCTGTTTCCGTTAACGAATCCGAGAGATGATAATGCTGCAAATGAAATTGATGGGACTCTGTTAAGAAGAGCAGATGGGTTCGCGCTTGATTGGAGTTCAGCATCATTTGAGAAACAGATAGAAGATGTGTTGTGACGGAGTTGGAAATGCAGTGGAATGAATGGGTTTCTTTGGAGATGAATAGTTGAAGGTGAGTGGTTTGAATGATGATGCTAATGGTACTTCATTACAAGGAAGGATGGAATGAGTGTGTTGCTTAGATGAATGCTAGGTTCTTAACGGTGAAGACATAGATCGGCTGAATGTGGCACGGAAATCCCAATAAACAGTAGAAACTCGGCGGTTTTCTGCCGGCCGAGTCAACTCGGCGATGACCGATCCGGGCGATTCAACCCGATTGATTAGACGATTAGCCGAGTAAGATCTTTGACTCGGTGGCTGAGTCACTTCTCTGCCTTGACTTTCTTGACTAACGTTTGACCTGTTTGACCGTTAAGCAGACCAGTGCCGTGGCGGAATATTGCATCGGCGGAGAAGAAGATTCCCGTGAATTTTCCTGCCGGATTCCGGCCATAATACCAGCTTTCCGGCGACCAAAATTACAGAATTTTGTGTGGATTCTTCTCATGGGTGTGAAGACTTGGACTTGGAATTGGATGGAGAATTTTGCTCAAATTTGGAAAGAGAAGATGGAAGATGAGAAAGACTTGAATTTGGAAATTGAATTATTATGGAATGAGGATTCTATTCCTTGGAAGATTTGGAGAATATTGAAGCCTATAAATAGAGAAGTTCTCTACATATCTTTTACACACCTCTCTACACACACAACACTTGTGTTTTTGCTTGCTTTTGAAAATTCTTCTTTTTAATTATTTGTGTGAACTTTAAAAATTCTCCTTTTAATTATTATTTGTGTGAATTTCAAAAACATGAGTAGATAATTTTATTATTGATTGAGGATGAATTCTTAGTTCTTAATATATGATTTGAGTTTTATTTTCAATTCTATCTTGAAGTTTTTCACATGATTATCGTTTGTTTTTACTAATAGGAATGTTTTTACATTCATGGTTGATTGATAGATTGTTTACAGTGCACGCTAAATTGATTTGTTAATTTAATCTAAAGCTAGTAAAAGTTAGGGGATAAGTAATCGTTTCTTGACTCTTTACATAAGTAGCAAACACAAGACCTTGCGGAGGGATTAGTGGAGCAATTGTGTATGAAAACAACGTTAGCAAGTAGACCTTGATCTAAGAGTCTAACTACTAATATTGACCTAATAAGTTCATAAATCTTAATGCGTTTATTTAAATTACATCTAGAGTGATCTACTACTAGGTGGATTGGTAAATAGAATCCGGTGAGTCGAGAACTTCCGTATCCGGTGATACAAGGGATTTAGGGGTTTAGCACTGATCTATCTGCTTTACCTACGGTTGGTGATAATCTGTGACTAATAACATGTGGATGAAAAACATAACTTGAATCATTGTTTTGCAACGAAGAAGGATTCCTTGGTCTTGTCTCTCTTATTGATTTCAACTTTATCTTTTAATTGCTTTGTTTATTTTCTTTTGCTTTACACCCCCCTTTTGTGACAATTCTTACAACTAGAATCTCTTGCTCCTCGTGGGAACGAACTTAACTACACTATATTACTTGTTAATTAGGTGGAAAAATATTAATTAATTTGTTGTGGTTACGACACGTATCAAATTTTGGTAGCCATTCTGGGGAGCGACGGACGATTTTAGTTGTTTTTATTTTTCTTTTTGCTATATTCTTGCTTTGTTAGATTCTATATCGTATCTAACTTAGTTTTTGAGAATCTTGTTTCAGGTGTTATACCTTTGGTGAATGCTTAAAAAGGGCAGACCGAGTCCAATACGTCTTCGATCCGGCACTCAACTAAAGGATTTCATTCGAGCAGTTAACACTCCACTTCCTCCTTCTTCATCAAGTGAATTCGCAGATTCGGACAAAGAGGAAGAAACAATGGCTGAACGTACACTCAAGGACCTAGCTTCTCACAAGCTCGATACACAACAATGGTGTATCCAAACTAACTCAACCTTCGAGATCCTGGGGTTGATTAGATAATTACCAAAGTTCCATGGCATGGTGAATGAAGACCCAAACAAACATCTTATGGACTTCTATACCATAGTTATGGCTATGCTTCCACCGGAGACTAATGCGGATGGAGAAATGTTGAAAGCTTTCCCGTTTTCTTTGGAGGGCAATGCTAAGGAATGGTTATATTATTTGCCTTCCGGAAGTATCACAACATGGAATGGGATGAAGAAACTTTTCCTCGAGAGATATTTTCCCGCATTAAAAGCTACTCAAATTCGCAAGGAGATTTGTGGATTGAAACAACATGTGGGAGAGTCATTATATGAATGTTGGGAGCGATACAAGAGATTAGTGGCAAGCTGTCCACACCATCAATTCAGCAACGTTATGATACTCCAATACTTCTACGAAGCTCTCCACCTAAGTGATAGGTCTCTTCTTGACGCCGCGGGTGGTGGTGCACTAGTGAACAAGACGGTGACCCAAGCTACCGAGTTGATTGAAAGTATGGCTGCAAACTCGCAACAATTCTACACAAGAGATGAACCAATGGTTAGGCGAGTGCATGAAGTTAGTGATTCATCATCACATTTTGATCAAAGAATGGGTAACATGGAGATAATGATTCAAAGGATGGCCGCGGTAATTATTCCGGATGGTGAGACCGAACAAGTAAATGCTTTATATCCAAATCAAAGGCCAAGGTACGATCCATATTCCAATACTTACAATCCCGGTTGGAAGGATCATCCTAACTTTAGTTATGCAAACAAGCAAGCGGCGGCTCCTAATCCATATGCGTAACAAGGTGGTTTCCAACAATCACGCTTCCAACCTCAATCACAATTTCAACCACAACAAGTCAAGGAGCGTGATTCTTCGAATGATGGCAAGCTCAATGCGTTAATGCAAGGCATGCAAGGTCTTACTTCTATGTTACAACAAAGCCAACAAAAGAATGAATCGGCCATCAAGGATTTACAAACTCAAATGGGACAATTGGCGACCGATGTGAACCTATTAAAATCTCAAGCATCCACAAAACTTCCTTCACAACCATTTGTGAATCCAAGAGAGAATGTTAATGCGATTACCTTACGAAGTGGAAGACAAGTGGAGGGTCCAAGTCATCATGAAGAAGCTATTGAAGAGGTAGTCAAAGACAAGTAGGAAGCCGCACCAAAGGAGAATTCAACACCAACCGACCAATCCAAGGAACCGGTTCCTACTTTCACTACTCCACCTCCTTTTCCTAGTCGTTTTGCTAAATCCAAGAAAGAAGCTCAAGACAAGGCACTAATGGATATTTTCAAGAAGATTGAAATCAACATCCCATTCATCGAGGCCATCAAGACAATTCCAAGGTATGCCAAGTTCATGAAGGAATTATGCATCAAGAAGGATAGGTTGCTTGATAATGAAATTACTAAAGTTGGCGAGAGTGCGTCGGCTATGCTATTAAAGAAGATGCCTACAAAGTGCACGGATCCCGGTGGTTTCACGGTGCCAATTACTATTGGTAAGAAAAGGTTTGAACATGCTTTACTTGATTTTGGAGCTTCCATTAGTGTGATGTCGGCCGAAATATATGAGTCCTTGAATCTTGGACCTTTGAAAGAGACGAGAGTTATTATCCAATTAGCGAACAAGTCTAACATATATCCAAAGGGGCTTGTAGAAGACGTGCTAGTGCAAGTAAATGAGCTTATTTTTCCGGTTGATTTCTTCGTGGTGGATATGGACAACAATGAGAACCGATCATTTACTTCTTTACTTCTTGGGAGGCCATTTATGAAAACCGCAAAGACGAAGATTGATGTTGATAAGGGTACACTCACTATGGAATTCGACAAGGAGATAATACACTTTAACATATTTGAAGCCATGCGCTACCCAAGTGATGTGCATTCCGTTTACTCCATTGATGTGGTTGATTCATTAGCGCAACAAATGGTGGAATTGAATCAAGAGGATGAACTTGATGTGGTGTTGCAAAAGAGCATTGAATTGGACATCCACGGCTTGTCTAACTTGGATGTTGAAATCTCCAAGGAATTGGTGGAGATGTGTGGTGCCTAGGCGACATTGCAAGAAGCTAAAAATGGTAATGTTTCATATATCTCTTTACCCGTGAATGATGAAATACTTGTACCATCTATTGTGAAGGCGCCTAAACTAGAATTGAAGCCGCTTCCGGACCATTTGAAGTATGCTTTCTTGGGAGATGGAAATGAGCTTCCGGTGATTATTGCAAAGAACCTCACACCGGTACAAGAAGACCGGTTGCTTAGAGTCTTGAGAGAGCACAAAACGGCTATTGGGTGGACAATTGCGGACATCAAAGGCATTAGTCCATCCATGTGCATGCATAGGATTCTAATGGAAGAGAACGTGAAGCTTGTGCGTGATGCTCAACGTCGGCTTAATCCTCCCATGATGGAGGTTGTGAAGAAAGAGATACTCAAATTGCTAAGTGTGGGGGTAATCTACCCAATTTCCGATAGCAAGTGGGTTAGTCCGGTACAAGTGGTACCAACAGAAGTCCTGAGTCACGGTTGTTCGAAATCAAGACGATGAACTTGTTCCTACAAGAGTTCAAACCGGTTGGAGAGTGTGCATTGACTATAGAAAGATTAATTCCGCAACCCGAAAGGATCACTTTCCTTTACCTTTCATTGATCAAATGTTGGAGCGGTTAGCGGGGCATTCTTATTATTGCTTCTTGGATGGTTATTCGGGATACAACCAAATTGTTATTGCAGGAGGACCAAGAGAAGACCACTTTCACTTGTCCGTTTGGAACGTTTGCATATAGACGGATGCCGTTTGGCCTTTGCAATGCGCCGGCTACTTTTCAAAGATGCATGGTAAGTATATCTCGGACTATGTGGAGCGCATCATCGAGGTATTTATGGATGACTTTAGTGTTTATGGCAATTCTTTTGATGGTTGTTTAAACAACCTTGAACTAGTTCTTAAACGATGCATAGACAAAAACCTTGTCCTTAATTGGGAGAAATGTCACTTTATGGTAAACCACGGCATAGTACTTGGTCACATTGTGTCCTCTCGAGGGCTCGAAGTGGACAAGTCAAAGATAGATTTAATAAGAAACTTACAATATCCCACTTCGGTGAGGGAGATACGTTCTTTTCTTGGCCATGCAGGTTTCTATAGGAGGTTTATCAAGGATTTCTCCAAAATCTCCATGCCGATGTGCAAGTTATTACAAAAGGAGGTACCTTTTGACTTCAACAAGGAATGCAAGGATGCTTTTGACAAATTGAAGGAAATGTTGACAAGTGCGCCGATTATCAAATCACCGGATTGGAATCTTCCATTTGAATTAATGTGTGATGCTAGTGATTATGCGGTTGGAGCCGTTTTGGGTCAAAGAGTGGACAAGTTGTCCCATGTCATCTATTATGCATCTAGGACCCTTAATGATGCACAAATCAATTATTCTACCACGGAAAAGGAGTTATTGGCTATAGTTTTTGCATTGGAAAATTTTTCGATCATACTTGGTGGGTACAAAGGTTATTGTGTATTAGATCATGCCACACTAAGACACTTAATAAAGAAGAAAGAAGCTAAGCCAAGATTAATCCGGTGGATCCTATTGTTACAAGAGTTCGACATAGAAATTCGAGACAAGAGGGTGTGGAGAATACCGTTGCGGATCATCTTAGTAGACTTGTTATGTCTCAAAAGAACTTCCATTACAAGACCGCTTTAGGACGAACAACTTTTTCCGTGGTAGAATCAACACCTTGGTATGCGGATATAGTGAATTACTTGGTGACAAGGAAAGTACCTAATACAATGTCTAACTTCCAAAAGATGAAACTTAAGAAGATCGCTAAGCAATATGTGTGGGATGAACCATACTTATGGAAATATGGCGTTGATCAAATAATGCGAAGGTGCGTTCCTAACTCCGAATTTCAATCCATTCTCTCCTTTTGCCACACTTTTGCTTGTGGCGGCCACTTTGGTTCTAAACGCACCGCTCTCAAAGTTCTCGAGAGTGGATTTTATTGGCCCACCTTGTTTGAAGATTCATATGTTTTTTGTAAATCGTGTGATAGATGTCAACGAACGGGCAATCTAGGTGCTCGAAATCAAATGCCACTCACACCAATTCTCGCCGTTGAGATTTTTGATGTGTGGGGTATCGATTTTATGGGCCCTTTGTCAATTCGAATGGAAACTTTTATATACTTCTTGCCGTAGATTATGTTTCGAAATGGGTGGAAGCTAGAGCCACCAAAACTAATGACTCTCAAGTTGTTTGTGATTTTGTAAGAGAAAACATATTCAATAGGCATGGTACACCAAGAGTGGTGATAAGCGACGGAGGCTCACATTTCAAGAAGGATTTCCACGCTCTCCTCAAGAAGTACAACATAACACACAAAATTGGTACGCCTTACCATCCACAAACTAGTGGACAAGCGGAGATTTCAAATCGTGAGATCAAGTCCATTCTTGAGAAAACGGTGAATACCACAAGGAAAGATTGGAGCTTTAAGCTCAATGATGCACTTTGGGCGTATAGAACGGCGTATAAGACACCGATTTTTATGTCTCCATATCGGTTGGTTTATGGCAAGGCTTGTCATCTTCCGGTTGAACTTGAACATAAGGCTTATTGGGCGATAAAGAAATTCAACATGGAGTATGATGAGGCGGGAAAACAAAGGAAGTTACAACTAAATGAGCTAGAGGAGATACGTAATGATGCTTACGAGAATGCCCGTATTTACAAGGAAAAGACCAAGCTTTTTCATGACAAGATGATTTATCGTAAAAGCTTCATCGTGGGACAAAAAGTCCTTTTATATCATTCTCGCCTTAAACTATTTCCCTGGAAAGTTAAGGTCCCGTTGGATTGGACCATATGTTGTTACTAATGTTTTTCCTCATGGTGCAGTTGAAATTACTAGTCTTAGAGACAATTGGGTTTCCAAAGTCAGCGGCCATAGATTGAAGCCATACTATGAGAACACCGCTTATGTGAGTTTGGATGAACTTACATTTGGAGATGCACTCCCTCTGGAGGAGTAATGTGCATCAAGAGCTAAGTCGGGCCGTCGACTTTAAAAAAAGCGCTTAATGGGAGGCAACCCATAGGTTTTGTATTTCTTATCCTTTTGTTTTTTATTTTTTGTTATTTCTTTTCTTGTTCCATATCATGTTAAAATTTCCCACCTTGATTTTACTAGGACGATTCAATTACATTGAGGACAATGTAAGGTTTAAGTGTGGGGGAGTGGTTAAGCATGTATTTAAAAAAAAAAAAAAAAAAAAAAAAGTTTTACATAAAACCTCCAACTTTTAGAGATATTAGAGTCACTAGCATACTTCTAGGTATGTTTACATAGAGATTCTAACCGACATAATTGAATTTGGAAGTGTTAGGGAACTACATTCGGATTTCTTGCTTATTAGAGTGTTAAATAATGGATTTAATCATGCCGGTGATGCAAATTTGGTGCAGGGAGAAATGCATTATTAGAGTTGTTGATCAATCATTAGTGGAGACTACCCGTATTCATATCATGTGAGGCACCGACCAAATATTCTTTGTAGCTGACTAAAGAGCTTTCTTTTGAGTGTGTGTCACAAATACGTTAATTCCGGGTAGAATGGTGAGCTACCAACCTCCCACCAATAGAAGCACTACTCTTTGATCTCTTGAGTGCTAATTTTGTCAATCATGAGGGTGACGCCTATAGATGAAAGCTTCCTTCTTGTAGTTCGATTTGCAGTTAGCACCATTCTCTCCATAACAACGGGTCCATAGAAACACCATCATCATCAACGAGGAGCGACATCAAAATCTACAAGGAAAGTTGGAAAAGTTCAAGGTTTACAAGCAACGGAGCGAGAAAAAGAGCAAATTTCATATTCAAGTAAAGCAACATACAAAGAGCAGATTTTTACATATATGTTGAGGACTTACAATACAATGAGGTAATTATATATCCAAGTATGAAGACTTATTTATAAGAGCAAAGAAAATCAAAAGGTGAGAATTATTGAAGTTTATGATTTTGAGGCGATACAAGTTGTGAAGAATCAAGCGGTAAAATACTTCTCCCACGGCCATGGTTATTTAATTTCTCTTGTTTATTGAAAAAAAAAAAAAAAAAAACAAGAGAAATATTTGTTTTGTTTTTATTTATTTAATAAGCCGTGGGGAAGGAAAATCTATAAGGAAGTTTCAAGCGACAAGGATTTAAGGTAAAGGTTACAAATTGTCAAGGATTTATGAAATTCGAGAGTTTATCATCAATAGTTGAAACCGAAGACCAAGAAGATAAAGACAAGGAGCGGAAGACGTTTCTATTGGATGCCGTGAGAGTGGTGTTATCATCATTGCGATCGGATGTGAAGGTGAGTAAGTAATCTCATCCTCGATAATAGTGGTTGATTTCCTTTCTTAGAGATCGTCAGAAAAATGGTTTTTCAAAATATTAAAAGATGTGGGTTTTTAAAAGATTTCGGAAGTTGTCCTTCCCACCATTCAACGTGTTGCAGGATTTCTCTCTTCATTCCTACCTGCACACATGTGAGACCCATAAAAAGCCGTCTTTTTGAGTGCAATTATCATAAAATCCTTTTTGGTGAGGTAGAAGTCGAGGCGAAATGCTTATTGATCGTTTCTCAAACACGCGTTCTCTCATTATGGTGTGGTTATTTCTCACTCAACATTTAAGAATGAGAATATGTTCTTTAGTATTTCTAACTTCTTATTGCTAGCATGCAGAAATTCTATGTCCTCATAACTCTTTGGATGCTTGGGACGCTTGAACGCTTTGAAGTTGTAAGTTTTAGTTTGATTTGCTCGAGGACTAGCAAAGTCTAAGTGTGGGGAATTTGATAGGGTGTAGAATACATCCTATTTACTATTATTGTTTATGCTTTCTTTGCTATTTTTCTTGTAAATTATGTATTTTACGCTTATTTTGAGTTTTGTAGCTACTTTGGAGTCACACGGAGGAAAAGAAGAAGAAATTACTCTAATTGAGCCAAAAGGGCAAAATTGTCATTTCATGGGCGAACACTATCCGAAGCCCAGCCAAGGTTAAGGGGTTTACCATCTGGGTGACCCTTATCTCAAGTGCTGGGGTGTCTGAATCCGCCCCATTTATAACCTAACCCTAAATCGAGAAGATTTATCTTCTCAATCGTTTTCACTTTGAAATAAAGAGAGGAAGAAAAAGCATTTCTTCTTTGGTCGCTTTGTCCGAGAGATTTAGAGATGTAATTGAAGGGTGAAATCGAAAAGAGAAAGAAGATTAAACTTGAGCTGCAGTTGGTGATAGGAATGGTGGCTGTATTGGTATGAGTTAATGGGTTTCAGTGGCTGAGTTAGATGAAGAACACAAGAATGGGTTGATTCAAATCATGAAATAGAGATTCAGTAGATTGAGTTGAAGAAATCCGATGAGAGAATCAGAAAGAATAAAGAATTATGGTGTTGTTGAATTGAAAGAAGAACATCAGCTGCTTGAGAGGAAATCAGATCGAAATGGAATAAGGGTTGATGGGATTGAATGAAGAATATAAGATTTAGTCTGGTCGCTGTTGAGAATTAACGGAGATTAAAATGGGTTTGTGTTGGTGTTCTTGTTTATGAAGAAAGGATATCTTCAATTGGTAATGATTCAGCTTGAAGATGAGTTAAAGAAGAACATCTAGTCGCTGCCATGGATTAAACGGGTTTGTGGTTGGATTTGTAATGACAAAGACGACAAGAAATTAGGAGTTCGATTCGTCTCTGTAATTGAAGCAGCGTGAAGTCGAGAAGAGATGGGTTGTTTAGTTAACGAATCGAGAGATGATAATCTTTGCAAATGAAATTGATGGGACTCTGGTAAGAAAAGCGAGATGGGTTCGCGCTTGATTGGAGTTGACATCATTTGAGAAACAAATAGAAGATGGGTTATGATGGAGTTGGAAATGCGAGTGGAATGAATGGGTTTCTTTGGAGATGAATAGTTGAAGGCATTGAGTGGTTTGAATGATGATGCTAATGAATACTCTTTGTTACAAGGAAGGATGGAATGAGTGTGTTGCTTAGATGAATGCTAGGTTCTTAACAGGTGAAGACATAGATCGGCCTGAATGTGGCCTGGAAATCCCAGTAAGCAGTAGAAACTCGGCGGTTTTTACTGCCGTGAGTCAACACGCGATGACCGATCGACGATTCAACCCGACCAGATTAGACGATTAGCGAGTAAGATCTTGGCTCGGTGGTGATCACTTCTCTGCCTTGACTTTCTTGACTAACGTTTGACCTGTTTGACCGTTAACTTGGACAGTGCCGTGACGGAATATTCTGTCGACGGAGAAGAAGATTCCGGTGACTTTCTGCTTGGGATTAGACCATAATACCAAGACTTTCCGGCGACCAAAATTACGAGAATTTTGTGTGGATTCTTCTCATGGGTGTGAAGACTTGGACTTGGAATTGGATGGAGAATTTGGCTCAAATTTGGAAAGAGAAGATGGAAGATGAGAAAGACTTGAATTTGGAAATTGAATTATTATGGAATGAAGATTCTATTCCTTGGAAGATTTGGAGAATATTGAAGCCTATAAATAGAGAAGTTCTCTACATATCTTTTACACACCTCTCTACACACACAACACTTGTGTTTTTGCTTGCTTTTGAAAATTCTTCTTTTTAATTATTTGTGTGAACTTTAAAAATTCTCCTTTTAATTATTATTTGTGTGAATTTCAAAAACATGAGTAGCTAATTTTATTATTGATTGAGGATGAATTCCTAGTTCTTAATATATGATTTGAGTTTTATTTTCAATTCTATCTTGAAGTTTTTCACATGATTATCGTTTGTTTTTACTAATAGGAATGTTTTTACATTCATGGTTGATTGATAGATTGTTTAGAGTGCACGCTAAATTGATTTGTTAATTTAATCTAAAGCTAGTGAAAGTTAGGGGATAAGTAATCGTTTCTTGACTCTTTACATAAGTAGCAAACACAAGACCTTGCGGAGGGATTAGTGGAGCAATTGTGTGTGAAAACAACGTTAGCAAGTAGACCTTGATCTAAGAGTCTAACTACTAATATTGACCTAATAAGTTCATAAATCTTAATGCGTTTATTTAAATTACATCTAGAGTGATCTACTACTAGGTGGTTTGGTAAATAGAATCCGGTAGTCGAGAACTTCCGTATCCGGTGATACAAGGCATTTAGGGGTTTAGCAGATCTAGGTCGCTTTACCTACGGTTGGTGATAATCTATGACTAATAACATGTGGATGAAAAACATAACTTGAATCATTGTTTTGCAACGAAGAAGGATTCCTTGGTCTTGTCTCTCTTATTGATTTCAACTTTATCTTTTAATTGCTTTGTTTATTTTCTTTTGCTTTACACCCCCCTTTTGTGACAATTCTTACAACTAGAATCTCTTGCTCCTCGTGGGAACGAACTTAACTACACTATATTACTTGTTAATTAGGTGGAAAAATATTAATTAATTTGTTGTGGTTACGACACGCATCAGTTGGTCCGATTTTTCATTGAATAATATTTTGATGACCAATGCAAGGTGACAAGGTAGAACCGATCTTAACTTATGTTGAGAATCAAGGTATAACCGGTCATAGCCTATATTATGTGATGACAAGGTATAACCGATCCTAACTAGTATTGGGAGACAAGGTAGAACCGGTCATAACCAATAGGGGAAATTAGGCTAAGGCCCAACCCATGGATAATCCATAATATGAGGCCCTTAATTAAAAGAAGTTTAAATTTAGGCCCCGAGTTATTAAAAGACCTTGATACCCTTATGCACATTGTCAAGCCCATAATTAAATAAAATTTAAATCTAGGCCCAAAATTATTAAAGTATGGTGTGAATGTGTAGACAGAAGTTACACATGCATATGTCATGTGTATCCAGAGGTTACACATCCTTATGACATGTGTAATGCAAAGTTACACTTGTATATATATGTGTGTAGGATCAGAATATCGCAACATCAATACTTCGCGAGATGAACAAATAACGATATCACGAGGGAGTTACAGAGAAGTAAAATAAATGACGCAATGAATGACGACAGCCAGAACATGAGAAGAATGTGAAGACTTAGCGAGATTTAGGAGTGTCGCGAGAATTTGTATATGTACACTTGCGACACTTCGTGAGGTGTTCCCGAAAATAAAGGACAACTTAGCTGTCATCCACTGTATACTACCCTATATAAAGGGTTGAATCAGTCTGTTGTAAGGGAGTTCTTTTTTGAATTGTTAAGCAAGTCATTAGGAGAGAGAAAATCTAGAGTGATTGTAATTTCTTTAGCTCTGTTCTATCTTCCTTTGTAAACATTTCAAGAAAATAATCAATAAAATTGATAGTTATTCATCTTCAAATGGATTAGTTAAGTAAATTCTATTGAGGGGTGTATTGTGGGATTTCCTGTAACTACATATGCGCTAGAAACAGGGACTGACAAGATCAACCTTGTGAATTGAAAGAATCAGGGGTGGCAAGAAGGAAATTTCATATAGTTCTCAACAATTTACTAAAATTGAGAAATGGATAGAAGAAGGAATGCATCAGAACAACCAACAATTGTAAGGAGAAGCGGGAGATTAGCTGGAGAAAGGAGAAATGAAGTAGGTGAACCATCAAGAATAAACGCAAGAGATAGAGAAGAAGGTCAAATTCAACCACCAATTCAACCAGCACCGAATAGAGTAATAGATTATGATAGGGTGAGCGTGCATACATGGAGATCAGATTCTATGGAAGAAAGAGAAGAAGTGCAACAATTGATAAATAATGGACAAGAGGAGAGAAATCGAGAAGAAATGGGAGAAGCTTGACTCATAGAAATGAAGAAATCGCGGCATTAGAAACGTTGAGACAAACAATACATGAAGAAAGGCGATTAGAAGCGGAAAAGAAGCGCCAAATTTAACAAGGCAAAACCATGAGTTAAGAATAGAAAATATGAGGTTGCAGAATAGGAGGTCGAGAAGTAATGTCAAATCAAGATCAGGATCGGTTAGAGATGATATGAGGAGAATATTACCTGTAGAAAATGTTAATGAAGAAAATCTAGAAAGAGAGCAAATCTCGGTGAAGGATGCTGAAAGAAGGGAAGTGGTGTGTATTCCACGTCACGAGACTTTCTGAGAATGACCAAAATAACGGAAATCAAGGAAATAGGCAGTGAGAATAGTCCAATTGGTGAAGAAAATCGGGAAGAAGGAAGAAGAATCTGCATGGGAGAGAAACACTGAGAGGATACAAAAGGAGATTGAAGATGACATCGAAAAGCATTATATTGAACAAGCGCGTCTAGCTTGCGAAAGGAAAGGTTAAGAGTAGAAATGGAAGAACGGGAATTGGAGGAAGCAATTCGGCAGAACAATCATGACAATCGAGAAAGAAGGCGTGAGCGAAATCGCAACAATGGAAATATCAATGAAGAATATGAAAAAATACAAAGGAGAGCTGATAGACACCCAAGAAGAGAAAATGATAGATACAATGGTGTGCGAATTCGTGAACGAGATGGAGGAGAAAGTCACGGAGAAAGAAGAGAAGAAAATCTTTGAACAAGAAAATCAAGATAGACATGAACGAAGAAGGAGAGGCGGAGCTAAAAAGACCAATAAATTCGAACCACTGATGTAAATGAACAAATCTTAAGAGAGTTGGCAGAGATGAGAGGAATGTTGAACAATAAAGAGGAGGAGGAAGAATACAATTGGATGAGGCCATCGAAGAAAGCTGCGAAAACTCCCTTTACACTAGAGGTGCGATTAGGAGGAATACCCCCAAAATGCAATTTACCCGCACTAACCAGCATTTTTGATGGAACAACTTGCGCAATACAACACATCAAAGCGTATGTGAGATGTATGTTACAATGGGAAAATCATGATGCAATATTGTGCAAATATTTCGCATCAAGTTTAACAGGAGAAGCACTTGAAATGGTTTGAGGGTTTACCAAGAAACACCATCCGTCATTCAACCATTTACAAGCTATATTCTTAGGGGCATACATAAGTAACAACTCCTCGCGACCAGGAATTGAAGATGTATTTGGCTGAAACAAAGAGTTGGTGAAAGTTTAAGACACTTAACTGTGAGATGGAAGACGATGTGTAGCGAGATGGCTGGAAGAGTGGATGAAAGATATCTCATTTTATCATTTATAAACGCTATGTTCGCAACCAATTTGCTATATATTCAAATTTTTAGAGTCAAGAATACAATCACGATGACGGAGCTGCGAGAACTTCAAGAGGAGTATATTGCTTTAGAGGAAAGGCAAAATGAGATGGAATCATATCCAATTGCGAATATAAATTCAAATCTTTGCGAATGCAAGTTTATTACCCAAGCTCGATGAACACGGTGGCGAGTACTTCGCAAGGTCAACAAGAAAGGATAATAGATGATGGACAGCCAAAGATAGTAGCCATGGGAAGCCGTGATCAAGAAGAATTTGAGAGAGAAAGGAACTACTACAACCGTGGTGGTAATAACAAAATTCAAAGACTCGATCATCCGCAAGAAACTTATGGAAGTCAAAGCGAGAATTATCATGGAGAGGCGCGGCGACGTCACGAGTAGTATGGGAAGAAATCAAAATGCCACCATTAAATACTAGCGTGGAAAAAATATGGGAAGCTATACTCTTGATGGAAAACATACCTGCGCCATGGAACATGGGGAATAAACCACCACCAAGTGATAGAAGTCACGAGTTCTGTTCTTACCACCGCTTTCATGGGCATTTAACAAATGACTGAGAAACATAAAAAGAATTATTCTCAGAATGATTGATCAAGGAAAGCTGAGTCATTTTCTAAAAAAGTGAAGAGAAGGTTCAGCCATTACCACCACCATAGAAATGCACAGAACAAATTGACAAAGGGAAAGAAACATTCGTAATAGAAGTTGGATTGAAAGCTAAAAATTTGTTTTGCAACTCCATTGTACATTCTTACTTAGAACAATTGAAGATTTTCATGATAATGTTCTCAGTAGGGGTTTCGCTAGGATGCTAATAATAAAGAAGTGATGAACATTGCGAAGACATCAGTTGATTAAAAGAATGGCAAATACGAGATTATTACTTTCACCATGAGAAGAGATTCTGAAGGCAGAGAGACGCATGACAACCCATTAGTTGTAAAATTGGAAATTAATCCAAAACCCATAGATGGCGAAGACGACGAAGCAGAGAATTGCTGGGCGATCAATAGAATTTTAATTGATACGGGGAGCTCAGTGAATATTCTTTTCTACCATACTTACAAGACTATGGGGGGGGAAGGATGAAGAATTGATACCTTCGACGTATAAGATATATGGTTTCAATGGAACATCGAATAAGCCTAAAGGAGAAGTTCATATGAGAATACCCTTGCAAGGATTATCAACGAGGATTTTGTTCTATGTAGTTGATGTGGAGTCCCCTTATAATGCATTGATCGGAAGGCCATGGTTGCACGAAATTGCAGGAGTAGCGTCAACTTATCATCAATGCATAAAATTTCCTCATCCTAGCGGTGTTGGAATTATAAATGGAGATTGGACGGAAGGACAAAAATGCTATGAGATCGACGTGGAGAGTTGCGAAGAGAGAGCTGCGAAAAGAAAGGGTTGGAAGCAACATGCAAAAGATGAACAAAGAAGAGAAAGATTGACGGTGGATGCCATTGATGTAAGAGGAGAAGATACATTGCGAAACAAGTGCATGAAAAAAGTTGAAAACTATGATGGAAAGGAATCATTAAGAGATTTGAATGGTGTAGAGGCAGAGAGTAGCAGGAGCAAAAAAGTGTAAGAAGTGAATAATCATCAAAAGCAATAACAAAAGCTTGTTAAGGGTAAGAGGAAGAAAAAATAATTGAAGAAGAAATATGCGAGGATCTCGCCATCAAGAATGTATGACAATTTGATTGGAGAATTGAAAAACAAAAATGATTAAACAATGTAAGATTGTGCGATAGCTTCGCAAAAAAATGAATGATTGAATGAATTAACAAAAATGAAAGAGTGAGTGAATGGGACGAACCTTTATAGCGTACACCTAGTTCGCGAATGAAATTTCGCAAGAGGCAAATGTAAGACCTAAGTGCGTCATATAAGGAGGTATCTCTTGACATGGCTCGGTGAAAAGGTTACACCGCTCACGGAACCTGAGTCATGGAGATTTAGGGCCCATGAAATTCTATCCAGGAGAGATACCTTGGATTTCCAACTATATATATAAGGTTATACCCTGGTTGGACCTTGAGGGTCTCTTCCAAGGAGTAAGTGTATGCTCAAGGCGCAGGGGTACACGGTTGAGCCAAGAGTGCACAGGGCATTTGAAGTGTCTCGGCCATTCTTGGCAAGTCTTGGTATATCTGCACTCGGCCCGAAAGAAAACTCCACTTAGGGTGCAGTCTCGTAACCATAAACCATATAGGTATAAGGGATAAGAGGCTGCGAAAACAAGCTGGTTGTTGTTAAGACCGGATGGGAGGAGCTAGTCTTGTATGGCCGATGTACGCCTCCTTGAAGGGGCAACCAGGGAGAAGATAAGGCGACACCCTCCATTAGGGAGGCTGATAAGTGTCAAAAGACGCAAATGTCATGAGGCTTTATTTTGCAAGGAAATTTAGGCTTGTCATATTTGTGCGATGATCTGTAGAGGCAATAATACTACGCAAGGATAAGGCGAGATCAATGGGTTTTTACATGAAAATGTAAAGACATCCTGCGATTTCGTTGCGAAGACGACAATGTCATGGGATTTTACATTCGCAAGAGTATTTAAGCCTGTCATATTGTCGCAAATAAAATATCCTACAGAGGCAAAAATACTTAAGAAATGATAAGACAAGGTCAATGTGTCATTACATGAAAATGTAAAGACGTCCTGCGATTTTGTTATACGAGGAGTGCGAAATAAGACCTTTAATTAGGAAGGCAAAATAAGACCACACAAGAATGATAAGGCAAGATCAATACATTTCTTCATTTGTGAAGAAATCCTGCGATCTTGTCGCAATGATAAACTTCAACATAAATAAAGATATAGCCATACATGAAATTGAGGAAGCAAATAAGCTTGCGAAAACGATTATATCCCATCATAAAGTCACCCACAATAAAGGCCAAAGTCAGAGATTTCATTACTCAGAGATAATTGATCAAATCTCTCATGTGAAAATAAATAACAGAGGCAAGTATGGGAATGAATAGGATAAAATCTTGTTATTCATTTCCCATGATGGATTTATGTATTCATAATCTTTGGTTGGTTGAATTATAAAGAAGAATTGCTTGATTAATATGCGCAAGTAAAGAAAACAAAGGTTGAATTCATATTTAGCAATCCAAGAAATTTACAATGAGGGGTTATAGAAATAGAAGATTAAAAGAGTATATATACAGATATTACAAGAAGCGAAAGAAGAAAAAGAAGTTATTTCTTTGAGGATTCTTCTTCTTGGTCAGATTCTTCAATTCCATCATTCTTCTCGCCAGATTCTTCTTCTTCGCTAGCTTCACTATCAGAGACATCCGAGAAAGGCATATCTTCGGGAATATCATCGCGAAGACAAGGATATGAACTAAGAGGAATGCGGTGATCATTGCAAACCGTTTCAATAGTTTGATTGCGAAAACGAACAACATCATTGTTGAAATTCGCCACTGTAGCTTGCAGTTGTTTCTTCAACTTAGAATACTTGTTATTGCGAAGAAAGGCCTTCTGCGAGTTCCCCTTTTTCAGACTCAAGTTCTTCAATCCTTGTTTGAAATCTCTTCTCGGATTCTGCAAAACATATGACAATGAATTAACAACACAATAACAATATTACAGAAATAAGGCGAGCGTAAAGTATAATAAACAACTTTCTCTGTCGAGATATCATGTCTTTAACCAAGGGCGGTATGCTTGGCATGAAGACTAACATCAACACCTAAGTTATTCTGTCATTATCTAGAACCTTCGCAGCCCAAGCGAATTCATCATCATTATTTATAACGAGAAGCGAATGAATTTGATCTTCTCGCTCATTAAGTATGGCATTAGCGAAGAGATTCGTCTCGTTCAATTTGTACTTGAGAAGAGATTTTGAAATTTTGCTAATGCACTGTGCACCTTTATTAGCAATACGGTCTTTGTCATCTATGAGACCACTAATTTTTTCCTTAAAGTTTTGGTTTTCTTATGGGAATCAAGATACATTTGTTTAAATCGGTTGGCTAAACCTAAACTAGATCTATGCTCAATCTCTAAGAGACGATATTTGGCTTGAAGTTCATTTAACGGAAGGGAATCAATTTTGTTTGTGAGCTGGCTAAAGATTCGTTGAGATGAGTGAAAAGAACATCATTGTCCATAGGCTCGGGAAATGAATGGAGAAGAATGGCTTCTTCGGAGAGATTATATATGTCTACGAAAATAATAAATCGAGGCAAAGAAAGCGAGATGACAAAATAAAGGCGACTTGAAGAGTAAAAGTTTTATACCATAAAGTTGTTGATTTGCACTTTGAAGAGTAGACATTTTAGTCTTAAGAAGCGAGACTCAACTTCCAACTGTTGAATTCTTTCATCTTTCTTGCGAGACATCGCAACTTCGATTTCTAGTTCTTGGATCTTCTCTTTGAGTTGGAGATTTTTTCTTTTCAAGGTTGTCGCGTCTTTTCTCGAGATCTGAGGCAACAACAAAGGAAGTTCTCCCAGACTATAAAGGAAAATAAAGAAATTGTTAAGATAAATCTTATAATCGAAATTACAGAGAAGCAAAGGAATATGAACATACCAAAGCATTGAGAGCATTTAATTAGCTTGGGAAGTCAATGTTGGGAAACTCCATGAAAGATTCATTATCCTCTAACAGCGGGGCATCGCAAATTTTAGCGAGAGCTTCGCAAGTTGCAGATAAATGATCATCTCCCAATCCTTGCATGGAATCGGAGAAAACACTAGACAATTGCGCCATAGCAGAAGTATTCGAGTGATTCTATTTCGCGGAGGAAGTACCAACCTCATTTTCATCCTCATCAGAGCTCTCATTTGGTTTGAGAACTACAATGAGAAGAGGATGGGTTTTCCATTTTTTTAGAAAATGGAGCAGAAGATTTATCCTTGCGAAGAGTGATTTTATCCTTTCCCTTAACCTTCGCAGCTTCAGGAATGTCTATTTCTTCAATAACCTTCGCACATGAATGAAGATAAGAAACAGAGGCAACAATATTTTTAAAAATAACAAGAGAAAGTATTTCTTACTTCATCCGTGATCGATCGGAATATCGCCAGAGTACTCGGCTTTGGACGTCTACTATAACTCTTTTTCAATTTGGTAATCTGAAGATTTTGCAAATCTAGTAAATATAAAAGGAAAGAAATATTGCAAAAGCAAATCTGAAATAGGAAGCATACCTCTTTTGCTTTTTTCGGGCCATTTAAATTCCCAAGGGTTATAGTCTGCGAGATTTGCAGGGAGTACATGTGAACCTGCGATATAGGGTCCACTCAGAAATAACGGAACAACCCACCATTTCTCATCTTTGGAGTGTCGAGGAACATTATTTTTGCCGAGTGCGATCAATATCTTGCATGAGCAGCTTATCAACATCAATGTTATCTTTTCTCTTCAATCGAGCACCTCAGCGAGATTTATCATTTCTCATATTTATTACTGTATAATTCGCAAAGAAATTTTCTACGGTATACTTCTTAGCGACTATTGGTAAATTTGCGAATCTAGGATCTTTGACATCATCAGGATATAAAGATCCTTTACCAAAGACCACGATTGGCGAATTCAAGCATTAGGCGGATGCAGTCGCCGCTCAATTGATAAATAGCTCGCGAGAATTTCTCATGAGCAAGAATTTCATAGAATAAAGGTATCTCGGGATTGTATAGAGGAATGGGAAGGCCTGCGAGGAGTTGACCTAGCGAGACTATTTATTTTCTGATCATCACTCGATGATCGAGAAAATAGTTTTGCGAAAGTATAGATGAAGACTTTTGATCGGGAATGGTCGATAAGATGAAACCCTTCTCTTGAAAATTCTTTTGAGTTTCCTCAAAAAGGGGGTTTATATGTACGACCAAGTGAAGCCATTAATATAGTATGGGAATGAATGGAGAATTGAAGATTGAGAGAATTGAAGGGAGGATTACAAGAGCGAAGCGCAAATTGCGGAGGAAGAAAGTTGAAGGAAAGTTGCGAGAGGAAAATAAAAGAGAAAAAGAGAAGGGTAAGAAAACTATATATAGAGAGGATAATCCTCGAGAAAACAAGTGCATTTAATGCGAGATGGGACGTGAATGGTCATGAATTAACGGTTGAAAGAAACGTGTCAAGAAAAGAGTGGAAGAGAAGACACCTGTAATAAATTCCGTACATGAATAACACTCTGTAGTATTGAACAATTGCGAGATAAAGATGAGCAATTGCGGCATTTTAAAATATTGGTTCTCATGACATTTTCTACTTCGCAGAAAAGACATGAGAAGAGGCAAGATGTAGGATCAGAATATCGCAACATCAATACTTCGCGAGATGAACAAATAACGATATCGCGAGGGAGTTACAGAGAAGTAAAATAAATGACGCAATGAATGACGACAGCCAGAACATGAGAAGAATGTGAAGACTTAGCGAGATTTAGGAGTGTCGCGAGAATTTATATATGTACACTTGCGACACTTCGTGAGTTGTTCCCGAAAATAAAGGACTGACTTAATTTGTCATCCCTATTGTATAAAGGGTTGAGTCGGTCTGTTGTAAGGGAGTTCTTTTTGAATTGTTAAGCAAGTCATTAGGAGAGAGAAAATCTAGAGTGATTGTAATGTTTTTAGCTCTGTTCTATCTTCCTTTGTAAACATTTCAAGAAAATAATCAATAAAATTGATAGTTATTCATCTTCAAATGGATTAGTTAAGTAAATTCTATTGAGGGGTGTATTGTGGGATTTCCTGCAACTACAATGTGTGAACTCACACATGCGTATGCCAAGAAACAGTTACACATATGTACCCAGAAGCTACACATGTGTATGGCATGTGTATCTACAAGTTACACATCCATATGCATGTGTAACTTTTTATTACACATGATATATGCATGTGTTTCTACAAGTTACACATCAGTTATACATTAAAACTACATATACGGAAAATACATGTATTACTTTAATTTTCATTTACAATAATTTGTCTGTTTATCAATTTGATCAATCTGCACAAAGGTTTAGCAGGCAATAACAAATAAATTGAAGCATACCACATTTGTTTCAAAAATAACCAAATAATTAACATACTTCTTCGCCAATGCGCTCCCTGCTAATCTTATATACAATAGCAGCTCTGACCTCATCACTTGCAGCAACTTCTGTTAACTCTTCATTAAGTAAAAAACTGAACCTTGCACTTGAAAGGCACAAGATTATCAACATCTTCAAACAACATACGTTGGAAAAAAAAAAACATGCCTCATTTTAAGCAACAGAAAATAAAGCTTCAGACAGTAATCATACTGGCAGAATAATACAAAGGTGGAGATGAGAACCTTGACAAAACAAACTATTAGCGGTTTGATAGGTGTTGTAAACAACTTGATATTTATCTATTGTTTATTCTTTCTTTGCAAGTTTTCTTGTAAATTATGTAGTCTTATGTTTGTTTTTGAGTGTTTAGGTACTTTGGAGTCATTTAAATCAAAAGAAGAAGAAAGCGTCATTTCATGGCAACTACTACTGAGAGCGGAACCGAGCCAAGCCGAAGATAGGGGACAAACACTGCAGCTTAGTCTAGAGAAGCAAGGGAGGACATCTTTGGTGGCCTGTATCTAAGGAGTGGATGCCTAAAGACATCATTGGTTGACCCCCTATCTACTTCACCTAAGTGGGTATAGCCATTCCAATTCCAACAACAACCCTAAAATTCAGAGGGGAAATCATTTGGTTTATCATTAGCTTTTACTTCTCTTTCTCTGCGTTAAACGGAAAAATGGCTGCGGCTAAGTGATGATGGAGGAAATCAGTGAGTTCAGTTAAAATAGAAAATCGAGAAGAAGCTAGGGTTCACTGTTTAAGGATTCAAGTTGAGAAAAGAAATGAGAATCCACTGATGAATTGAGAAGATGAATCTAAATTGTAGTTGAAGACGAATTTGAGATATGTGTTAGTCTGTTGAGAATGGGTGTGAGAATAGTTGGAAGAATCAGTTGATGGAAGTTGCAGAGATTCATGGGTTTGCTTCGTGATTTTAAAGAATTTGAAGATTGAAGGATGAGAAAAGGGGATCTGAGATTGAAATTCAGGAAAGATTGAGAAATTGGAGCTGTGGCTAAAGAATTAATCGAGAATAACAGCTAGAGATGGGTGTTTCTGCTGACACCTAGGGTTGAAATTGAAGATTAGAAGAGGAAATCAGAGATGGGTCTCTATTGGTGAATCGATTGAAGCCTGTGAATAATTAGGTCAGGGGAAGAAAGAGATGAAGAACAAGGCAGTAGTTGGCTCTGGTTTGTGCAAGTAGAGATGGGTTTTTCTTGAGAATCAAATTTATAGTAGAAATTGAAGGAGAAATGGAGTTTAGGGTTCGAATGCGAGAAGGAAGAAAAGGGGTTTTGAGCTGAGCAGTTTATAAAGATGATGGTATCGAGTGATTTGAGAAATTGATGATGATTGTTACAGGGTTTTGAAATGAATTTGCTGTCCTAGATTGTTGTTTGAGGCTCAAAAGAACGAGATGGAAAAGGGTTTTGAAGAAGATAGTCTTTATTCTTTGCTATAAATTTGGGGTCAAGAACGAAAAGTTTAAGAGGGGTTTGATGTGAATCAGAGATTTGAAGACCTGGTGATACATGGCGGTGCAGTTACAGATGGGGTTAGACCTGGTAATGGGATTATGAAGTTGCATTACAGCAGAGTTGAGCTGGTAGAAGCAATTGAGATGGAAGCTGAGATTGTACACTGCTTACAAGAGATGAAGGCATGTTGCAACAGCAGTTTGTGTGTGTAGTTTCCAGGGAATGCCATGGTGTTAATTGTAGCTGAGAGGATAAATGCTGATGGGTATGACTGAGATGATGAAGGAATTGCAATGGAGTTTAAATGGCCTGAATTTTATAGATGTATGTCTAGGGTTCAGGTACAAAGTGGTTCAAATGGTGCTGGCTTATTCGATACATGGATGGAATTGAAGCTGCAGAATGATAATTATGGAGTTGATACAGATTACAAGGGTTGTGAGTTCTGATGCCGTCTGGGAGGCTATAACAGTATGACTCTGGTGTTTGAATGGAGCACTGGTTGGTGGTAATGAAGCTGCTTAGATGAATGATAATGGTGATAGGAGGAACTGGGTTATGATGGTTATGATGGTGTTCTTGAGATTCATATGGTGGTCTTTGAAATTCTGAGATTCTGATTGTGACTATGGCCTTTGTATGGATATATGCAGCTGGGATCTGAACTGAAATTGAAGGTCATAGGAATGATTGCAGGCAGTGTTGGGTGCTTGAACTGGTGTGAGATATTGCAGTTGAGCAGAGACGGAAGTTAAAGCGGTGCGGTTGTGCACTGTGCTCAGAAGAAGTATAGAAGATGGATATCTCTGTGATGGTGGCAGTCCTAGTGGTGCAAAAGGCTGTGCAGTGTTCAGTGTTGCAGCTGCAGCTGGAGATGGTTGGTGTCGCAGGAACTGAAGCGAAGGATAGATGTATACAGCTAATTTCACAGATGGGTGTAGATTATGTCTTGGCCTGAGGAGATGGATGATTCTGCTGTTGAGGTTGTTGTCTTACAGCTGAAATGGCTAGAAGATGGATGGGAGATTGCAGGTGAGATTATGGAGCTGAGAAGTCTGGCAAATGTGTTGTTGGCCTTGATTAAGAACTGATGTTGATGTTGTTTACTTATGGAGCTGTTGAGCTGAAGCTGAGAAGGATGGCAGTGTTGTTGGTGGTGTTGGAAGCTGTCTTGGCTGAGGAGGTTATGAAGTAGTTCTGGTGGGATGAGGTGCTGGTGGTTGTTGCAGTAAGGCATGGATCAAATGGTGAATGGGAAGTGAAAATGCATGAGCTGAAGGTTACAAGACAAGATACTGCAAGAAGATGGTGCAACATACAGGGCCATCATGGCTGGACTATACTGATTGTGCAAAAGAGCTTAGGTGGTACTCTGACTCGTATCTTGACTCACTTTACCCAGTTGACTCGGTGTGACTCACTGAGCTTGACCGTTCTGACTCGTTTGACCGGTGACCGGGTGGACTTTGCCGGTCACCTCAGCTAATTTCCGGTTACTTTCCGGCTAACTTCCGGCGTGGCACCAGTTTTCCGGCGATATATTTTTGGGACATATTTTCACATGGGCTTTCTCACACATGGCTAGATGGACTTTTCTCTTGGACTCTTTTGAAGACTTGACCTAGTTTTGGAAGCAAGGATTGATATAAAAGAAGAGTCTTTTACAACTTTGGGATCACGTTTTATTCTTGGATCTTTGGGAGATAGCCGCTTTTAATTACGCTACTAGGGTTTGCTTTTCTTTCATCTTCTTTAATTCATTATTATTATGTTGATGAACTCCATAGCTATGAGTAGCTAATTTAATATTATTGGTTAAGGATGTAGTCCTATTTCTAAAACTTGTGCTTGATTAATACATTAGTTTTCTCTCTTGATTATCGTTCAAATCTCTACTGTTTTTATGATCACATGATTGATGTATTGTGATAGGATTAGATGCTTGCTTAGTTAAGTGGCCAATTAATTGAACTTGCACCCTTGTCCATAGCTATTTTTGGGTTCTTCATAGAGCGATAGCCCTGAATACAAGTAGCATGATATGTTTACGGTTTGTAGTGATACACTCTCGTAATCATATATAGAGTTTGACCATTGTCCGAATTGTTATGCGCAATGTATTACAATTGCATTGATTATCCTATTTCTGAAACTTAATGCTCATAGGAATTGAACTTAATTAGCGCAAGGCGTTAGGTTATTCTTTAGGTAGAATTCACATACGCAGCTCTAATGTGTGTGTTGATGAACTTAGGAAATTAATAGATTATCTTGCTCTCTTGATACTCTAGGCTTTTGATGATAAAGAGATTAAATTGTAATTATAATCATATATGCAAGCACATGCTTAAGATTGAAGATGAACTCCTTGACCAATATCTTTCTCTCATTGATTACTTCTCCAATTTACTTTGCTTTTGATTTACTTCTATTGTTTACATAAACTCAGAAATCCCCCCCCCCCCCCAATTGGTTACTTTAGGGAAATTGAATACATAATAACTACAACTGCCTCTATGTGGAAACGAACTCTTTCTTATCATATACTTTAGGAAAGTGAAATTATTTTTGACGCATACGACAACGATCAAATTTTGGCGCCGCTGCCGGGGAGGCATACGGCTAGTTATTAATTTTTTAGTTTCTTATTTTTGTTTTTGCTTATATCTTTGCTTTTTGTTTCTTGTCTCTTGTTCTCACTTGTTTTTGAGAATCGATTTTTCAGGTACTAGTCCCTGGCTCCCAAGAATTGGAACTATCTAAGGTGCGGGATAACTACTCGTGAAGGAACAATACTTCAAGCAAGACTTGACGAGACGGAAGAACAAGAGTTGGAAGTAGAAGAAGAGACTTTCCAGCAAGAAGAAGAAGAAGAAGCAATGGGTGATGCAAATCGTACCCTCAAGGACTTGTCTTCTCACAAGATGGATACACAACAGTGGTATATTCAAACAAACTCTACTTTCAAGATCAAGCCGGGGTTGCTTAGAGAATTACCAAAGTTCCATGGCATGGTGAATGAAGACCCAAACAAGCATCTTATGGACTTCCACACCATTGTCATGGCCATGCTTCCAGCGGATACTGATGCGGATGGTGCAATGTTGAAAGTTTTCCGATTCTCTTTGGAGGATAGTGCTAAGGATTGGTTGTATTACTTGCCTTCTGGAAGTGTCACAACATGGAATGGGTTGAATAAACTCTTTTTAGAGAGATATTTCCCAGCATCAAAGGCTACTCAAATTCGCAAGGAGATTTGTGGGAAGAAGAAAAATGTGGGAGAATCTTTATATGAATGTTGGGAACGATACAAGAGATTGGTGGCAAGCTGTCCTCACCACCAATTCAGTGACGCTATGATAATCCAATACTTCTATGAAGGACTCCAAACAAGTGATAGGAATCTTCTTGATGCTGCGGGTGGTGGTGCACTAGTGAACAAGACGGTGGCACAAGCTAGAGAATTGATTGAAAACATGGCAGCAAACTCCCAACAATTCTTGAGTCGTGGTTCGGATGTGCTTCTTAGGAGAGTAAATGAAGTGAGCAAGGTCGAGGAACTTCGTCAACAAATGGGTAACATGACAGCAATGATGCAACAAGTTGCGGCAGCGGTGATACCAAGTTCTCCTCAAGGGTATGAAGACGCCAATGAACAAGCTAATGTGATCTTTCCAAATCAGCAAAGACGGTATGATCCATATTCAAACACTTACAATCCGGGATGGAGAGATCACCCCAATTTTAGCTATGCGAACAAGCAAGGAGCGGTTCAACAACCTAATTTCAACCATCCGAGTGGGTTTCAACCACAACAACAACAATTCCAGTCACGACAACAATTTTATCATCATCAACAACAACAACAACCTCAAAATCAGGGGTCAAGTATGGAAGAGTTTCTGAAATCTTTTATGCAAAGAACGGAGAGTACGGTTAAGGAGTTGCAAACCCAAGTTGGTTCTATGGCTATTGAGTTGAACCAGTTGAAGGCACAAAATTGTGGGAAACTCCCTTCTCAACCTATCAACCCAAAAGAGGGTGTCAATGCAATTACGTTGAGAAGTGGTACACAACTTGTACAACCCGAAGTTACTGATTTGAGCAAAGAGGAAGCTCCAAAGGAACCTGTTTTGGAGGAGAAGAATGAGGATTCTCCCCAAACTTCTGAGGTACCTATTTCTAACTCTAAAACTCCGGTTTCTACTTATGTTCCTCCTTTACCTTTCCCTCGCAGATTTGCAAATTCCAAGAAGGCGGACTAGAAAAGGAGATTTTATACATTCTTAAGAAGATTCATGTGAACATACCACTCATAGATGCTATCAAGCAAGTTTCAAAGTATGCAAAGGTGTTGAAGGACTTGTGTACCAATAAACAAAGGCTCAAAGGTAATGAAGTGCTAAGTGTCGGGGAGAGTGCTTCGGCAATCTTACAACACAAACTACCACTGAAATGCAAGGATCCTGGTAGCTTTGACATTCCCGTCACAATTGGTAACACTACATTTAACAAAGCAATGTTAGACTTAGGTGCATCCGTAAATGTTATGCCTGCATCTATGTATAACTCACTTGATTTAGGTCCTCTTAAAAAGGCTGGAATTGTGTTGCAATTAGCCAATCACTCTAATGTCTACCTGTTGATGGTGGATTTTCATTTAAGGTTAAAATTGTAAAAACCAGAAAATTATGCGCTGACATCTTGTAAAAGATTAAGCCATTAATAAGTGTTGGATACTCCCTCACTTAATTGACCAAGAATGAAGCATGTGGAAACAATCCCATTCTATGAATACACGAAATTCATCCAGGTTGGAGCATGTAGCAACAATCCCATATACCCCGTTGAATTTCTAGCATTATTAATTAATGCTTAATCAGCCTTGTATTTCCTGTACTCATTATCGGTGCGGCATGACGATCGAGTGTTACTCTTCTGAGCAACACGAACCTCCAAGCATTATAATGAAACATATACGAAATACCCGTACAGTGCGACTCTCGGTGTGTTATACTAGCCCGATTGAGCCCCTCTCGGTGTGTTATACTAGCCCGATTGAGCATCCGTGACCGACAGTATCGGTCGGATATGATCGCGATCATCAACTCCACAAGCATGATTGGATGACCCGGATCAATTCCATCACCCCGAGCGGTATGGAATACCCACTGCCGAGCCCGCATGGTCGGCCATTGGCCTAGCTTGCCAAAAAACGTTATACCAAGCGGTATGGACGGAAAAGCCTAAATTAGGGTTTGCGGCATATTACATGTGTCGCAAAACAGTCTCAACCATCCATCTTCGCAGGTATAGATGGAGGGTGTAGATTTAAAGTCAAAGGGCCTAGAGCATGTCAACACAATCACCGAGGGCCCGCCTACACACTTGACCAATCGGTCAAGACCAACCATGCTTGGTCGTAACAAATTCGTGCGCCCAAACAAGGGGTGACGCACGGCTTTAAAATCCAGAATTAGGGTTTTGAGCATCACGAGCGTCCATCTTCTCCGGCACGAATGGAGGGTCCAAGATTAGATTAAGCAGGTCCGGTCATACCAGCATGACCACCGTGGACCCATCTATTCCCTCACCCCTTCGGCCAAGGCATATCATGCTGGTTAATCCAAAACGCACGCCCAAACTAGCGTGGTCACACCTCCCAAAACCACTGGCCGATCTCGACCGCTCAACTTCGCCGGACGATTTGGATGGCTCGAGATCACGTTTTTATGGGATATTCGAGGTATAGGCGTAAACACCAGCCTACCACCTTCACACCAGGCCAATCGGCAAAGACCGACCAAGATTGGTCGTCTTGGAACGTGTGCCTGAAGTGGGCGTGACGTGCGGCTCTTGCGGCACTGGTTGCCTGTCGCAAATCGATCTCGACCACTCAACTTCACCGGATAAATTGAGTGACCCAGATCATACTTTCGTGAGGTAATGGGGTGTAGGCGCCTACACCATCATGCCGTCTACACGCATGTATGGTCGGCCTGACCAAAGTTGTATCCCATGCTTAGTTTCGACCAAGGTCGAAGAGTGATGCCTACGCACCTCTTCAAAACCCTAATTTCATTAACGATGCAGATGAGTGTCTCAAAGATCATCTCATCCGTCCAACTTCACCGACTTGGTTATACAACCTGGTCGGGAGTTAGTTGGTCGAGTGAGGCATCATTACCCATCACTTTACCACACCATGATGCGGTGCACTGCATAAAATACACACGATACTTCACAAGTATCAACTTCTGAATAACGGATTATTCAAATTAGCATTACATGCTACCTATCGTGGATCCACGATCCACACGTTCAGGACATCAATCATGTCACAAAGCGGGGGATACATCATGGGGTATTGGTCTGGCGGTTTACGGCGTGCGGCGTGCAATGCGCCATCACAAGAACGTGTTAGGAAGTCATGGACGGTAAGAGATGAACGGGAGAAGTGGGCAAGGCGGTCGTGTGGCACCGACGCACAACTCCACTACTCCATCACTCCACTTCCTCCACTTCCCACGAGAGACGTGAATAAGGCTCAATGACTTGTATAAATAGGTTCTCCGCCCTGTTTCAAAAAAGAAAAAAAAACACAAGTCCGGACGAGACAGAAACCAAGTGTTAATACAAAACGTATTCCAACACCCAGAGCCTACTTGCATCAATCGTAAGCCTGCTCATTTTTTTGTTACAAGTCATTCATAGCCAACACCTTCACAATCTAAACACCTTCTTCGCTTCCCTCCATAAGATCAACCCTATCTCCTTCACTTTGTGACCGAAACAAATCCGGGAACGGCCATTTCTTGGTTTAGGTCGGACTTGCAGATTGATTTCGAATTTACAAGCACTCACCGCGTGATGCATTTGTTTAGGGTTTAGATTCATTCCTCATCCACACACCCCAAATTACCAAATCCGGCAGGAATAGTTTTCACTCATAAACACTACCCAATGGGTATTGTTGAGGATGTTCTTGTGCAGGTTAATAAACTTGTATTTCCAGCTGACTTTTGTGTGTTAGAGATGAACGAAGGTTCACCGGACTCGTCTCTTCCATTGCTACTTGGGCGTCCCTTCATGAAAATGGCGAAAACCATTATTGATGTTGACAAGGGAACGCTGACTATGGAGTCAACATTTTCGAGACGATGAGATATCCTAGTGATGTGCACTCTTGTTTCTCCATTGATGTGATGGACAAATTGGCGCAACAAATGTTTGAGTTGAATGGTGTTGATACTTTGGAAACCGTGCTCACTACACCCATTGATGATGGTTTGGAGTATGGTGATGAGATTAAAGAAACCATTGGTTCTCTTGACTCATTACCGGAAAAATCTGCACTTAAAAATATTTTATATGCTTCTTTACCTTGCGGTGATGAAAAACTTGTGCCTTCTATTGTTAAATCTCCAAAGTTGGAATTGAAACCTCTTCCAAGTCACTTAAAGTACTTGTACTTGGGTGACAAGGAAGACTTACCCGTGATTGTTTCTAATGCGCTTAGTGAATTACAGGAGCAAAAACTTCTAAGGGTGCTAAGGACGTACAAGACGGCCATAGGATGGAAATTCGCCGACATCAAGGGTATAAGCTCTGCCGTTTGTATGCACAAGATCCGTTTGGAAGATGATGCAAAGCCTACAAGGGAAGAGCAACGTCGTTTGAACCCTCCCATGATGGAAGTTGTGAAAAAGGAGATACCCAAGCTTTTGGACGTGGGTGTTATATACCCCATATCCGATAGCAAGTGGGTGAGTCCGGTACAAGTGGTACCAAAGAAATCAGGTGTGACGGTGGTAGAGAATGATTAGAACGAACTTGTCCCAACTCGTGTGCAAACCGGTTGGAGGGTTTGTATTGATTACAGGAAATTGAATGCCACTACTAGAAAAGATCACTTTCCTTTACCATTTATTGATCAAATGCTTGAACGTTTAACTGGAAACTCTTACTATTGTTTCCTTGATGGCTATTCAGGTTATAATCAGATTGTGATAGCATCGGAGGATCAAGAGAAAACCACTTTTACTTGTCATTTCGGTACTTTTGCTTATAGAAGGATGCCTTTTGGCTTGTGCAATGCTCCAACTACCTTTCAAAGGTGTATGGTAAGTATATTCTCAGAATATGTTGAAAACATAATCGAAGTGTTCATGGACGATTTTAGTGTCTTTGGTGATTCATTTGACCTTTGCTTGAACAATTTATCACTATTCCTTGAACGATGTGTTGAAACAAACCATGTGCTGAATTGGGAGAAGTGCCATTTTATGGTAACTCATGGCATAGTTTTAGGCCATATAATATCTTCTATAGGCTTGGAAGTCGATAAATCTAAGATAGACCTTATTCGTGCTTTAACCCCTCCCACTACGGTGAGGGAGATACGTTCTTTTCTTGGTCATGCGAGGTTTTATCGTAGATTCATCAAGGACTTTTCCAAGATAGTATCACCACTTTGTAACTTATTGCAAAAAGATGTGGTTTTTAACTTTGATGAAAAGTGTGTGGCGGCATTCAATCGTTTGAAAGAACTTTTGATATCAGCCCCTATCATTAAACCACCGGATTGGAGCAAGCCCTTTGAGCTTATGTGTGATGCTAGTGATTATGCGGTTGGTGCGGTGCTTGGGCAGCGTGTGGGGAAGATACCTCATGCTATTTATTATGCTTCTAGGACACTTAATGAAGCCCAACAAAACTATACAACCACTGAAAAAGAGTTATTAGCCATTTTTTTTGCTTTGGAAAAGTTTCGCTCTTATCTAATTGGTACAAAAGTTGTTATCTTTTCTGATCATGCAACACTTAGGTACTTGCTTACAAAGAAAGGGGCGAAACCGAGGCTTATACGATGGATTTTACTATTGCAAGAATTTGATATATAGATCAAAGACAAGAAAGGAATTGAGAACACCATTGCGGATCACTTGAGCCATCTTGCTGTGGACAAGGAAACTATCCCGTTGCGTGAAAGTTTCCCGGATGAGCAACTATTCTCAATTGCCTTTGGAGAACCATGGTACGCTGATATTGTTAATTACTTAGTTTCTAAAAAATCCCAAAGAACTTGTCTTGTGCTGAGAGGGACAAACTTAAGAAGTTAGGAAATCAATACATATGGGATAATCCATACCTATGGAAACATTGTAGTGACCAAGTAATACGAAGGTGGGTTCCCGAATCAGAATTTAATCCTATCTTGTCTTTTTGACACTCATATGCTTGTGGAGGACACTTTGGGAGCAAGAGAACAGCTCTCAAGGTACTAGAATGTGGTTTCTTTTGGCCAACTTTTTTTAAGGATGCACATGCATTTTGTACCACATGTGATAGGTGCCAAAGAACAGGCAATCTAAGTGCTCGAAATGAAATGCCACAAACTATTATACAATTTGTTGAGGTTTTTGATGTATGGGGAATTGATTTTATGGGCCCTTTTGTCAATTCTAGTGGGAATTATTATATCTTGCTTGCTGTTGATTATGTCTTGAAATGGGTGGAAGCTAAGGCCACCCCAACTAATGATTCTAAAGTTGTTTCAGATTTTGTGCAAGCTAATATATTTGCAAGGTTTGGCATTCCAAGGGCTATAATTAGCGATGGAGGTTCACACTTCAAAAACAGGTTCTTGTAAAGCTTGTTAAGGAAGTACAACGTGTCGCATAGGATTGCAACACCTTACCATCCACGAAAAAATGGACAAGCCGAGGTTTCAAACCGAGAGGTGAAATCCATTCTAGAAAAGACGATGAATCCAACAAGGAAAGATTGGAGTATGCGACTCAATGATGCTTTGTGGGCTTATAGAACCACATACAAAATACCTATTGGGATGTCTCCCTTTAGGCTTGTTTATGGTAAACCTAGTCACTTACCCGTGGAAATTGAGCATAAAGCGTTTTGGGCTATTAAGCAATGCAATATGGAGTTGGATGGTGCTGGAAGGCAAAGGAAGTTGCAACTTCAAGAGTTAGAGGAGATTCGCAATGATGCATTTGAAAGTTCACGGATTTACAAGGAAAAGACGAAAGCATTTCATGATAGTATGATCACAAAGAAACAATTTTGCATTGGGCAGAAAGTGCTTTTGTTTAATTATCGCTTGCAATTATTTCCGGGTAAATTAAGGTCACGTTGGATTGGACCTTTTATTGTGACTAATGTGTTTTCTCATGGTGCAGTGGAAATTCGTAGTTTAGCTACAGGAAATGAACTTAAAGTAAATGGGCACCGGTTGAAACCATATTATGAGAACTTCTATTCGGATGTCGTGGAAGGAGTTAACCTTGTGGAAGTGCTCCCTCTGGAGGAGTCGTAGAAAGCAAGGAGATAGTCGGGCTGACGACTTTAAACCAAAGTAGTCGAAATCGTTCCTCGGTCCTACACGGTTGGGGAACTTGGAGCGATGAGCAGTAAGTTCGGACTTGGAAATCGCTAAAACTCGGCCTAATACTCTGAGCATATTTATTACATACTTATAGATTTCTACTTATGAGTCAAGATTTATACCTAATTAAATTAAAATTTTAACACTATCATATAAATAAGTGTAATATTGTTACATTGAACCTATTTATAATGTTTTTAGAGGTTTTTCCATTTAATAACTCTCATCCAAAGGGTTATAAATTTTTTATTTTTTGATTTCGGTAGATGCAAGACCAACTCGGAAAAATCGCCAACTCGTTTTGCCAAAAAATCGGTCCAAATAACCAAAATCGGCCGACTTAATCGCTAAAAATCGGAGATGGCTTGGAATCGGAAATCACCTCGGTCATATAGCTTGTAGCGAATACTCGGCGAGTAATCGGCCTTGGAGAGCGATTTTAACTACACGACCAAGCGCTAAATGGGAGGCAACCCATAGGATGAGTATTTATTGTCTTGATTTTATTTTTTTTCTTGTCTTGTTTTTAGTTTTTCTGATTTCTTGTTACATTATAAGTATTTCCCACCTTGACTTTCTTTGGACGATTCAATTTACATTGAGGACAATGTAAAGTTTAAGTGTGGGGGAGTGGTTAAGCATTTGCATTGTAAAAGTCAAGCATTTGCATTGTAAGTTTTTCATAAATTTTCAACCTTTGTGTGTGCATGAAAAAACTCCAACTTGTAGTTAGTTTAGAGTCACATAGTATACATGTCGCTAAGATTACATCGAGATTCTCATAAGAGTGACTGACCTTAGAGGATAGATAACATGATCGGGTTTCTTACTTGTATGAGAGTTAAAGTTGGATTTAACCATGCCAGTGGAAAATGAGGTGCAAACTAAATTCGGTAGTAGAGTTGTGGTCCCCTATAGTGGAGACTACCTATTGTTACATTATGTGAGGCACCGACCTTCAATTCTTTGTACCTGTCTAAATATGTGCTTTTAGAGTGTGTGTCACCGTACGTAAACTCTGGGTAGAATGGTGAGCTACCCAACCTCCCACCAAAAGAAGCACTACTTTTTATCTCTTGAGTGCTATTTTATCAATCATGATGGTGACATAGAATTGCTAACTTACATACTACTTGTAATCTTGTTCAGTAGATTAGCACCATCCACCATATCTCTCTCTACACAAACAGGTCCATAGAAACACCATCATCATCAACAAGAGGAGCATCACGAATTCAAAGGAAAGTTGAATACGTTCAAGGTTTACAAACAGCAGATGCGAAATGAAGCGATTTGATTCAAGTAAAGCAACAAGAAGGAGCAGAATTTTTACAAGTTGAAGACTTTATGTACAAGAGCGAGATTATCAAGATGGGAGTTCGAGAAGTTTATGATATCAAGACATACAAGTTGTGAAGAATCAAGCGGTAAAGTACTTACACCATGGCCATTTGTACTTATTTTATTTTTATTTTCAGTATATGTTTATTTCTCTTGTCTGAAAAAAAAATGAAAAACAAAAAAAAAAGAGTAAAAAAAAAAGAAAAAAAAAGAAGAGACAAGAAAAATGTGTTGTATCATATTTTGGTTCGTTTTTAGTTTTGTTCTTTCATTAAAGCCAATGGAAAGAATGAATATTTATAATTAGTTGTAAACACCTTGATATTTATCTATTGTTTATGCTTTCTTTGCGAGTTTTCTTGTAAATTATGTAGTCTTATGTTTGTTTTTGAGTGTTTAGGTACTTTGGAGTCATTTAAATCAAAAGAAGAAGAAAGCGTCATTTCATGGCAACTACTACTGAGAGCGGAACCGAGCCAAGCCGAAGATAGGGGACAAACACTGCAGCTTAGTCTAGAGAAGCAAGGGCGGACATCTTTGGTGGCCTGTATCTAAGGAGTGGATGCATAAAGACATCATTGGTTGACCCCCTATCTACTTCACCTAAGTGGGTATAGCCATTCCCATTCCTACAGCAACCCTAAAATTCAGAAGAGAAATCATTTGGTTTATCATTAGCTTTTACTTCTCTTTCTTTGCGTTAAACGGAAAAATGGCTGCGGCTAAGTGATGATGGAGGAAATCAGTGAGTTCAGGATAAATGGAAGATCGAGAAGAAGCTAGGGTTCACTTTTTAAGGGTTCAAGTTGAGAAAAGAAATGAGAATCCGCTGATGAATTGAGAAGATGAATCTAAATTGCAGTTGAAGACGAATTTGAGATCTGTGTTAGTCTGTTGAGAATGGGTGTGAGAATAGTTGGAAGAATCAGTTGATGGAAGTTGTAGAGATTCATGGGTTTGCTTCTATGATTTTGAAGAAATTGAAGATTGAAGGATGAGAAAAGGGGATCTGAGATTGAAATTCAGGAAAGATTGAGAAATTGGAGCTGTGGCTAAAGAATTAATCGAGAATAACAGCTAGAGATGAGTGTTTATGATGACACCTAGGGTTGAAATTAAAGATTAGAAGAGGAAATCAGAGATGGGTCTCTGTTGGTGAATCGATTGAAGCCTGTGAAAAATTAGGTCAGGGGAAGAAAGAGATGAAGAACAAGGCAGTAGTTGGCTCTGGTTTGTGCAAGTAGAGATGGGTTTTTCTTGAGAATCAAATTTATAGTAGAAATTGAAGGAGAAATGGAGTTTAGGGTTCGAATCTGAGAAGGAAGAAAAGGGGTTTTGAGCTGAGCAGTTTATAAAGATGATGGTATCGAGTGATTTGAGAAATTGATGATGATTGTTACAGGGTTTTGAAATGAATTTGCTGTCCTAGATTGTTGTTTGAGGCTCAGAAGAACGAGATGGAAAAGGGTTTGAAGAAGATAGTGTTGTTGCTGCTATGAATTTGGGGTCAAGAACGAAAAGTTTAAGAGGGGCTTGATGTGAATCAGAGATTTGAAGACCTGGTGATACATGGCGGTGCAGTTACAGATGGGGTTAGACCTGGTAATGGGATTATGAAGTTGCATTACAGCAGAGTTGAGCTGGTAGAAGCAATTGAGATGGAAGGTGAGATTGTACACAACACAAGAGATGAAGGCATGTTGCGGCGGCGGTTGTGTGTGTAGTTTCCAGGGAATGTCATGGTGTTAACTGTAGCTGAGAGGATAAATGCTGATGGGTATGACTGAGATGATGAAGGAATTGCTATGGAGTTTAAATGGCCTGAATTTTATAGATGTATGTATAGGGTTCAGGTACAAAGTGGTTCAAATGGTCTTTGGCTTATACGATACATGGATGGAATTGAAGGCTGCGAGAATGATAATTATGGAGTTGATCTGATTACAAGGGTTGTAAGTTACGATGCCGTGCAGGAGGCAGCGGTATGACTCTGGTGTTTGAATGGGAGCAGTTCTTTGGTAATGAAGGCTGCTTAGATGAATGCTAATGGTGATAGGATGAACTGGGTTATGATGGTTATGATGGTGTTCTTGAGATTGATTGGTGAGTGCTTGAAATTACGTGAAGTTCTGATTGTGACTATGGCCTTTGTATGGATATATGCGGCTGGGATAAGGCGAAATTGAAGGTCATAGGAATGATTGCTGGCAGTGTTGGGTGCTTGAACTGGTGTGAGATATTGCAGTTGAGTAGAGACGGAAGTTAAAGAAGTAGATTGCAGTTGTGCCTGTGCTCAGAAGAAGTATAGAAGATGGATATGCTGCTGATGGTGGCAGTCCTAGTGGTGCAAAAGGCTGTGCAGTGTTCAGTGTTGCAGCTGCAGTTGGAGATGGTTGGTGTCGCAGGAACTGAAGCAGAGGATAGATGTATGTTTAGGTGCAGCTAATGTCACAAATAGGTGTAGATTATGTCTTGGGCTGAGGAGATGGATGATTCTGCTTTTTAGGTTGTTGTCTTACAGCTGAAATGGCTAGAAGATGGATGGGAGATTGCAGGCGAGATTATGGAGCTGAGAAGTCTGGAGAATGTGCTGTTTGGTAGGCCTCGAAAGTGTATGAAAATTTTATGGCCTACGGTAATACCGCAAGTGCACGGCGTCTATCGGAGACGCGGCAAGTACGGGTCGATCCACAGAGACAAGGGGTGCTTTCAATGATCTAAGGCTTGGCTTTAAACTGAATTCCAAAGTGACAAGGTAACAGAGAGTGTAACATAGATGTTTTGGTTGCGAAACAGTGATTGTTGAAGTGAACCTAAGCTAAAGTATAAAACGAGAGATAAAGAGGTCTTCTTAGGGCTGCAATTCCACCACTAACCTACTTTGTGTCTTCACTCATGAAACTACTCTTGTTCTTATATTTGCTAAGGAGAGGTGTCGATGTCTGCCTTATGTCTAAGATGTTTCTCCAATGATAATTTTAATCACAACTAAGGTGTTTATCCTAAGCATTAACTGTCGACTAAAGTACAATTAATGTAGATAAACATTAATCTAATTGAGCTTGGGTTGTAGCATCAACAACACGGGGGTCTTCTAACTCTGATGCATCCATGGCGTTGGTATGCCTTTGTGAGGCATATGTGTTGATCTGCTCAGATTAAGTCTATCTTAATACTAATTAACCACTCAAGAAGAATACATGAACTATGAAGAACACAGTGATAAGCTAGGGTTTTATCTCAAACCCTAGCACTTTGAATTAAAACATAATAAAGCAACAAAGAACAAAATAAAACCAAATTCAAGCTAAGTGACTGCACTGGCTAATCCAGCCGTATCTAAAAACATCTTCTTCATCCTCTATTTATACATGCACTATCAAAAGCTAAAAACCTAATTTTATTTAAAAACAGAAAATTAAAGTGAAATTTCTCTCACCACGTCGCTCATTGCTCCCTCTTGTCAATCGCTCCATGCTTCTACGGTGATGAAAACCTAGCTTTAGTTTTTCTCTAAGTTAGCTTCTAGGGTTGGAGAAGCTAAGAAAGAGAAAACCTAAATCTAGAGGGTGCGGATGTTGGGGTTGGTTGTTCTTTGTGGTGTCGGTGGAGGTGATGATGGAGGTGGTGATGATAGAGACGGAATATGGAGAAGAAGGCATGGGAGAGCGGAAGGTTGGTCGGGGTAGAGAAGGAAGAAAGAGCGAGCTCTGCTCACGTCGGGAGAAGAGAGAGAAGGTGAAATGAAACTAGGGTTTGTTCGATTTGGGTATAGGGTATGGAGATTTTCGGTGTTGGCGGGTGCATCAAGGGAATGATGAGACTAGCCTAGCGAGCGTTGGATGAAGTTTGGGTGCGATACGAGCGGCTCGGGGAGGTAAGCGGTTTTGGCTTGATCTAGTGTTGCACGGGAGGAGCGATCTATGATGCACGTGGAGCGCGACCATTGGATGTGGAAGATAGAGATCTCAACGGCTTGGAGTGAACGGACTCGGATCCGGTCGCGTCTAGCTCAAGCCCATGTTACGTAGATGAGTTGCTACTTGTTGGGTTGCAAGCACATTGCATTGTGAGCTTTGGCTTCCGATCCATAGATGCTCGACTCCAATTCTTCGCTCTTTGGGCTCCTCGGTTTCTCAGAGCTTTATTTATTACCTAAAAACACAAAATTAATTAATACAAATATTTATTCTTGAAAACAAATAAAACACGAGAATGCGGGATAATATCGATTTCTAAACGCAAAAGATGAGTAAAGGCCAATAAAAGGTGTATAAATATGCACTATTTGGCACTCATCAAATACCCCCAAACCTGAATTTTACTTGTCCTCAAGTGAAACGAGAAATTAGGAAATCCTAACTATACCCTGTCCTTGAGTCTCTCGAATGCATTTAGCGTATGCACTAAGCCTTTAAACCCCTAGGTGTCCCTAAGTGGACGAGTTGTAGTCTCGTGAGGGTTTGCAGGAGGTGTACCCACAAAACCTTCTCCAACCCGAGTGTAAAGAGTCTCAAGCCTCCAAGAAGCTATGAGGACATAGAGTTTTTGCATGCTAGTAACGAAGTTAGAACTATCGAAGAACGCATTCTCATCCTTAAGTCTTTGAGCGAGAAGTAACCATACCATATGAAAGAACTCGGATTCGATTGTGATCATAAGTCTCAACCCGCCTCACCATTAGGGTTTTATGATAATTGCACTCAAAAAGATCGCTTTTTAGTCTCATGTGTGCGAGGCGGGAATAAAAGAAATCCTGCACACGTTGTAGATAAGAAGGATAACCTTAGAAATAAAATGCGGAGACTCCACGAAGTGTGGACAAAAAGAATCTTTCGATGATCTCTAAGAAAGGAAATCAACCATTAGCAAGGGGTGGGAGTACTCACTCACTTCTCACCCGATCGGCAATTAATATCACTCTCTCATAAGAACCATAGAAACGTCTTCAATCTTCGGTCTTCGGTCTTCAAATGTTGATGACGAACTTCTAAACTTCACAAAACTTGACAATTTTAACTTTTCTACTCAAACTCCTTGTTGTTTGGATTTTTCTTTTAAATTCTTCTTTACCATGGTGGTAGCAAAAATAAACTACGTTTTTTTTTTTTTTTTTTTTTTTTTGACTTACAAAAAGTGAAAATAAAATACAAATAATGAAACAACTAAATCCATGGACAAAGGACTTTATCACTCAATTTTTCCACAACTTGTATTGTCTTGATTTTATAAATTTTATTAATTCTCATCCTATTTTCTTTTCTTTGTTGCACATAAACCTTGGACTATCTCAACTTTTCTTTCAATATTGATTCTGCTCGGTTCTTGACGATGATGTGTTTTATGGGTCTTCTTGCTGATTGAGAGAGAATGATGCTAACTACAAATCGGTATTTAGAAGGAGTTTTCATCTTTAGACGTCACCCTCATGATTGACAAAAACTAGCACTCAAGAGATCAAAAGTAGTGCTTTGAAAATGGTGCGAAGTTGGGTAGCTCACCATTCCTACCGGAATTTACGTAAGGTGACACACACTCTAATGACTTTTCTAGAAAGTTGCAAAAATTGAAGGTTGGTGCCTCACTTGATGTAAAATGGGTAGTCTCCACTATGGGTGATCACAATTCTACTACTAGAATATCTAAACAACACCTAATTCGCCCTCAGGTATGGTTAATGATGAGTGCCAAATATTGCATATTTATACACCTTTTTATTGGCATTTTACTCATCTTTTGTACTCAAGAATCGAGATATTATCCCAGTTGTGTTTTCTTTGTTTTCAAGAATAAATATTTGTATTAATTAATTTTGTATTTTTAGGTACTAAATAAAGTCGGAAACCGAGGAGCCAAAAGAGCGAAGAAGGTGGAGTCGAGCATCTATGGAGCGGATAGCCAAAGCGCGCAACGGTTGCAACCCAACAAGTAGCAACTCATCTCAAGACATGGGCTTGAGCTAGACCCAACAGCGACCGGATCGGGCCCGTCCACCACGAGCCGTCCAGATCTCTCCAGCCTGCATCCTACGGTCGATCCATCACTATACATCATCTCTTGATGCTCAGTGCAACACCAGATCGCTCAAAATCGCTTACCATCCTCGACCGTTCGGATCACACCACTTCATCCTACGCTCGCTAGGCCGGTCCCATCAATTCTTGATGTCTCAGCCCCATGACAAAACGACCCATACCCTATACCCTAGTCGACTACCCCATTCTCTTCTCTTTCTTTCTCTTTCTTCTCTTCTCTCGTCTCCATCGGTTGCGAGCAACTCCACCCCCATTCCCAGACCAAACCCTCTGCAACACCACCCCAGAGACACCACCATCTCCTTCCTCGACGAGCCGAATGTGACCATTCCATCTTCGTCACCTCTAGTTGTATTTATCCCTTTCCTAGCCTCTCTCAACAACTCTAGAGGCTATGAAAGAGATAAATGGAACTAGGGTTAGGGTTATGTGTAAGTCGGAGGTGGAGAGAAGCATGAGTAGAGCCAACAACGAGATTCGAGTATGGGTTCGATTATTTTCATTTAATTTCTATTTTAAATTGAAATTAGGGTTTGAGATATTTGCTCTTGCATGTATAAAGAGAAGGGAGAGTTGTGAGTGTTTGAGGCACGCTGGATTAGCCGGGCTTGATCACTTTAGGATTTAATTTGTGTTTTTATATCTTATGTTTTAATCTCATTTACCGGGGTGTTGATGAAACCCCTGTTCCCATGTTGAGTAAATCATATCAAATTCTCTGTCTTATTGTGCTTAATGGAGATGAGTGATTGTATCTTTGTATGGAGCAAATGAATTTGTGATAGTTTGTAATATAAAAAGACAAGCTATACTAGGAATGAATTAGTGACATCGGTTCAATTGCTTTAGGAAGAATTAGTTAGCCAACAACCAAATGAGCTTGTGATAATTTGTCTTGTGAAAAGACAGTTATACTAGGAGTGAATTAGGTCGGTTTGCTAAAGAATACCTCCACCGAGGCCTTCAAAGGGAGGTATAAGACATGAATGAAATATGGTTAGCCTTAGCATAGGACTAGAGGTGGATTCACAACCACGGCACTTACCCATAGTCACCTTGTGTTACCTTAGTTTAGAGTCAAAATACCTTAGCTCAGTTCACTTCACTCAACTCGATTAAACCCGACAAACCGAATATTGTTACAATGTCACTTAGAATTCGATTAAGCAGCCTTGATCAATACTAGAGCACCACAAGTCCTTGTGGGATCGGCCGTACTTGCCGCGTCTCCAATAGGCAGGTGCACTTGCGGTTTTACACGTAGGTCATAAATATAAACACCTTTAGAGGCCTACCAAGTTTTTGGCGCCGCTGCCGGGGACTTGGCGCGTGCCCTGTGTTCTTGGCTCGCTTCACTGTTCTTCATTTTTCCTTGTACATACTCACCTTGCCTTTGTTAATTTTTAACCTGTGTTAGCATAATATAGTTTTTCTCTCTTGTTTACATCTTCACCTTTGTTTGTACATCTTTAAGTTTGTTAGTTCTCTGTTCTTGTTAATTTTAGCCTTGCATTGTAGTGTAAATTAGTCTCCGTTGTTCTTTGTTTTACTCATTGTTCATTTCCCCTTTCACATTGCATTTTGCTCATTGTTCATTGCACTTTGTTCATTCTCGTAGCTTAGTGTGTCATCTCCGTAGCTTAGGGTGTCACATTGCTCTTATTGGTTCATTGCTCTTTGTTGGTGCATTTTGTTCATGGCACCTTGGGCCGATAACACTGGCAGCTTGTGTACACCTGCTGCATGTTAACCTTCACTGCCAGGACCATCGGCCCTGAGCTTGTGAGCCACCTACCACCTTGCTAGCCCCTGAAGCTGCAAGTTGTGAGCTGGGTTAGTTGCAGTCACAAATCCATTGGCCTGAGCTGTCACCACTCTCTCATTCTCTGTGCTTTAACTTGCATATCCTGAGAACTAAAAACCTTCTCTTGAGATAGCAGGTACCACACATGCTCTGTGGAGCAGCTGAACCAACCTAGAGAAACCAAGGAAAAGCCCGGGATTTGAGCTTTGTCTTCTTGTGCATGTCTTTGTTAAAATTTGAGTCGACCAGGGAAAGGCTCGGAGCGAGCAATCTGACCATTTTCTTGTGTGTAGGTTGGTTGTTCTCAAATCTTGTTACAATCTATACTTGCATGAATGATCTGTGTGCAAGCATTTCTTCCATTATTTGAGTTTCGTTTTGTATTATTTGTGCATTCTTGAGACTATTAAGATTTGGAATTCTTGTATAAGCCATTGTGACTTTGTGCGCCAACTTGTTAACCATTTTGCATGATTGTTAGTTGGCCAACTTGTGTTGGATGCCAAGATTGGTTCACACGATAGGCTAGATATTACGCAACATCTAGGGTTTGCGTTGCTGGAAACCCCTTGCTAGCCCCATGAGCATGACTGAGCACCTTGGTTTGTGAGCCATTACTCCATGAATGTATACCTAACTCATGTGTAGCCAACCTATGAATCTTGAGTTTTGTTAACATAATTTGTGGAGGCAAGCCGTTGCATTCTTGAGCATCTATGCATGGTAGAAAGTTAGGCGAGCTTAACCACATATCCCGAAAATTTTGAGCATTGGACTGCAACCAACCCACCTGACCCTCTGTGTGTTTTCAACGGAGCTATACGTTGTTCACTGTTGCATCTGCTGACCCAGTGAACTGATTCAAGTGACTAACTCCAGCCCCATTTGTGAGTTGAGGTGTGGTTGATTTGTGAAGTTGTGCTCTAACCCCCAGCTTTGAAGGCATCGAGGGTGAGTTGTAACGTAAATGACCAAGTTGGCCATGACACCTCACACGAGCCACCAAGTCGTGCCCTGTACCTCGGTGCTCTGTCTGTTGATCCATATAGCATTGTGAATCAGTGTAACTTGTTGAGCCATCCTTAGCATAGTCTTTTGCATTGATGTATGAATACGTGGTGCATAAACACCCTATAGCTGCATCATTTTTGTGAGCTAGTGTTAACTGTGTGATTTCAAGTAGACTAGCTTTGTGTACTTGTGCACCTTGCTAAAGATAGGCTAAGGCGAGTTGCAAAGACTCGGTTATCTTGTGCCACGAGAACCAGAGGCTGGCCTAATCCGGTGCACAAACTTAAAGTTAAAACCGGACTCAATCGAGGGGTTTTACACAACCTCGGGTGCTAAAAAGTTAAAACCCACTTCTTGGGCTCAAGCCCGACTGGGCTTACACCAAGTCGAGCCCAACTCAACCTAATCTGGGCTGCTCATAATCAAGCCCCTGCTGGGCTTAAACCAAATCTGAATCCCACACACCGGGTCAAGCAAACCCTTAACGACCAAGCCCATATTAGCTAAAGCTTCAGAATTATCCGCACAAAATCGAGCCCACATCATTTGGGCTAGAACCCAATTTCACTAGGTTTACCACACCCATTAAGTTTGCAAACACTTTGGGCTGCAACCACACATAATCCCAATAAACCAAACTGAAGCCCAATCAACCAAAATCAAATCCCAATAAACCAAAACCCACATAAACCAAACAACAAGCCCACAACAAACCAAAACCCAACAAAACCAAATGAAACCCAATAAACCAAACCAATCCCACCAAAACCAAATTAGATTGTGAGTTCAATTTGAGAGCTAGACCATGTCAGGATTTTGGTCTGCATCTGGGGATTCAAACAAATCCCTTAGAGAGCTTGCTTACGGACACCTTTCACAGGATGAACACCCCACATACCATAGTGACTTTAGGGAATTTTATGGGCCTTCTCAGGGCCCTGATCTCACATACCTAATCATTATGATCACATACATCATCCACCACGGGTTGAAAATGAACAATTTTCTCATACCCAGTCATCACTTTTAGATCAATTAGAGGCTCGACTATCTTTGCTTTAGATAGGCAATCGCTTTAGAAAGGCAATCTGTCGAATCTAGTTTTTCTAGGCAATATGAAACGCATGCTTGCACCTTATGTGGTGGCTTAGACCACCTGTGAATCTTGTTATATTTTGCATGCTTTTAGGCAGTCTAGGGAAAACCATGATAATCCAATGTACGAAGTGTCTAGAAGTGACTATTGGGACCATAATCAACTGCACACATGCATCATTCACCACGGTGGGAGATGAACAATTTTATACTCCCCAACTCCTAGTTTGCAATCAACAATGGAAACACTCATGGAGAAAAATGCTAGGCTTGAAATGAATGCAATGCATGACCATCCATATAGCAACATGTACGAATTTCCCTTCTCTAGTGAACCTCATACACAACCCATACAATGAATATCCATATGAGGAATGCATACCCACTAGTGAAGACTCTCCTTCAATAGAACAACTCAAAATGATTCTTCAAAGGAACCTGATTGAGTTACAAAATGATAGGATTGAAAATAGTATTTCTAGTCTTACTCATACAACTAACATTGAATATGAACCTAATCTAGAGGTAAATGAGTACACTAGAAATGCTACAATTTTGAATAGGAAACGCATTTTTGCTATGATGATGATGATGAATATGATATGTTAGAAGAGCATGTGTATTTTGAAAATGTAGTAGAATCTTTTGGTTCAGAGGCGTTAGACGTCTCTTACATGAACCCTATGAATGATGCCTCTTCTAATATGCATACATGTGATATTAACTACGAGCTTGGTTTTGTGAAATTCTTCGGTGAATGTGAGCATGCTTCACAACTTGTTTGTGACTTAGGAAAGTATGAATCTTCTGTTGACACTAATGTTCTTTTGGATCATGATATTATTGTTGTGACGATTCCCTGCCCATATCACAACATGTTGCACGATCGATGATTATGACATGGTGATTGATGAATTGTTCTATCTTTGGAGAACATGACTTACCTTCTTCGACCTTAGGAAAGTATGTGAAGGTACAAATGATTTTAAAAATGAAAACAACCTAGATGTACCTAACCTCTCTCTGAGTCACAAATTGATACTCCTCCACCAAACCTAGGTGTAGTTTGTAACAAAATTGCAAAACCAACTTTTCTAAAAATGCCTAACTTAGGCCTAGAGCTTTGTGCTTCCCAAGTCCTCTTGGACTATTTTGCATCAAAGTATAACACTCTTAAGGAGCCACAGTTGGAATGTGTATATGCACTGTAATTAGCAAGACTCATTTCGAGTTAGACCTTTTGCATGATGTACCTTTAAAATTGCAAGATTTTGTTCTCACAAACACACTGTTCACAAGTTTAGGTTTGGAAACTCCTTCACATCTGCGATCTTACTTGCACTTTCATATTATATTTGTGTAAGGTTTGTTGATGTTTGTATATATTTTCTATTGGGTTGATCCTCAACTCTTTAGATTGTTAGTGTATGGTGAATTTTCATTGTATATATCCAGTAGGACTTGTTAAATTTTTCTTTTCTTGAATCGGTTGAGTCTTCTTGCGCATATATTATGCTAATCCAATATGATCTCCGTTGAGAATGTTGGATTCTAGCCTTGACTAAAGAAGCTCCAACCTTGCTCCGACATCCAGGTAATCTCTTCCCTTTTCTCTTATCGGCATAGTTCTCTCGGTATGTGATTTGTTTAAATTTTCCTATCTGTTGACACATTGAGGACAATGTTTGATTTAGGTTTGGGGGTGCATTTGCATTTAGAGTTTTTAGTCTTTTATTTTATCTTTTATTTCCAAAATAACAAAACTCTTTTTGTAAAACCTCAACTTTTAGAGATTTTAGAGTCACTAGCATGCTTCTAGCTATGTTTACATAGAGATTCGACCGAAATAACAGAACTTGGAAGTCTTGGGAGAACACAATCGGGTTTTTAGTTGATTAGAGCGTTAAAGTTGGATTTAACCATACCGAGAGAGCGAATTAGGTCTGTTTAGATATTCGGTAGTAGAATTGTGATCACCCATAGTGGAGACTACCCATTTTACATCAAGTGAGGCACCAACCTTGATTTTTGCAACTTTCTAGAAAAGGCTGTTAGAGTGTGTGTCACCTTACGTAAATTCGGGTAGGAATGGTGAGCTACCCAACTTCGCACCATTTTCGACACTACTTTTGATCTCTTGAGTGCTAGTTTTTCAATCATGAGGGTGACGTCTAAAGATGAAAACTCCTTCTAAATATCGATTTGTAGTTAGCATCACTCTCTCTCTCAATCGGCAAGACCCATAGAAACACATCATCGTCGGCAACAGAAAGACATCGAGAATATTGAAAGAAAAATTGATATAGTCCAAGGTTTTGTGCAACAAAGAAAAGAAAATAGGATGAGAATTAATAAAATTTATAAAATCAAGACAATACAAGTTGTGGAAAAATTGAGTGTTAAAGTCCTTTGTCCATGGAGTTAGTTGTTTCATTATTTGTATTTTTATTTTCACTTTTTGTAAACTAAAAAACAAAAAAACAAAAATCAAAAAATAAAAATAAAAAAAATAAAAAAAATAAAAAAATAAAAAATAAAAAAAATATTGTAGTTTATTTTTGCTACCACCATAGTAAAGAAGAGTTCAAAAGAAAAATCCAAACAACGAGGAATTTGAGTAGAAAAGTTAAAAATTGTCAAGTTTTGTGAAGTTTAGAAGTTCGTCATCGACATTTGAAGACCGAAGACCGAAGATTGAAAGGCGTTTCTATGGTTTCTTATGAGAGAGTGATATTAATTGCCGATCGGGTGAGAAGTGAGTGAGTACTCCCACCCCTTACTAATGGTTGATTTTCCTTTCTTAGAGATCATTAGAAAAAGAGTCTTTTTGTCCACACCTTTGTGGAGTCTCAGATTTTACTTCGGAAGGTTATCCTTCTTACAACGTGTGCGGGATTTCTCTCTTTATTCCTGCCTTTGCACACATGAGAGACTAAAAGCGATCTTTTTGAGTGCAATTATCATAAAACCCTAATGGTGAGGCGAAGTCGGGGCTTATGATCACAATCGAATCCGAATTCTTTCATATGGTATGGTTACTTCTCGCTCGGCACTTAAGGATGAGAATGCGTTCTTGATAGTTCTAACTTGTTACTAGCATGCGAAACTCTATGTCCTCATAGCTCCTTGGATGCTTGAGACTCGTTTACACTGCGAAGTTGGAGAAGGTTTTGTGGGTACACCTCTTGTAAACCCTCACGAGACTACAACTCGTCCACTAGGGACACCTAGGGGTTTAAAGGCTTAGTGCATACGCTAAATGCATTCGAGAGACTGCGACGGGGGTATAGTTAGGATTTCTTATTTTTGTTTCACTTGAGGACAAGTAAAATTCAGGTTTGGGGTATTTGATGAGTGCCAAATATTGCATATTTATACACCTTTTTATTGGCATTTTACTCATCTTTTGTACTCAAGAATCGAGATATTATCCCATATTTGTGTTTTCTTTGTTTTCAAGAATAAATATTTGTATTAATTAATTTTGTATTTTTAGGTACTAAATAAAGTCGGGAAACCGAGGAGCCAAAAGAGCGAAGGGTGGAGTCGAGCATCTATGGAGCAGGATAGCCAAAGCCGCGCGCATGCGGTTGCAACCCAACAAGTAGCAACTCATCTCAAGACATGGGCTTGAGCTAGAGCCCAACCCGCGACCGGATCGGTCCCGTCCACCACGAGCCGTCCGAGATCTCTCCCCAGCTGCATCCTACGGTCGATCCATCACCATACATCATCTCTTGATGCTCGTGCAACACCAGATCGCTCCCAAAACCGCTTACCATCCTCGGCCGTTCGAGATCTCAGCTTCATCCTACGCTCGCTAGGCGGTCCATCAATTCTTGATGTCTCACCCCAGACAAAACGACCCATACCACATACCCTGATCGAACATACCCCATTCTCTTCTCTTTCTTTCTCTTTCTTCTCTTCTCTCGTCTCCATCGATTCCTGAGCAACTCCACCCCCATTCCCGACCAAACCCTCTGCAACACCACCCCGACACCACCATCTCCTTCCTCCGACGGAGCCACTTGTGACCATTCCATCTTCGTCACCTCTAGTTGTATTTATCCCTTTCCTAGCCTCTCTCAGCAACTCTAGAGGCTATGAAAGAGATAAATGGAACTAGGAGTTAGGTTATGTGTAAGCAACCGATTCGGAGGTCGAGAGAAGCATGAGTGGAGCCAACAATGAGATTGAGTATGGGTTCGATTATTTTCATTTAATTTCTATTTTAAATTGAAATTAGGGTTTGGGAATATTTGCTCTGCATGTATAAAAGAAGGATGTGAGTGTTTGAGGCACTTTGGATTAGCGGGAACGGTCACTTTAGGATTTAATTTGTGTTTTTATATCTTATGTTTTAATCTCATTTACCGGGGTGTTGATGAAACCCCTGTTCCCATGTTGAGTAAATCATATCAAATTTCTTGTCTTATTGTGCTTAATGGAGATGAGTGATTGTATGTTGTATGGAGCAAATGAATTTGTGATAGTTTGTACTATAAAAAGACAAGCTATACTAGGAATGAATTAGTGACATCAGTTCAATTGCTTTAGGAAGAATTAGTTGCCAACAACCAAATGAGCTTGTGATAATTTGTCTTGTGAAAAGACAAAAGTTATACTAGGAGTGAATTAGGTCGGTTTGCTAAAGAATACCTCCACCCGAGGCCTTCAAAGGGAGGTATAAGACATGAATGAAATATGGTTAGCCTTAGCATAGGACTAGAGGTGGATTCACAACCACGGCACTTACCCATAGTCACTGTTTTACCTTAGTTTAGAGTCAAAATACCTTAGCTCAGTTCACTTCACTCAACTCGGTCAGCCGACAAACCGAATATTGTTACATCACTTAGAATTGATTAAGCAGCCTTGATCAATATTAGAGCACCACAAGTCCTTGTGGGATCGGCCGTGCTAGCGTCTCCAATAGACGCGTCGTGCACTTGCGGTTTTACACGTAGGTCATAAATATAAACACCTTTAGAGGCCTACCCAGTTAAATCCAACTTTAACGCTCTAATCAACTAAGAAACCCGATTGCGTTCTCAAGACTTCCAAGTTACATTATTTCGAGTCGAGAATCTCTACATAAACATAGCTAAAAGCATTTAGTGACTCTAAAATCTCTAAAAGTTGGAGGTTTTTACAAAAGAGTTTTGATTTTTTTTTTTTTTTTTTTTTTGTAAAATTAAAAGATAAAATAAAAGACTAAAAACTCTAAATGCAAATGCACCCCCAAACCTAAATCAAACATTGTCCTCAATGTGTACATATAGAAAAAATTTAAACGATCATCTGAGAGAACTATCTTTGATAAGAGAAAAGGGAAGAGATTATAGGATGTCGGCGGGAGCAAGGTTGAGCTTCGTTCGTTAAAGCTAGAATCCAACATATCATATCGGATTAGCATAATATATGCGCATGAAGACTCAACCGATTCAAGAAAAGAAAATTTAACAAGTCCTACTGGATATATACAATGAAAATTCACCATAACCCAAGAGTCTAAAGAGTTGAGGATCAACCCAATAGAAAATATGTACAACCATCAACAATCTTACACAAATATAACATGAGATGCAAGTAAGACTGTGTATGTGAATGAGTTTCCCCCAAACCTAAACTTATCAACAGGTGTGTTTGGAAGCACAAAATCTTGCAATTTTAAAGGTACATCATGCAAAAGGTCTAACTCGAAATGAGTTTTGCTAATTCTGTGACATACACACTCCAAATTTGTGGCTCCTTAAGAGTGTTATACTTTGATGCAAAATAGTCAAGAGGACTTGGGAAGCACTAAAGCTCTAGGCCTAAGTTAGGCATTTTTAGAAAAGTTGGTTTTGCAATTTTGTTACATACTACACCTAGGTTTGGTGGAGGAGTTTCAATTTGTGACTCGGGAGAGAGGTTAGGTACATCTAAGTTGTTTTCATTTTAAAATCATTTGTACCATCACACACTTTCCTAAAGTCAAAGAGGGTAAATCATGTTCACTTTCACGGGATAATTGCATAGATTCCACATCAATATCACATGCATGAATATCGGAAAGAAGCATCATTCATAGGGTTCACGGAAGAGGCACTTAATGTCTCGAACCTAAAGATTCTACTACATTTTCAAAATACACATGCTCTTCATATTCATCATCATCATCATCATATGCACGAATTCATCTCTCCATTCAAAATTGTAGTATTTTTAGTGTACTCATTTACCTCTAGATTAGGTTCATATTCAACGTTAATTTGTATGAGTAAGACTAGAAACACTATTTTCAATCCTATCATTTTGTAATTCAATCGGGTGAAGAATCATTTTGAGTTTTTCTATTGAAGGAGAGTCTTCACTAGTGGGTATGCATTCCTCATATGGGTATTCATTGTATGGTTGTGCATGAGGTTCACTAGAGAGGGAAGTCGGACATGTTGCTATATGGATGGTCATGCATTGCATTCATTTCAAGCCTAGCATTTTGCTCCATGAGTGTTTCCATTGTTGATTGCAAACTAGGAGTTTGGGAGTATAAAATTGTCCATCTCCCCTGTGGTGAATGATGCATGTGTGCAGGTTGATTATGGTCCCAATAGTCACTTCTAGACACTTCGTTCATTGGATTATCATGGTTTTCCCTAAAACATGTCTAAAATCATGCAAGATATAACAGTACAAATGGGGGTGGTCTTAACCACCACATAAGGTGCAAGCATGCATTTCATATTGCCTAGAAAAACTAGATTCGACGGATTGCTTTTCTAAAGCAGTTGCCTATCTAAAGCGAGATAGTCGAGCTTCTAATTGATCTAAAAGTGATGATTTGGGTATGAGAAAATTGTTCATTTTCAACTTTGTGGTGGATGATGTATGTGATCATAATGATTAGGGTATGTGAGATCGGGACCACGAGAAGGCCCATAAAATTCCCTAAAGTCACTATGGTATGTGGGGTGTTCATCTGTGAAAGGTGCCCGTAAGCAAGCTCTCTAAGGGATTTATTTGTTCCATCCCGGATCTGGACAAAATCTGACATGATTTAGTACTCAAATTGAACTCAAAGCCCGGATGAAGTGGACTAAGTTTGGTTTTGGTGGGAAAATTTGGTTTAAATGGGCTGATTTGGTTTATTGGGTTTTTGGTTGGTTGGGAAAGTCAGCCGAGTTGATGCTAAACGACCCAATGAGAATAGGTTCTGCCTAGATAGTGCAGCCCGACTTGGTTGCACAGCCGGATGTGTAGCTTATGTGGTGAAGGTTGTTTGCACTTGGATGTGTAAAGCCCGGATGATGTTTAGACTAGTTGACTTGGGTTCGGTGAGCCCAAGCTGGTGTGTGGTCGATCAGCCTGACAATTGATTGTGGAGGGGTTATGCGAGAATGCAAGCCCAGTTGATGGCCCAGTATGTGGGCTGAGTTTTGGTTCTCTTTTTGTGGGCTTTAGTTGTGTGAAAAGCCGAGGTTGGTTTGTGCTCAAGTTAGGTTCACGGAGGCTTGATTTTATGCACAAAGTTGTTCAACGGGTGCGTGGATTTGAGCACAACTCAGAGGTGTGCTCACACAGATTCTCGGGCAGGGTCACTAGCTCACCAAGTGAACAGGGTTTAGCAATACATTGACTCAATGGATTAGCATGATGAGTGTACGGCTATCACAAAGGTTATCATACGAGCACGGGGAATGAGCAACTACTCGGATGCAAGGATTCACTAGGGTCATTAAGATGAGCAATGTTGGTTGATCATGCAAAGGGCATCACTGACTTGGCTCAACAGACTCACACAAGGCTCAATTAGCGGCAGTGAAAGCTCATACAAGATCAAACATGCATAAGAGTTGGTGGCTCGAGACAAGGTTTAGCACATGGTTAAGGGTTACACACAAGGATCAACGGATAACAGGGCACTCAATATGCGTGTTATGGCTCGATCACATCTCAACAAGGCTTAGCATTTAACGAGGTTATGCGGTTGGTACATGGCACAGAACACATCAGTACAAAGCGAGACAATGGCTAAAGGGGTTAGTTGACTTCCTTGGGGTAGCTCAGCCAACTTGGCTGTCCAAATTAGCACTCAAAACTTGCGGCTCTTCTGACTCAACTCACGGCTTCGGGTGGAGTTGATGCTTGTTAAGGCAACGAAGTTTAATGCACTCCTGATTCCTGAGATGCAAAGAGCATGCTCATGTTGGCTCAAAGACATAGCTATCGGCTAGCAAATATGTTTAGCATGCATTCATGGATTGTTATCCATACATTCATCAATCCGCGACCGAGTTGGAGGATAATACCAACTTGCTTTAGCCACGATGTTGTCTTTCGGCTCTCCTTGTCTTACCACAGGGTTGGCTCGGCTTTAACAGCTTGCTCGGCCCAAGACGGCTAGCAAGGCACAAAGACCCGCACGGTAGGTACCTGTAGCTCAACAAAGATTTAATTCCCGAGCTTCACGGTTAAAGCAAAGAGAGTAAACATTGGCATAAGCTTTGAGAATTGGACTGTCACAAGGGAATATTTTGGATCATCACAAGGGAGAGGTTTGCACTGATAACACTAAGATGCAAAATGTTATAGCTTGTTAAAATTACAAAAATATGGGCTATGAAAATGCGAGATAAATTCTGAGATGCAGCTAAATTCTGAGATGCTTATCTTGATATGACGCAGGTGTGATGGTAGGCCAGAGCAAGCTTGAGCTCAGTCCGCCCGAGATCTTGAGGCGAGAGAGTAAGTGCAATGCAACAAATTAAGCTAAGTGGAGCTAAGAAACAATGAAACACAAAGTGAAGCTAAGTTATCATGAAGGTGCAAATACGGGTGTAAAATAAAATGAAAATAAGCTATAAAAGATGCAAGTGCGTATATACAATGATGAGTGGGAAATCGGTAAAGTCGGGCCAATGAGCAACAGGGCACACGCCAAGTCCGGGCGCCTTCAAAAACTTGGTAGGCCTCGAAAGTGTATGAAAATTTTATGGCCTACGTATATCTGCAAGTGCACGGCGTCATCGGAGGCGCGGCAAGTGCCGGGTCGATCCACGAGACAAGGGGTGCTTTCAATGATCTAAGGCTTGGCTTTAAACTGAATTCCAAAGTGACAAGGTAACAACAGAGTGTAACATAGATGTTTTGGTTAGAAACGGTGATTGTTGAAGTGAACCTAAGCTAAAGTATAAAACAGAGATAAAGGGTGCTACTAGGGCTGCAATTCCACTACTAACCTACTTGTGTCTTGCTCATGAAGCTACTCTTATTCTTATGACTGCTAAGGGAGAGGTGTCGAGTCTGCATATGTACAGATGTTTCTCCAACCCCGATAATTTTAATCACAACTAAGGTGTTTATCCTAAGTATTAGGCCCATCGACTAAAAGTACAATTAATCGTAGATAAACATTAATCTAATTGAGCTTGGGTTGTAGCATCAACAACACAGGGGTCTTTAACTACTGGTGCATCCATGGCGTTGGTATGCCTTTGTGAGAGCAATGTGTTGATGCGCTCGATTAAGTCTATCTTAATACTAATTAACCACTCAAGAAGAATACATGAACTATGAAGAACACGGTGATAAGCTAGGGTTTTATCTCAAACCCTAGCACTTTGAATTAAAACATAATAAAGCAACAAAGAACAAAAATAAAACCAAATTCAAGCTAAGTGATTTGCCTTTGGCTAATCCCGGTAGTATCTAAAAACATCTTCTTCATCCCTATTTATACATGCACTATCAAAAGCTAAACCTAATTTTATTTAAAAACGAAAAATTAAAGTGAAATTTCTCTCACCCACGTCGCTCCATTTGCTCCCTCTTAAATCAATCGCTCCATGCTTCTACAGCGGTGAAACCCTAGCTTTAGTTTTTCTCAAGTTAGCTTCTAGGGTTGGAGAAGCTAAGAAAAAACCAAAATCTAGAGGGGTGGCTGTTGGGGTTGGTTATTCTTTGTGGTGTCGGTGGAGGTGATGATGGAGGTGGTGATGATAGAGACGGAATATGGAGAAGAAGGCATGGGAGAGCGAAGGTTGGTCGGGGTAGAGAGGAAAGAGAGCGAGCTCTGCTCTCTGTCGGGAGAAGAGAGAAGGTGAAATGAAACTAGGGTTTGTTCATTGGGTATAGGGTATGGAGATTTTCGGTGTTGGCGGAGTGCATTAAGGGAATGATGAGACTAGCCTAGCGAGCGTTGGATGAAGGCGGTGCGATACGAACGGCTCGGGAGGTAGCGGTTTTGGCTTGATCTAGTGTTGCACGGGAGCAGACGATCTATGATGCACGTGGAGGCAGCGACCATTGGATGTGGAAGATAGAGATCTCAACGGCTTGGAGTGAACGGACTCGGATCGGGTCGCGGGTCGGGTCTAGCTCAAGCCCATGTTCTGTAGATGAGTTGCTACTTGTTGGGTTGCAAGCTGCGCGCCCGGGCTTTGGCTTTCCGATCCATAGATGCTCGACTCAATTCTTCGCTCTTTGGGCTCCTCGGTTTCTCAGAGCTTTATTTATTACCTAAAAACACAAAATTAATTAATACAAATATTTATTCTTGAAAACAAATAAAACACAGAATGCGGGATAATATCGATTTCTAAACGCAAAAGATGAGTAAAAGGCCAATAAAAAGGTGTATAAATATACACTATTTGGCACTCATCACTTGTTGGCCTTGATTAAGAACTGATGTTGATGTTGTTTACTTATGGAGTCATTGAGTTAAGGCGAGAAGGATGGCGGTGTTGTTGGTGGTGTTGGAAGCTGTCTTGTTGAGGAGGTTATGAAGTAGTTCTGGTGGGATGAGGTCTTTGGTGGTTGTTGCGCGGTAAGGCATGGATCAAATGGTGAATGAGAAGTGAAAATGCATGATCACGAAGGTTACGGGACAAGATCTTGCAAGAAGATGGTGCAACATACGGGGCTATCATGGGTGGACTATACTTGATTGTGCAAAAGAGCTTAGGTGGTACTCGGCTCGTATCTTGACTCATTTTGATTGACTCGGTGTGACTCACCGAGCTTGGCCGTTCGACTCGTTTGACCGGTGGCCAGGGTGGACTTTTCCGGTCACCTCGGCTAATTTCGGTTACTTTCCCAGCTAACTTCCCAGCGTGGCACCCAGTTTTAGCGATATATTTTTGGGACATATTTTCACATGGGCTTTCTCACACATGGCTAGATGGACTTTTTCTTGGACTCTTTTGAAGACTTGACCTAGTTTTGGTAGCAAGGATTGATATAAAGAAGAGTCTTTACAACTTTGGGATCACGTTTTATTCTTGGAGCTTTGGGAGATAGCGGCTTTTAATTACGCTACTAGGGTTTGCTTTGCTTTCATCTTCTTTAATTCATTATTATTATGTTGATGAACTCCATAGCTATGAGTAGCTAATTTAATATTATTGGTTAAGGATCTAGTCCTATTTCTAAAACTTGTGCTTGATTAATACATTAGTTTTCTCTCTTGATTATCGTTCAAATCTCTACTGTTTTTATGATCACATGATTGATGTATTGTGATAGGATTAGATGCTTGCTTAGTTAAGTGGCCAATTAATTGAACTTGCACCCTTGTCCATAGTTATTTTAGGGTTCTTCATCGAGCGATAACCCTGAATACAAGTTGCATGATATGTTTACGGTTTGTAGTGATACACTCTCGTAATCATATGTAGAGTTTGACCATTGTCCCAGAATTGTTATGCGCAATGTATGACAATTGCATTGATTAGCCTATTTACGAAACTTAATGCTCCTAGGAATTGAACTTAATTAGCGCAAGGCGTTAGGTTATTCTTTAGGTAGAATTCACATACGTACTCTAATTTGTGTGTTGATGAACTTAGGAAATTAATAGATTATCTTGCTCTCTTGATACTCTAGGATTTTGATGATAAAGAGATTAAATTGTAATTCTAATCATATATGCAAGCACATGTTTAAGATTGAAGATGAACTCGTTGACCAATACCTTTCTCTCATTGATTATTTCTCCAATTTACTTTGCTTTTGATTTATTTCTATTGTTTACATAAACTCAGAAATCCCCCCCCCCCAATTGGTTACTTTAGGAAATTGAATACATAATAAATACAACTGCCTCTCTGTGGAAACGAACTCTTTCTTATCATATACTTTAGGAAAGTGAAATTATTTTTGACGCATACGACAGCGATCACAGTTACACTTTTATCAGACTTGTGTAAAATGTGAACTAGGAGTATATATCATGTATATAACATGTATAACTAGGAGTTACACTTCTGCATGACTTATGTACGCGGAAGTTACACATGCATATTGCTTCTGTGCTAAGAAGGTAAATAGATGTTGCATGGAAGATCTTACAAAAAATGTGAACACTATCCCAAAATAAATGTAAATGATACCGTCTTAAACATACTCACCAGTATTGTGATGCAATACCTTGCCTACGAGCTTTTCCCTACCTTCTCTAGATCTTTCTCTGTCTATTGCGAGTACTAGTGCATGCACAACAAAAACATTAATTCAAGTGCCTGCAAATGCAATCTAAACAATCTTGTAACTTTTATTTTTATTTTTAATCTAATTCAAAATTGAAACAAAATGCGATTCAAACAAGAAACACATACTTAAGAGTAACATGAATAAGATGGATCATCTCTTAGTGCTTGTAATTTGATGGAAAATATGATACATCTCTTCTAAATTCTCTTGACAAGTATACATGAAACTGATTTGTGATCCTCAACTAGTAACAGTTATGGACATGTAATTCTTTCTTGTCGTGAAGCCAACACACAAGTCAAGTATCTATATATTGGTTGGTTTGAAATTAAAACCCATGCCATGCATTTCTAAGCAAGTAAAACTCACATATTGCAATACAAGACAACTAAGAAGTTTAAAGATTAGGAGTTCACCTCAGAAATCCCAAGTTCATTGAAATTCAAGTAAGTAGTCCGGACAAAGAGTTAAGCGATGCGCCGAAACAAAATGGGTAAGAAAATGGAATAATTTAATAATTCGATAATTGTAACAATCTTCTAATTGAGAAACAAAATTGAAATTCACAATTCAATAATCAAAAGCTGTCGATCTCTTCCACAAAAACCAATCTCAACAATCCAATGAAAACAAAAACAACAAAAGCGAGACCACAAATAATTTCAATTCAATCACTAAAACCGAAGTTACATATTCAATCAGTATGTGTAAGTAAAAGTTACACATCTAATTAGCATGTGTAACTAGAAATTAAAAATCTATTTAGCTTGTGTAACTATAAGTTACACATCTAATTAGCATGTGTAACTAGTAGCTACACAGTACACATCCTGATGAAATGTTATCTATTTTGTGATAACCATTTGCATATTAGTTACTATTACGCAGAAGTTACACAAGTATCCCGAAAACCCCTTAAGCTCTCCATACCTTCAAAATATGGTAACCATGACAAATCAAAAAGCTATAATCGGTAAAAAATCCAGGGAATAGTATCAAAGTTCATAAAAATAAGTAGAAAAGCATATTAAATAATATTCAAATTCATGACTTTGGAGGTACATAATAAGTAACATTATATTTCATATTTCCATGTAAATTTTGAAAAAAAATACCCAAAATCCTTGCTAAGTTGTGTGCAACACAGCAGCTGCAGCCTTTCCTCCTTTATATCCTTTGAAGTCCATCCTTAACACGTAGACTTTTATATCCTCAACATGTGTATCTATAAGTTACACATCTAATTAGCATGTGTAACTAGTAGCTACATATATATTTATCCTGTGTACCTAGAAGTTACACATCTAATTAGCATGTGTAACTAATAGTTATACATCAAAAAATGGTCAGTTAAGGATAAAAACCTGAAAAACATATACTGAAAGATGAAAGTCAAGTTATCATATCACTTACAAAACCCCAAGAGGAGATAAGTATATTGTACCAACAGATAAATTGTGTCAAAGCACAATAATTGTTCAACGAATCAGCAGTACTGGTACCAACACTACTTACAATTTTCTTGATGAAGTTGTCGTCTTTGCAACTACCTTCCAGCAGATGGATTGTGTCAAATCCATGGCTGCAGTTAACTTAGAAAGATGAGGTCAATTCATGAACTATCGCATCCTTGACAAGGTGGTTAAACAATAAGGACTTCAAACAGATATAAACGGGAAAATGATTCAAGTGAACAAACTATTCCAGACCCATATCCTCACCTACATTCCCAAAGAAGATGATTGAGAGCAATAAGGAAGACGAAATAAAAATATTAGGTTTCGTACCTAAGTGACTGGCATTACAATCAATATAAGTGAAGTTAGATCTTCAAGTCTAGACTCTTTTTGCTTAGAAGAAACTCCATTTCTTCTCATCCTCGACCTAAAACTCGCATAGTTCTAGTTTTTCTTACTTCCAATACCAAATTCCAAAGTTCAGACTACTTCAGTTCAAGTTCAGCTTACCTGCAATGAGGAAACAACTTGCATGCCAACAAAAAAGATGTTACTTAGTGTTGATGGTGGTTTTTAGCTTAGGGTTAAAATCGTAAAACACTAAACCCTACAGGTGTGATGTCACAACATTTAAACTAACAAGCATTTACTAGGCACATTTACTGAAACCTTTAATGTGTCCCTAAATAATTAGGGGTATCTTTTTCAAATTAGGGTTACGACAAGCCAAACCATAATTCCGCGTGTGCCAATGGCAAATCATGCCACCACACCGCGCCAAAAGCGCCAAATGCATGCCAACCATGCTAGCGCGCACCTGACTCGTGCCAATGGCAAATCATGCCACTGACCACAATACGCCACACCGCCGGCAAAAGCATGCCAACCATGCTAGCCGCACCTAATCATGTGCCAATGGAAAATCATGCCAACCACACCGCACCTAGCGGAAAAGCATGCCAACCATGCTAGCCGGCACCTCTGTGCCAATGGCAAATCATGCCAGCCACACCGACTGCGCCAAAGCATGCCATCCGTGCTAGCCGCACCTCCGTGCCAATGGAAAATCATGCCAGCCACACCTCTTTGCGCCATGCCAAACGCACCTCGCCATGGCCCCATGCCGCGCCACCATGCTGACCTTTACTACGCGGCTATCAAAACGAAGGCGTGCAATAATCAACGGTTTCCCTTCAATCCCAGGAGCAAATCCTGGCCGTCTAAGGTTACCAAACGACCTTTGCCCCAAAACCCTAGCTTGGTCACGCACCTAACCCAAGCTAGCCACGCCATGCGCCTATGAAAATCCCTTTGCCCCACACGCCAAGCCAAAACCGCACCTAGCCCAAGCTAGTCACGCCATGCGCCTATGGCAAACCCTTGTCCCCACATGCCAAGCCAAAACCGCACCTAGCCCAATCTAGCCACGCCATGCGCCTATGGCAAACCCTTGGCCCCACATGCCAAGCCAAAACCGCACCTAGCCCAAGTTAGCCACGCCATGCGCCTATGGCAAACCCTTGGCCCTACATGCCAAGCCAAAAGAGCACCTAGCCCAAGATAGTCACGCCATGCGCCTATGGCAAACCCTTGGCCCCACATGCCAAGCCAAAACCAGCTCCTAGCCCAAGCTAGCCACGCCATGCGCCTATGGCAAACCCTTGGCCCCACATGCCAAGCCAAAACCGCACCTAGCCCAAGCTAGTCACGCCATGCGCCTATGGAAAACCATTGGCCCCACATGCCAAGCCAAAACCGCACCTAGCCAAGGCTAGCCACACCCAAGGCGAACCCTTGGCCCCACATGCCAAGCCAAACCAAACCTAGCCAAGTTAGCCGCGCCATGCCAAACGCACTTTGCCTTTGCCATAGCCATGCTAGTCACATCATGCCAAGCCAAACGCCCTTGCCTTGGCCTAGCCACGCCATACGCCCATGGCAAACCCTTGGCCCTACATGCCAAGCCAAACCAAACCTAGCCAAGCTAGCCGCGCCATGCCAAACGCACTTTGCCTTGGCCATAGCCATCTTAGTCTCATCATGCCAAGCCAAAAGCCCTTGCCTTGTCCCTAGCCACGCCATACGCCCATGGCAAACCCTTGGCCCCACATGCCAAGCCAAAATCGCACCTAGCCAAAGATAACCACGCCCAAGGCGAACCCTTGGCCCCACATGCCAAGCCTAACCACACCCTTAGCGCCACCCTGTTGGCCTTCCCTACGCGGCCACCAAAACGAAAGCGTGCAACAATCAACGGTTGCCCTTCAATCCCGGAGAAAATCCCTAGCCATCCAAGGTTACCAGATGACACATGGTAACCTTTGGCCCGAAAAACCTAAGTTTGGCCATGCCAAACCTTGCCATGCCAACGGCATGCCAACTAAGCCGCGCCACCACGTTGGCCCTCACTACGCGGCTACCAAAGCGAGCGTGCAACAATCAACGGTTGCCCTTCAATCCCAGTGGAGCAAATCCCTAGCCATCCAAGGTTACCGGACGACACATGGTAACCTTTGGTCCGAAAAACCTAAGTTTGGCCACGCCAAACCTTGCCATGCCAACGGCATGCCAACCTAGCCGCGCCACCACGTTGGCCCTCACTATGCGGCTACCAAAACGAAGGCGTGCAACGATCAACGGTTGCCCCTACTCTCAAGATACAAAATCTCGACCGTCGAAGGTCACCAGGCTGGCAAGTTTCCCGAGCTTGACTCGCCAAGCCACAACAACGTACTATATGTTTTCCAAAACATTCGAGACATCAACACAAACTGGGGATCCTCTTTGGGTATTGGTTTGGCGGTTTCTGACATGCGGCGTACACTACGCCCGTCATAAGGAAGTGTCATAAGGGTGAGGCGGTTAGTAAATACGGGAAGTTATGTGTGAAACGTTCATGGGACATAAAACACATGCGTTAACAACTTTATGGGAAATCAATTCCATAACGTTAGCAGTTTCATGAAAACCAGTTTCATGCGTTAACCACTTTATGGAACATCAATTCCATGCATACGGTTACCACCTCCTCCCATTTACTTACCCACTCCTTAATGAGACCCGTAAAATGCGTTTTACTCCAACTTGTATAAATAGGTCTTACCTATTTCCATTGAAGAGCAAGTTCATACGGGAGATACAACACTCAGAAATACTTACTTGCTAGCTCACCTTGTTAGCTCTATCACTTTTCTGATAACAAGTCGTAGTAACCCAACTACTCTTCCAGAATAAACTATTCTGGTCTCACCACTTTCCTTGCTTCCCTCCCAAAACCAACCCATTCTCCTCCACTTTGTGACCGAAGCAAGTCTGGAACGGCCATTTCTTGGTTTAGGCCGGACTTGTACAAATTGATCCCTCGAATCTAAAGTACTCCCTTGCAGTACATTGTTTAGGGTTTAAATTGTTTCTCACCTGCACACCCGCAATTACCGAAATCGGTGAGGAAACCATTTTCACCTACAAACACTTAGATACTTAAAAGTTGAAGCACTTAAATATGTTACTTAGATACTCAAAATTGAATACTTCTAATCAGTAGAAATATCAAATGTAATAGCATATTCAAAACATTATCAATACATCCACTCACCAACAAACCTCTATGGATGCAATTTCAGCACCATTAGTGTGTCAACAATCTTCTTCACTTGGTCCTCAGTTCCATTCTAAAATTCCACAATTACTTGTTGATGGTGGATTTTCGTTTAAGGTTAAATTTGTAAAAAACCAGAAAAAACCATGCGCTGACATCTTGTAAAAGATAAAGCCATTTATAAGTGTTGGATACTCCCTCACTTAATTCACCAAGAATGGAGCATGTAGCAACAATCCCGTGCGTGAATACATGAAATTCCTCCGAGGTTGGAGCATGTAGCAACAATCCCTTCTGTGAATTTCATATCAGCCTTGTATTTCAGTACTCATTATCGGTGTGGCATGACGGAGGTGTTACTCTTACAGAGTAACACAAACCTCCAAGCACTATAATGAAATCATGTCGAAATACCCGTGGGTGACTCTCGGTGTGTTATACTAGCCCGATTGAGCCCCTCTCGGTGTGTTATACTAGCCGATTGAGCATGGACCGACCGTATCAGTCAGGATATGATCGATCGCGGTCATCCAACTCCATAAGCATGATTGGATGACCCCGGATCAATTCCATCACCCCCAAGCAGGTATGGAATACCCACGGCCGACCCGCATGGTCGGTCATTGGCCTAGCTTGCCAAGAAACCGTTCATACCAAGAATTATGGACGGAAAACCTAAATTAGGGTTTGCGGCATATTACATGTGTTGCAAAGCGGTCTCAACCATCCATCTTCGCGGTATAGATGGAGGGTGTAGATGTAGACTTAAAGGGCCTAGAGCATGTCAACACGATCACCGTGGGACCACCTACACACTTGACCAATCGGTCAAGACCAACAATGTTTGGCCGTGACAAAATCGTCACCCAAACAAGAGGCGCGCGCACGGCTTTGAAAGCCAAAATTTGGGTTTCAAGCCATCACATCCATCTTCTCGGCACGAATGGAGGGTCCAGAGTTAGATTAAGCAAAGGGCGGTCATGCCGGCATGACCACCGTGGGGCCCATCTACCTCCTCATGTGTTCGGCCAAGGCATATCATGCCTGGTCAATCCAAAACGTGCGTCCCAAACTAGCATGGCCACGCCTCCCAAACCACAACCGGTCTCGTTAGCTCAACTTCACCGGATGATTTGAATGGCTTAGATCACGTTTTCTAGGATATTGGTATAGGCATGAACACCACCTGCCATCTTCACGTCAAACCCATCGACCAAGACCAGAGCCAAATTTAGGTCGTCTTGGAGCGTCTTGGAAAAAGCATGATGCGCGGCCTTTTGCGGCATCAATTTCCTATTGCAAAATCGATCTCAACCACTCCTCTTTCAGGTCAAATTGAGTGGCCTAGATCGCACCTTCATGGGACAGTGAGATATGGACGTGCACACCGGCATGCTTTGTCTACACACATCCCCGGTCGGTCCTCTCCAAATCCCTTTCCATGCTCGGTTTCGACCAAGTGAAGAGTAATGCTTGCGAACCTCTTCAAAAAACCCTAATATTCATTAACGGTCGCAGATGAGTGTCTCAAAGATCATCTCATCCGTCCAACTTCACCAGCTTGGTTATACAACCCTGGTCGGGAGTTATTTGGTCAGTGAGGCGTTATTACCCATCACTTTACAACACCATAATGCGATACTGAATAAAATACACACGATACTTCCACAAGTATCGACTTCACGAATAACACGGTTGTTCAATTCAGCATTACATGCTATCTTTCGTGGATCCATGATCCACACATTCAGAACATCAATCATGTCACAAACTGGGGGATACATGCTGGGGTATTGGTCGGCGGTTTACGGCGTGCGGCGTGCAACGCGCCATCACAAGAACGTGTTAGGAAGTCATGGACGGTTAGAGATGAACGGGAGAAGTGGGCAAGGCTGGTCATGTCGTACCGACGCGCACAACTCCACTACTCCATCACTCCACTTCCTCCACTTCCCACGAGAGACGTGAATAAGGCTCAATGACTTGTATAAATAGGTTCTCCGCCCTATTTCAAACAACAACACAAGTCCGGACGAGACAGAGAAAACCAAGTGTTAATACAAAACGTATTCCAACACCCGAGCTTGCTTGCATCAATCATAAGCCTGCTCACCTTTCTGTTACAAGTCATAAGCAAGCCAACACCTTCACAATCTCAACACCTTCTTCGCTTTCCCTCCCTAAGATCAACCCCATCTCCTTCACTTTGTGACCGAAACAAGTCTGGAACGGCCATTTCTTGGTTTAGGTAGGACTTGCGCAGATTGATCTCTCGAATCTACAAGCACTTGCAAGTGCATTTGTTTAAGGTTTAGATTCATTCCTCATCCACACCCCAAATTACCAAATTCTGCAGGAATAGTTTTCACCCATAAACAATTGGCGACCACGGTGGGAGATTAATCTCGGTTGTAAGGTCAATTTCTTGAAATCCGATTCAATTTTATCAATTTCAAAAGGGTAGATCTTAGAATCCATTCAATCAACAATTCATTTCAAGATGGTGGAATTAAGATCTGGATCAGCAATCAACTCTGATGGGGCTAGTGTGGGTACCAATCCTGGTGTCGAAGTACATGTCAGTGGAGCTACCGTAGCCAACACATCTCGAGGAGCCGTTACCTCTATCACCAACACTAGCGGAGCAGGAGACATCCCAGCAGGTGTAACGCCCCCATCACCAGAGCCGAGAGCGGCGCAAATCCGGCATCTCCTCAAGTGTAACACCTCCGGTGGTCACCGAGCAACAACTTTCACTCCCCCATCGGGACGAGGAGCCGGAGGCACAAGAGGAGGACCACCGTCTATTACCGTTATGAGACTTGATGGAGAAACAGGAAGTTCTTGCTAAGACTCAAACAGATATGGCCGCAACTCAGAAGGAGGTACTCACTTTCCTCAAGACCTTGACTGAATGATTGCCGCAGGATTCACGTCAATCTTTGGAGCCAACAAGAGATGCCTTCAATTCACCCGGAGCAGGCGTTTCCACTCGGACAGAAGCTGGTGTTGCTCCTGAATGTTCAAGAGAAAGGGACCAGCCACCCAACTTCATCACATGTGAGGATCTAGAACGACTCCTTCAAAGCCGAGGCAAAGGAAATCTGACGGATGCACACCAACACCAACCTCCATACCCTCAAGATATGCAACGAATCCCTCTTCCAAGAGGTTACACCTCTCCCAGTTCTCCCTCTACGCCCAGTCTTGGTAATGCTCGTGAACATGTCTCTCGATTCTTGGAATCCTTGGGGGAACATGAATACAATCATGTTCTACGCCTGAAAGAATTCTCGAAATCACTTACGGGGAGGGCATACACCTGGTACAACAACATCGCACCTAACAACATATCCAACTAGAGCGAGATGGTCAGTGCTTTATATAGAAAGTATTTCTTCGTGTCTGAACAAATCACCTTTTCAGATCTAGGAAGAATTCTTCAGCGGAACAACGAGCATCCTAACGACTTCGTCAAAAGATTCAGAACTCAAGCGCTGGATTGTCATGACCCGAACGTCACCGAACGACAATTGGTGGAGTTGTGCATCAACGGATGATACCCATATACTAGCGCTGTTAGAGAACACCGGGCTTTCAAACGTTAAAGAACAATCGCACTGCACCGGCACTACTAGAAAGAACCGAGAGTTGTTCGAAGTGAAGATTTACGTGAAAGTCGAGGAGCAGGCGCCTCACGAACAAGCAATACAACATCGGTCCTTCCGTGAGTGTAATGGGCGGAGGAGAGAAAAGGAAAGCTCAGTGACGGAACAACAAACCAAGCGGACATCCCCGGCACACAAGACTTCGTCTCGAAAAGGAGCAGACAAAACTCCTGCACAAAACACTAAAGACACGGGTTTTCCTTTTCCCATGAATGAAGTGATAGAGCTCTTGGAAGCGTGGATCCAAGATGACACCGTAAAGCTTCCCCCATCGACGTCCTAGAAATGGCAGATCCCGAGATCTGTTGCTACCACAGTTCGTCCATCATCCAACCAAAGATTGCAACAGGTTGAAACAAATATTCAGGGAAAAGGTAGAGACAGGGGAACTCCAGCTTGGAAATGAGGGTGTTCATAGAGACCCTTTACCTATCAGGAACTGCATGATTTCTGGGGATTCTGTTCGCAAGACCGTACAATCTATGATGGAGCACATATGTGAAATCTTGTACTTCTCCAAAGGACAGCGTCAAGACATATTTGAGGCCCTCAACCACGTTGTGTCAGGTAGGCGTTTGCATCCGATGGCGGTCCAGAACCCCAGTCTTTCTGAAAGACATGAGCAATGGAAACCAGGGACTCCTAACCGTCGCTCGTTTGAGAAACGTTGAATTCGAGAAGCGTGTTAATTAATACGGCTCCCGAATTTAACATCATTATGTCAAGACCTTGAGAGCGCCAAAGATTTGAAGCGGGAAGCTACTCGTCGCCCAACTGTAGTTAAAGATTCAACAGGAGAGCTTAGAGATGCATATGGATACATTGATCTTGAAGTCAAATTGGGTGATGCCTCGACGCAAGCAAGGTTCTACATAGTCAAAGACCATCCCAACTACGACATGATCCTAGGGCGCTCTTGGATGCAGGACAACAAAGCCATACTGGAAGTCTGTCCTCTACCGGTTTCGGTACCTGAAAGAATCTCCAACACACCTTCTGGACCTCCTGATGATTGTTTGCTGCCGTACCAGCAACGTGCCGATGTGACACAACCTCCCGGGGAGAGCCTGTCGGCATACATTGAAAGGTCCCGATGTCAAGTAAGTCTCACCACACAACTCTCTTTGCAACCTACCGCCCCTCATTCTGACAAGTCCTGGGGACTGGCTCCAATCAACAAACCAACCCCGACTAAGAGATGTGAATGGGAGGCCGGCCCTTTCAAGCATTTTATCAGGAGCGTGGAAGCTGTTTTGGTCAAAGACGATGAGGCCAAGGTCCAGTATCTGCACGACCAAACCCGTTTGTAATTGGAGACACGGTGACGAAGGCGACTACGTTCAATGTTGGGAGCGTGACGGTGAAGATGACCACTCCACGACTTTGCCTACCGAAAGAGAAGATGAACCGTACACAGTAGCGAGATGTTATCCCAGGCGGCTCTTTGCCAAACTCATCAACGGCTGATAAACTAGAGGGCATAACAATTCACTCACGATGGCTCAAACCCTACCAAACTTAAGATATTGTGCTACCACTTTCAAAGCATCCTCCACTCTTTAAAAACATTGTGCTATTTTTCCAGCGTGTCTCCTTTTCTGATTTCATGTCATACTTGTAATTCCTCCGAGAAAATGATTGCAATACTTGCATTCTGAGTTAGGGTTCCAATTTTCAATTCTCAATTTAATTGAAGTATTATTTCCGTCACTGAGAACCTCTCTACCACTAAAAACACAAAGCCCTGAGTCGGCTTAAATCAACACACTAAACCAGAAAGGAAATCCTAAACAAGCATCTCATGGGAAGAAGGAAATAGAACGTGTGCACAAAAGGAAAATGATTTGAGCCATCTGCCCCAGCAGAGCCAAGAAGATCTTGCATCAGGAGCACAGGTCCGTGGATATTCCATTATAGTATTACTTCTTTTATCACTAAGGATTACGTGTGAAGGCGCACCCTTGCGCCTGAGAAGATTCGGTTGCAGTCTTGACAAAGGATTATAAAAGAAAAACTTTATTCAAACAATCAAATGGAGGAAAAACCTTGAACCGGCCGCCACCGAGTACAATGAAGATGTTCAAGCGTACAAAATATACTTGGAAAGAAGAAAGAAGAAAAGAGGTTTTAGCCGTCAAGAGGATCGACATCTTTGCACTGCTGTCGGGTTACGCGGCAGCGAGTCACTGTTGATGCTCCTCCTTCGAATCTACCTCAGCTGCTTCATCAGACATCTCTGCAGCAGCAGCGCATTCCGTCCCAACATCACCAGCGGGAGCGTCAAAGGGCATAGCAACATCAGGGGCCGCGCAAGTTGCTTTCACAGGTTCAGGTTTAATCTGTATCGAGAATCAAGAATTATCACGCCGTCTGGATCGGGTAATCACACTTGTCTTCACTCGGAGGTCGTTTATGCTCAACTCTCCGCCTCTTCAACCGCGCTGCAAATCTCTCTCTGCCCTGCGCTTACTAGTGTCTGCAGCGTTTCCTCGCGCCTCCACCGCTCCTCCATGTCAATCGCGGGTTGAAAGTGCATAGATACGTCCCTGCGGCAATACGAAGGTGGGGGATAGACATCCCCTGTATAGCACGGCCGACTTCGCGAAGCGGGAAGATCGATCTTAGCCATTACATCTTCGTGTGCACGGTTTTCGGGCTTGTCAACTTGAAACTTCTTTGCGGGGAAGCAACAGAATGATCATCAGCCGCTTCCATGATAAAGCGCAAGGAGAGGAGGTTATGAGCGCACAAAAAAAAAAAAAATCAAAAACCAAATCAATCGATCATCAATCAGAAGATCAGAGCAATACCTGAGATATAGAATAAACCACCACGTGAGACGATTCTTTATAATCTCACAAGTCGACAGAATCCCATAAGAAAAAGAAGTCTTTACTTGCCACCTATGAAGGTGCTAATTCGGGATAACAATCGACGAGGCTTATCGATATACCCGAGGAAAGCCGTGTATGATGAAGGAAGTACACTGAAGAAGCGGTAGAGCTCAAATATTTACAAGAGGAACCAAAGCGACTCACCAGATCAAGTCTGTTTCCTTCGCATCCTTAATCGAGAACCAACCAGTTCAGGGCAACGCCTTTGACTATCCAGTAAATATGTATCTACTTTAGCCTGGTCATTTCGGTATATATGTATGTCACCATCTCATGCCTACCACACAATAGTGTAACCATTATGTGCTAGGCGGGGGACTTAATGTTGATGGTGGATTTTCGTTTAAGGTTAAATTTGTAAAAAACCGAGAAAAAACCATGCACCTTTGACATCTTGTAAAAGATAAAGCCATTTATAAGTGTTGGATACTCCCTCACTTAATTCACCAAGAATGGAGCATGTAGCAACAATCCCATTGCAGTGAATACATGAAATTCCTCGAGGTTGGAGCATGTAGCAACAATCCCTTCATGTGAATTTCATATCATCCTTGTATTTCAGTACTCATTATCGGTGTGGCATGGACAGAGTGTTAATCTTACTGAGTAACACGAACCTCAAGCACTATAATGAAATCATGTCTGAAATACCCGTACAAAGCTGACTCTCGGTGTGTTATACTAGCCCGATTGAGCCCCTCTCGGTGTGTTATACTAGCCCGATTGAGCATCCGGACTGACAAGTATCGGTCAGGATATGATCGATCGCGAGTCATCCAACTCCATAAGCATGATTGGATGACCCCGGATCAATTCCATCACCCCAAGCAGGTATGGAATACCCCGGCCGACCCCCATGGTCGGTCATTGGCCTAGCTTGCCAAGAAACCGTTCATACCAAGCATTATGGACGGAAAACCCTAAATTAGGGTTTGCGGCATATTACATGTGTTGCAAAGCAGTCTCAACCATCCATCTTCGCAGGTATAGATGGAGGGTGTAGATGTAGACTTAAAGGGCCTAGAGCATGTCAACACGATCACCGTGGGACTACACACTTGACCAATCGGTCAAGACCAACAATGTTTGGCCGTGACAAAATCGTCACCCAAACAAGAGACGGCGCACGGCTTTGAAAGCCAAAATTTGGGTTTCAAGCCATCACGCGCGTCCATCTTCTCCGGCACGAATGGAGGGTCACAGATTAGATTAAGCAAGGGCCGGTCATGCCGGCATGACCACTTGAGTGGGCCCATCTCCCTCCTCCTGTGTTCGGCCAAGGCATATCATGCCTGGTCAATCCACAACGTGCGTCCAAACTAGATGGCCACGCCTCCCAAACCACAAACTGATCTCGACCGCTCAACTTCATTCTGGATGATTTGAATGGCTTAGATCACGTTTTCCTGGGATATTCAAGTATAGGCATGAACACCCAGCCTGCCATCTTCACGTCAAACCCATCGACCAAGACCAACCAAATTAGGTCGTCTTGGAACGCGTTAAGGAAAAAGCATGATGCGCGGCCTTTGCGGCATCAATTTCCCTATTGCAAAATCGATCTCAACCACTCCTCTTTGATTAGGTCAAATTGAGTGGCCTAGATCACACCTTCATGGGGCAGTGAGATATGGACGTGCACCGGTATCTTTGTCTACACACATGCCGGTCGGTCCTCTCCAAATCCTTTTCCATGCTCGGTTTCGACCAAGTGAAGAGTAATGCTTGCGCACCTCTTCAAAAAACCTAATATTCATTAACGGTCATGAGATGAGTGTCTCAAAGATCATCTCATCCGTCCAACTTCACCGACTTGGTTATACAACCCCGGGTCGGGAGTTATTTGGTCGGTGAGGCGTTATTACCCATCACTTTACCACACCATAATGCAGTACACATAAAATACACATGATACTTCACAAGTATCGACTTCTGAATAACACTGATTATTCAATTCAGCATTACATGCTATCTTTCGTGGATCCACGATCCCACATTCAGGACATCAATCATGTCACAAATCGGGGGATACATCGGGGTATTAGTCGGCGGTTTTGTAGCGTGCGGCGTGCAACGCGCCATCACAAGAACGTGTTAGGAAGCCATGGACGGTTAGAGATGAACAGGAGAAGTGGGCAAGATCGGGTCATGTCGTGCGTCGACGCACAACTCCACTACTCCATCACTCCACTTCCTCCACTTCCCACGAGAGACGTGAATAAGGCTCAATGACTTGTATAAATAGGTTCTCCGCCCTATTTCAAACAACAACACAAGTCCAAAAGAGACAGAAAACCAAGTGTTAATACAAAACGTATTCCAACACCCAGAGCTTGCTTGCATCAATCATAAGCCTGCTCACCTTTCTGTTACAAGTCATAAGCAAGCCAACACCTTCACAATCTCAACACCTTCTTCGCTTTCCCTCCCTAAGATCAACCCCATCTCCTTCACTTTGTGACCGAAACAAGTCCTGGAACGGCCATTTCTTGGTTTAGGTAGGACTTGCCTGATTGATCTCTCGAATCTATAAGCACTCACCGTGCAGTGCATTTGTTTAAGGTTTAGATTCATTCCTCATCCACACCCCAAATTACCAAATTCTGCAGGAATAGTTTTCACCCATAAACATTACTCAATTATGAATTCCACCTCCTACTCCTCATTTCAATATTTCAGCGCCAACTCCAATTCCAGGGAGACCATCCTACAAAAATACCACAAAAATAAACAGTCAACTTTATTGAGTTATTGGCAACCTTGAGAGTAACAAAAAACAATAAGATTTTATGAGATTAAAAAGAACAATACACACAACAATGTATAACCAGTTTTACATGCAGTTGACTAGTGTAAATAGGAGTTACGTATGTATATGGTTAGTGTAACTGAGAGTTACACATGCAATTCGGATGTGTAGACGCAAGTTACACATGCAATTTGGATATGTAGACGAAAGTTACACATGTTGTGCATAATCATCAAAATGGGAAAATTGAAACACAACGAACAACTCTCTAGCTTCAGTACCACTACCAGCATCACCACATGCTCCAACTTTCACCATCACAAGCTATGAACTGAAAATTGCAGCACAATGAACAACTATCGATTAGATACACATTTCATATCAGAGATCATTGATGCGTGTCGTAGGTGCACAAATTAATTCACTTATATTCTACTTTATTAATGAATAATATAGTAGTTTATAAGATTCGTTCTCATGAAGAGCGGGGAGATTTAGTTGTCAAAAAGTGTCACAATGGGGGGTTTGTTTTAGATTTTAGAACAAAGTAAATAACAAAGCAATTGGAAACAATTAAGTTGCAAGCAATGGAGATAAATATGATCAAGGAATCCTTCTTCGTACTAAATATTCATTAAATTAATATATTCATCTATTTATTGTTAATCACAGATTATTACCAACCGTGGAATAACAGCTAGCTCAGTGCTCTCGATACGGAAGCTCTCCAATACCGATTTTTATTCTTCTACACCACCTAGTAGTAGCTCACTCTAGATGTAATTTGGTAGAATGAATTATCTTTTGTGAATTATAGGTTGATCCTAGTAGTTAGACTCTTAGCTCAAGGTCTACTTTCTAGGGTGGTTTTTACTCGCAAACCCTCCACAGAATCCCTCTGCAAGGTTTAACGATTTCTACTTTTGCAAAGAATAAATAGACTATTACACTTATCTTTTAAAACTTTACTAGCATTAGATTAATTGATAAAACGATTTAGTTGGCCACCCAAATAATTTTAAAATTAATCATAGATATTCATTGTAGTAAAAACACGCAAAAATCATATGAAGAACTCAAAATAGATTTTATAAGAATTTAAATCATATTTAGCACTTAGAATTCATCCCTAATCAAATAAGTAAATTAGCTAGACATAATGGAGTTTTATCATGAAAAAATCAGAGAGAAAGTAGAGTTCAAACTACAAACGAAAAGAAGCTTGAGCTATGTATCCTGAAGTCGCCACGAAGTCGAGCTATTTGTGCATGAATTGAACTCCTTAAGCTTCTGGATATTCTGTCAGGACTTTCCTCGAACAGGTTGTGGGCATGAAAGTGAGGGTGAGGAGATGATTTTCTGTTGTGATTCGAGCCTCTATTTATAGCTTTTGAATCCTGAAAAGTAGAATCTGATAACAACCCAAACTTCCTTCGCCGACTCAAACCCTAAACTCGTGTTTATCATCCACCGTTCATCATCAAAATCAACGACAAAGGGATAGCCTGGTGACTGTTTTTCCGACTTAATGCTCATCCATAATCTGAATCCAAAGATTACACAATCTCCACAAACGCGTAGAAATAATTCATAGTTTATCCGAGCTCCAAAGCCACCGCTTAATCCTCTCCATTCATCTCTTCCATCAACGGCAACACATCAGTTTTCGAGGTGATTTCTCTCTCAAGTTTCGAGCAGCTACACCTCCTCGAACTCCCTGTTTTATTTCTTGGTAGCTCTATCTGGCTATAACCACTCTTCCAATCAAACTAGGACTCCAAAGTCTTACAATCACAACCATTTACTAACCACCAAACCGATGGCAGCAAGCTAAGATAACTGGTTTCTCGGTCAAGCTATCGGCTGGAATAGCAACCAACCCACTCGAGCTCCAAATTCAATTACCCTTCATCATTACTGCTGATACTAGCAGCAACAGACTCGCCTCCATTCCATCACCGATGCCATCATGCAGTCAACATCGAACATCATTCTTCGTCAATCACCACTGCCAATCTTCTTCTTAACTTCATAACCAGTGACCCATCTTCTTCTCTCGGAAATGGCAGAATTTCATCATTGTTATCCTATCACGACCAGTCATCATGATATTCAACACCATTATCTGTTCTTTGTTGAGCTCTTTCTTCCTTCGGTAATGGCAGAAAACCAATACTCGTTTTCCTTCGTGTTCTCTCTGTTGTACTCCATCATAAAACTCTAGCAAAACTCGAGAATGATTCTGTAAACACCAACCCGTCAGCTGATCATGGTGATCAGCATTCTTTGATCATGATGGCAGCAGTTCTTCTTCCGTTGTTTTGTCTCCATAAACCACTCATTATGGTCGAGCATCAGCACTGCCATCAGTTCATTCTCCATTGCTTTCATCATCTGCAGCTCCATCAAAACCCCCGTGATCATCAACAACAATTCGAGTCTCGAGATATCCATGAAGGAGTCGCGGTTGTGAAGAAGAAATACGCGCGTGTTTGAATTTGAAGATGGCATCCCCGAGTATATCCAGCGCCTGTCTTTAACATCATATGAATTTGAGCTTCCCCTTTGAATATTGGACTGTGCTTAGCATTTCCCTTGAAGATTATATCCCCTTAACAGAGTGGATACCCCTTAACGTATAATGGGTGCCAATAGCACTTGTCCCGAAAATGACTATTTTGCCCTTTTGTCTTCAGAGTTCTTGTTTTGCTCATAACTTCTTCATACGAACTCAGAATTGCTTCATTCTTTCGCCGTTAGTTTTGTATTTTCGTCCTCTTCAAGATGAAAAGTAGAAATCTTGTACTTCAATGAGTTCCACTTGGTCTTTGGACCTTCTCCACTTGTAGCTAGCTTCTTTTAGTGCACAATTAAGTGCCAATTCATTTCTTTTGGATGATTCTCCTAATAAAACACAAATAAGAGAGAACAAGCGTAATATACAATAATTTGAAAGAAAATCAACAATTACTAGCATGAAATTGACACCAAATATATGTAAAATATGCACTTATCAAATTCCCCCACACTTGGCTTTTGCTAGTCCTCGAGCAAACTATCTAAAATTCAACAACTCCATGTCGCCGAGGATACGGTTGCACTTAGCATGTGCAACATGCCTTTAAACCCCTAGGTGTTCCTAGTGGACGAGTTATAGTCTCGTGAGGGTTTACTAGAGATATACCCACAAAACCTACTCCAACTTACCCGAATGATAGCATCCAACGCGCTAAGAAGACATAGATATTCTGCACACTACTCATAAGAAGTTAGACATATATATGAACACAATCTCATCCTTAAAAGTTGAGAGAGAAATAACCATCCCTTATCGAAAGAATTCGGGTTCGAGAGTAATCGAAAGTCTCGACTCTACCTCACCAGAAAGGGTTTTATGAAGTTGCTCTCAATAATAAACAACTTTTTATGGGTCACACATGTGTCCAGGTAGGAATGAAGAGGGAATCCTGCGACACGTTGAATAGTAGGAAGGCAAAACCCTCCGAATTGTTTTGAAAACCCATATCTTTTATCATTTTGAAAACCCAATTTTCCTGATGATCTCTAAGAAAGGAAATCAACCACTTAACGAAGGTGGGAATATGCTTACTTACCTCGTTATCCGTTCGACGTGCAGTTATCACCACTCTCACAGCATCCATAAAAACGTCTTCTGTCTTCAATCCTTGTCTACATCTTCATCTTCGGTCTTCAACTCTTGATGATAACTCTTGAACTTCGCAGAATCTTGACAATGTAACTCTTTTCCTCAAATCCTTGTTGCTTGAAACTTCATTATAAATATTTCTTCTTCCATTGGCTTTATTGAAAGAACAAAACTAAAAACAAACCACAATATGATACAATGAATTTTTTTTTTCACTTTTTTTTTTATGAGACAAGAAAAATAAATAAAATACAAAATAAAAACAAAAAAAAATAATAAAACTAAAGAAATTTTCTCTTGCCTCTTTTTTTTTTGTTTTTTTTTTGTTGATCCAGGCAGATTTTTTTTTTTTTTTTTTTTTTTTTTTTTCATTTTTGTTTTTGTTTTTTTTTGTTTTTTTGTGACAAGAGAAAATAAAACAAATACAAATAAAGATAAAATAAAAATGCAAGTACGAAGTCCATGGTGTAAGTACTTTACCGCTTGATTCTTCACAACTTGTATGTCTTGATATCATAAACCTCTTGAACTCTCATCTTGATAATTTTTGCTCTTGTACATAAGTCTTCAACATGTAGAAATTTTGCTCCTTATCTTGTTGCTTTACTTTAATCTGAAATCTGCTCATTTCTGTACCGTTGCCTGTAAACCTTAAACGTCTTCAACTTTCCTTGTAGATTTTGATGTCGCTCCCTTGTTGATGATGATGTGTTTTCATGGACCTGTTGGTGTAGAGAGAGATAAAGTGGATGGTGCTAACTGCGAACAAGATTACAAGTGGTATGTAAGTTAGCAATTCGATGTCACCATCATGATTGATAAAATAGCACTCAAGAGATCAAAGTAGTGCTTCTATTGGTGGGAGGTTGGGTAGCTCACCATTCTACCCGGAATTAACGTACGGTGACACACACTCAAAAGAAAGCTCTTTAGTCATTTATAAGAAATCTGGTCTGGTGCCTCACATGATGTAACAATAGGTAGTCTCCACTATAGGGGATCACAATTATACTACTGAATTCATTTTGCACCTCATTTGCCACTGGCATGGTTAAATCCAACTTTAACTCTCAAACAAGCAAGAAACCCGATCATGTTCTCTGGCATCTTTCAGTTCAGTCACTCCTGTGAGAATTTCGATGTAATCTTAGTGACATGTATACTATGTGACTCTAAACTAACTACAAGTTGGATTTATTCATGCAAATATGTACAAAAAAATTGAAAAATCTATATGCAAAATACTCCCCCATACTTAAACTTCACATTGTCCTCAATGTGTAAAACTGAAAATTCTGAATTCTGACGTAACAGCAGATAAAACGCAAAAACTGTGCAAATTGGTAAGGAATTTGAAAAAACTTCATTTCACAAAAGTTGTTCATCTACGTGTTTTCTACAAAGTTTCAAAAGTTAACAATGTTTTGATGAACGGTCTGACATTTATGGTCTCTGGACTGAACTACGTGCAGTCTGAATATTTCTGACGAAAAGGTGTTCATCAAGAAATTCTTCTAAAATAGATTCCGGACTCAATGAAATTAAAAATGGGGATGCAAATATGATATGAAAACAATAAAAAAAAATGGTTTAAGATACAAAGCCTATGGGTTGCCTCCCATTTAGAGCTTGGTTTAAAGTCGTCAGCCCGACTTGGCAGTCTCGTTACTACTCCTCTAGAGGGAGTAAATCTTGAAACTCAAGGGAGTTTACATCCACATAATCAATGTTCTCGTAGTATGGCTTCAATCTATGGCCGTTGACCTTAGAAATAGTCCCATCCTTAAGACTAGTGATATCAACTGCACCATGAGAATAAACATTAGTAACAACATATGGTCCAATCCATATGGACTTTAACTTACCAGGAAATAGCTTAAGACGAGAATGAAATAAAAGAACTTTCTGTCCCACAACAAAATTCTTCCGAGAAATCATCTTGTCATGGAAAAACTTAGTCTTTTCCTTACGAGAACTCTCGTAAGCATCATTACGTATCTCCTCTAGCTCATTGATTTGTAGTTGCCTATGTTTCCCCGCTTTATCATACTCCATGTTGCACATCTTTACCGCCCATAAATCCTTATGCTCAAGTTCAACTGGGAGATGACAAGCTTTGCCATAAACCAACCGATATGGAGACATACCAATCGGTGTCTTGTATGCTGCTGTTCTATACGCCCAAAGTGCATCATTGAGTCTATAACTCCAATCCTTCCATGTAGCATTAACGGTTTTCTCAAGGATGGACTTAATCTCACGATTTGAAATTTCAGCTTGCCCACTAGTTTGTGGGTGATACGGCGTACCAATCTTGTGTGTAATGTTGTACTTCTTGAGGATAGCGTGGAATGATTTCTTGAAGTGCGAGCCTCCATCACTGATAACCAATCTTGGTGTACCATGTCTAGAGAAAATATATTCCTTCACAAACTCACAAACAACTTGAGAATCATTAGTAGGGGTGGTTTTAGCTTCCACCCATTTAGAAACATAATCCACAACAAGAAGTATATAAAATTTTCCATTCGAATTAACAAAAGGACCCATAAAATCAATGCCCCACACATCAAAAATCTCGACAGTGAGAATAGGATTGAGTGGCATTTGATTTCGAGCACCTAGATTGCCATTTCGTTGACATCTATCACAAGATTTGCAAAAAGCATATGCATCCTCAAATAGGGTAGGAAAATAAAACCCACTCTCAAGGACTTTGAGAGCGGTACGTTTTGCACCAAAGTGACCACCATAAGCATAAGAATGATAAAAAGATAGAATTGACTGAAATTCAGAATTTGGTACGCACCTGCGGATAATTTGATCAGCACCATATTTCCACAAGTAGGGCTCATCCCACACGTACTGCTTGGATATTTTCTTAAGCTTTAGCTTTTGAAAATTAGACATCCTACTAGGTACTTGCCTTGTAACCAAGTAGTTCACTATATCAGCGTACCAAGGTGTTGATTCTTCAATTGAGAAAAGTTGTTCGTCTGGAAAACGATCCTGTAAGGGGAGTTCTTCTTCGGAAACAACAAGTCTACTAAGATGATCGGCAACTGTATTCTCAACACCTTTCTTATCTCTAATTTCCATATTGAATTCTTGTAGCAAAAGAATCCAACGTATGAGTCTTGGTTTAGCCTCCTTTTTTAATAGGTACCGTAGTGCTGCATGATCATAATATACAATCACATTGGTACCCACCAAATAAGCTCTGAATTTTTCTAATGCAAATACTATAGCCAACAACTCCTTATCAGTAGTAGAATAGTTGATTTGAGCATCGTTTAGGGTCCTTGATGCATAATAAATCACATGTGACCTCTTGTCTACTTTCTGACCCAAAACGACTCATTCGCATAATCACTTGCATCACACATTAACTCGAACGGCAAACTCCAGTCAGGTGACTTAATAATTGGTGCAATAGTCAACAATTCTTTCAATTTATTAAAGGCATCCTTGCACTCCTGGTCGAAGTTAAAGGCAACCTCCTTTTGCAACAATTTGCACATCGGCAAACCTCCTATAAAAACCTGCATGACCAAGAAACGAGCGAATTTCCCTCACCGGAGTGGGGTATTGTAAGTTCCTAATCAAGTATATCTTTTCCTTGTCTACCTCGAGCCATTGATAAGACATGATGTGGCCAAATACAATTCCATGGTTTACCATAAAGTGGCATTTCTCCCAGTTTAAAACCAAATTAGTGTCTATGCATCTTTTAAGCACAAGTTCAAGATTATTTAAACAAATATCAAATGAATCACCATAAACACTAAAGTCGTCCATAAATACCTCAATGATGTTTTCCATGTAATCAGAAAATATACTAACCATACATCTCTGAAAAGTGGCAGGCGCATTGCAAAGACCAAATGGCATTCTTCTGTATGCAAATGTACCGAAAGGACAAGTAAAGGTAGTCTTCTCTTGATCCTCCGGTGCAATAACAATTTGATTGTAGCCCGAATAACCATCCAAAAAGCAATAATGAGAATGTCCCGCTAACCTCTCTAACATCTGATCAATGAAAGGCAAAGGAAAGTGATCCTTGCGGGTAGCCGAATTGAGATTTCTGTAGTCCATGTATACTCGCCATCCTGTTTGAACTCTTGTAGGAACGATTTCATCATCTTGATTTCTAACAACGGTGACACCTGATTTCTTAGGCACCACTTGTCTTGGACTAACCCATTTTCTTTGTCGGAAATTGGGTAAATCACCCCCACACTTAGTAATTTGAGGATCTCTTTCTTGACGACCTCCATCATTGGGGGGTTAAACCTACGCTGAGCATCACGTACTGGCTTGATATTATCTTCCATAAGGATTCTATGCATGCACATGGCTGGACTAATGCCTTTTATGTCAGCAATTGTCCAACCAATAGCCGTTTTGTGCTCTTTCAGAACCCTGAGAAGGCGTTCTTCTTGTACAGCTGTGAGATTATTTGCAATAATGACTGGAAGCTCTTCCCCATCACCCAAGTAAGCGTACTTTAAGTTATCAGGTAAAGGTTTGACTCTAATTTAGGTGCACGGACAATGTGAAGGTAAAGGAACTTCATCGATTCGGGTAAAGAGATATATGAAATATTACCTGTTCTAACTTCTTGTGATGCCATTAAAGCACCACATGTATCAACAAACTCCTTGAGAATATCAACGTCCAAATTAGGCATGCCATGGACGTCTAAATCGATGTTATTTTGTAGCACAAATTCAAGTTCATCTTCTTTGTTCAAATCAAACATCTGTTGTGCTAATGAACCAATAACATCAACAGAAAATACGGAATGGATATCACTTGGATAACGCATAGCTTCAAAAATATTGAAGCATATAACCTCTTTGTCAAACTCCATAGTGAGTTTCCCAAGTATCACAATCAATCTTCGTCTTAGCAAGTCTTCATAAATGGTCTCCCAAGAAGTAATGAAGTAGACGAACAATTGTCCCCATTCTGCATATCCACAACAAAGAAATCAACCGGAAAGATTATTTCATTCACTTGCACCAACACGTCTTCCACGAGTCCCTTAGAATATATGTTATACTTATTAGCTAATTGAATGATAATCCTTGTCTTTTTTAAAGGTCCCAGATTCAAAGAATCATAAACATCGGCTAACATCACGCCTATGGAAGCTCCCAAATCAAGCAAAGCACGCTCGAACCGTTTGTCACCAATAGTAATTGGCTTTGTAAAACCACCAGGGATCTTTACACTTTGCAGGCATCTTTTTTAGCAACATATATGAAGCACTTTCTCCCTTTGAGTGATCTCGTTAGCAATCAACCTCTCCTTCCTTTTACACAAATCCTTCAGAACTTTGGCATACCTGGGTACCGTTCTGATGGCCTCAATAAATGGAATGTTGATATGCACTTTGCTGAAAATATCCATAATCTCCTTGTCTAGAGCTTGCTTCTTTGACTTAGCAAAACGACTAGGAAAAGGAGGTGGTGTGGTAAAAGTAGGAACCGTGTCCATAGGTTGGCCAGTTGAGGTTGGCTTTTCCTTTGGAACGGTTTCCACATCTACGTTCTCTACCAAGTCGTAACTAACATTTTCTTGTTATTTTGGCTCTTCTGTTTGCTTCCCACTTCTTAGAGTTACATCATTGACATTCGCTCTTGGATTCACAAAAGGATGTGATGGCAACTTTGTCGAATTTTGTGCCTTTATTTCATTCATGTCTGTAGCCAATTGTCCCATTTGAAGTTGCAAGTCCTTTATAGCCATATCTTTTTTTGCAGGATTGTATCTTGACGCTGAGCATTTACATCTTGCTTTTGCATCATCATTTTCATCATCTCCTCTAAATTAGAACTCGAGTCTGTTGTTGAGGTTGAGGTTGTGGTCGGGCCGTGGTTGTTGAAAACTACTCTGTCACCCATAAGGATTAGGAGCTGCAACTTCTTTGATTTGGATAATTGAAATTTGGGTGATCTTTCCAACTTTGGATTATAAGTATTAGAGTAGGGATCATACTTTGGCCTCGATTAGGGAACACATCATTTCAATTGTTCGGACTCTTTTCTTCATAAGTAGGAATAATCATTGCTGCCATTCGTTGTACTACCTTTCGTATGTTGTTCATCCGTTGCTCTGATTGTGCAGACTCTCCCATCTCGCTAACTCTTCGACATTAGAGTTATTTCTGTATAGAATTGTTGAGCAGTGGAAGCCATACTCTCAATCAAATTTGGTTGCCTGTGAGATTATCTTCTTAGTAAGTGAACCACCGGCACCGCATCAATCAAATTCTCTGTGCTGGAAGTAATCCTTCGTAGAAGTATTGAATGATAAGTATTGAGGATATATATTGGTATGGGCAGCTTGCCAACAACCCCTTATACCTCTCCCAATATTCGTATAGAGACTCCCCAGGACATTTGTAGAATGCCACTAATCTCTTACGAACGGATGCCGCTTTGGAAGCAGGAAAATATTTCTCCGTAAATAGCTTTTTCATCTCGAGTCCATGTTGTAACACTCCCTGGAGGAATACAATACAACCATTCTTCTACTAAGTCTGTCAATGAGAATGGGAAGGCTTGTAGCATCGCCATATCTCTATCTGCGGTTGCATGCCTCATACTTGTCATTGTGTTCTGGAACTGTTGAAGGTGTCGATTTGGATTTTCACCTGTATGTCCCTTGAACTTTGGTATATGATGAAGTAGATTTGACTTCAGCTCCACTGGGTTAGTGATTGTAATGCACAGTGGTTACGAATCTAAGCATGGAGATGTCAACTCTCTTAACTTCCTCTCCGGAGGTGGAGGATCTATCTGGTCATCTGTATTAACCATCTTTACAGTAAAAGGTTCTTGTTGTAACTTTGGACGTCCTTTTAGTACTGTTCCCTTTCGAGTTTGAATTCCGCACCTCGGGTAATCCCAATCCTTTGATGCCAGAGATTAAGTACCTGAAACAAAATTCTCAAAAACTAAATCAAAAACTAAAAATAAGTCTAGACACAAAAATAAAACAAAAAGAAATAACAACTAAAGCTACCGACTGCTCCCCGGCAGCGGCGCCAAAATTTGATGTGTGTCGTAGGTTCACAAATTAATTCACTTATATTCTACTTTACTAATGAATAATATAGTAGTAAATAAGATTCGTTCCCACGAAGAGCGGGGAGATTTAGTTGTCAAAAAGTGTCACATGGGGGGGGGGGGTTGTTTTAGATTTTAGAACAAAGTAAATAACAAAGCAATTGGAAATAATTAAGTTGCAAGCAATGGAGATAAATATGATCAAGGAATCCTTCTTCGTACTAAATATTCATTAAATTAATATATTCATCTATTTATTGTTAATCACAAATTATTACCAACCGTGGAATAACAGCTAGCTCAGTGCTATCCCCTGAATTCCTTAAATCACTGAGTACGGAAGCTCTCCTATACCAGATTCTATTCTTCTACACCACCTAGTAGTGGCTCACTCTAGATGTAATTTGGTAGAATGAATTATCTTTTGTGAATTATAGGTTGATCCTAGTAATTAGACTCTTAGCTCAAGGTCTCCTTTCTAGGGTGGTTTTTACTCGCAAACCCTCCACAGAATCCCTCTGCAAGGTTTAACGATTTCTACTTTTGCAAAGAATAAATAGAGTATTACACTTATCTTTTAAAACTTTACTAGCATTAGATTAATTGATAAAACGATTTAGTTGGCCACCCAAACAATTTTAAAATTAATCATAAATATTCATTGTAGTAAAAACACGCAAAAATCATGTGAAGAACTCAAATAGACTTTTATAAGAATTTAAATCATATTTAGCACTTAGAATTCATCCCTAATCAAATAAGTAAATTAGCTAGACATAATGGAGTTTTATCATGAACAAATCAGAGAGAAAGTAGAGTTCAAACTACAAACGAAAAGAAGCTTGAGCTATGTATCCTGAAGTCGCCACGAAGTCGAGCTATTTGTAAATGAATTGAACTCCTTAAGCTTCTGGATATTCTGTCAGAACTTTCCTCGAACAGGTAGTGGGCATGAAAGTGAGGGTGAGGAGATGATTTTCTGTTGTGATTCGAGCCTCTATTTATAGCTTTTGAATCCTGAAAAGTAGAATCTGATAACAACCCAAACTTCCTTCGCCGACTCAAACCATAAACTCGTGTTTATCATCCGCCGTTCATCATCAAAATCAACGGCAAAGGGATAGCCTGGTGACTATTTTGCCGACTTAATGCTCATCCATAATCTGAATCCAAAGATTACACAATCTACACAAACGCGTAGAAATAATTCATAGTTTATCCGAGCTCCAAAGCCACCGCTTAATCCTCTCCATTCATCTCTTCCATCAACGGCAGCACATCAGTTTCCGAGGTGATTTCTCTCTCAAGTTTCGAGCATCTACACCTCCTAGAACTCCCTGTTTTATTTCCTGGTAACTCTATATGGCTATAACCACTCTTCCAATCAAAATAGGACTCCAAATTCTTACAATCCCAGCCATTTACTAACCACCAAACCGATGGCAGCAAGCTAAGCTAACTGGTTTCTCGGTCAAGCTATCGGCTGGAATAGCAACCAACCCACTCGAGCTCCAATTGCAATTACCCTCCATCATTACTGCCGATACTAGCAGCAACAGACTCGCCTCCATTCCATCACCGATGCCATCATGCAGTCAACATCGAACATCATTCTCCGTCAATTACCACTGCCAATCTCCTTCTTAACATCATAACCAGTGTCCCATCTTCTTCTCTCGGAAATGGCAGAATTTCATCATTGTTATCCTATCGAGACCAGTCATCATGATATTCAACACCATTATCTGTTCTTTGCTGAGCACTTTCTTCCTTCGGTAATGGCAGAAAACCAATACTCGTTTTCCTTCGTGTTCTCTCTATTGTACTCCATCATAAAACTCTAGAAAAACTCGAGAACGATTGTGTAAACACCAACCCGTCAGCTGATCATGGTCATCCACATTCTTTGATCATGATGGCAGCAGTTCTTCTTCCGTTGTTTTGTCTCCATAAACCACTCATTGTGGTCGAGCATCAGCACTGTCATCAGTTCATTCTCCATTGCTTTCATCATCTGCAGCTCCATCAAAAACCCCGTGATCATCAACAACAATTCGAGTCTCGAGATATCCATGAAGGAGTCACAGTTGTGAAGAAGAAATACGCGCGTGTTTGAATTTGAAGATGGCAGCCCCGAGTATATCCAGCGCCTGTCTTTAACACCATTTGAATTTGAGCTTCCCCCTTTGAATATTGGACTGTGCTTAGCATTTCCCTTGAAGATGATATCCCCTTAACAGAGTGGATACCCCTTAACGTATAATGGGTGCCAATAGCACTTGTCCCGAAAATGACCATTTTGCCCTTTTGTCTTCAGAGTTCTTGTTTTGCTCATAACTTCTTCATACGAACTTAGAATTGCTTCATTCTTTCGCCGTTGGTTTTGTGTTTTCATCCTCTTCAAGATGAAAAGTAGAAATCTTGTACTTCAATGAGTTCCACTTGGTATTTGGCCCTTCTCCACTTGTAGCTAGCTTCTTTTAGTGCACAATTAAGTGCCAATTCATTTCTTTTGGATGATTCACCTAATAGAATACAAATAAGAGAGAACGAGCGTAATATACAATAATTTGCAAGAAAATCAACAATTACTAGCATGAAATTGACACCAAATATATGTAAAATATGCACTTATCAATCATTCATATGCATATGTTCTTGACTTTCAAATAAGTAAAACATTTTCTATTTAAAACACAGATGATTAAACAAGAACGAAAATGCAAAGCCGATGAACGTTAAATCGACTTGACGGGTAATACTAATGAAAGTATATTGAGTTCAAATCTGAATTTGTATTTTCAATCAGAATTATAGATTCAGAGATAAATCAAATATTACTCAAGAACCCTAAAAAAAAATTGTTAAAATTTTTCATAATTTTCATCTCAAAAGAGAGATTAAGATGAGATACTAATAGATCTAAACTCCAATCATGATTTAAATAAGGTTTTCGAGATGAAATCGAATTAAATAAGTTTTTGAAATCAAAAATTACATAGCTATGATGAAATTAACGTGATAGTAATAGATTAACTTATCTATTGGATCATTTATGTGGATTGAATCTTCGTTCTGATGAGATAAAACTAATCTTTCAAATAGTTTCTTATGATGAATCTTCAGATTCAAGTGTTGATGACGATTTTCTTAGTATATTCTAATCGATTTTGAGCAAGCTTTCCCGGGTACAGTTGTTGCGTTCTTCTCCGATCTGAATAGAGTGAATTAAAACAAACATCAAAACCTAATCAAACTAATAAAACGAATCAAAGAACAACGAAAATCTAACATGAAATAGCTTTCTAAGAAGTTAATACCTGGATTCAACCGTAGAAGATCTAATAAGGGAAGATGAAAATGAATCTGAGAAAAACCCTAGATTTTTTTTTCTCTACAACCGAGAGAGAAATGAGAGAGAAATAAAATGGAGAAATGAAAGTATCTTATGATATTCCTCTGGTATATATTCAAAAGGGTAGTGTCATCATTATTAAAATTCGTAATAATTAATTATGGGCCAGATCTGAAGAAAATTTGATTTTTTGGGCCTAGTAATATCATTTTCCTAAAGTATGGAGTTGACAATGAATGATCCATTTAGTGGGGCTTCTTTATGTTGAACCCGTATAGAAAGGGGGTTCTAGTATTTTTCACTAACGAATATCTAGTGACATGGTATAATCGATCCTAACTAGTATTTAACCGGTCATAACTTATATTGGGAATCATGGTATAACCGATCCTAATTTAGTTTGGGAGTCATGGTAGAAGCGGTCCCAAAAGAAAAACCGAGGTTCCAATAATCACTTTTTTTTTTTTTTTTTATGTTTTGTGTGAATTTGGAATTAGGGTTTGCTAAGATAGGAAACTTCTAGATGTCGATATTATTTGAACATGTGCATAACTCTTATCATTAATTTTTCGAAGATATTCTTTGGTGCTCAAAGTGATCCCAAACCGAAAATAATTGAGAGTCATTTAATTATGATTTTCGATTTTATATGTTTTCATTAACAGCAGTTAAAGCATATACTCTAGAAAAGGATTATTAGTTAATGTGCTAGACTAATAATAGAAATTTTCTATGAGATATTTCGGAAATATTGTTTGACATTAATTGGAAATAGGAAAACCGAAATTAGTAATTATTGCATATCTTGAGGATCTTTCGGTTTTGGAATTTCCATGTTGTTCAAACAACCCTAGTCTATAAATACTTGAGTTTGCATTTCTTGCAAACCATCCTAAGAGCCAGGCAAACTTCATTCGTGTTGTTTCTGGTGGAGCCGTCTATTCGGAGAGGAAAGTATCCTAATTAGGTGAAATCTCTTGCGACCGCTCGTTTAAAGACTTCTGTGGGATCAAGAAGCTCTATGAGTACCGTTGGTGGGAAACTAGATAATTGCATTGTTATTTTAGTTTTCGATTATTGATTTGATTGACTAACGGTTGTTGAAACTTTGATTGCACCTAGTTTGATTATTCTTGAAAGCCTTCTATTATGACATAAGGGTCACTCAAACTAGATCAAAGTATCGACGAGATCTTTAGAAATGTTGTTAGATCTAAAGACATCTTATGATAATCCATTGTTAACAGACTCCGTTTTGTGCGTGATTGATCAAAAGGGGATTCAAGTTTTTGTGTGAATGTACTTTAAAGATAATCGAAGATTTGAAGACGAAGAAGATTTGTCTGATAAGTTTTCGTATCTTGTGAATTTTATGCTCACATCTTGATCGGCTGGGATCCGACTTAGATCCGGTTTATCTCTTGATAGATTTGATCATAAAGTCGTTTATATCGACAACTATCATTTGGTGGTATTTTTCAATATCTGAATCTGATAGTTGTGAATTTGAATCTAAGTTAATGATTCAGATTGATCTTACCCGACAAAGGATTTTATTAGATTAAACATAAGATCCTTTGTCAACAACTCAACAAATATTTATTCTAAAGATTATTGAAGTGGTTGCCGAACAGATTTTTTCATGTACTCAAAAGGATTTGAGTACATAAGACTTTACCGGATAAAGCAATTCAAGATAGTGATTTATATCTTGTGATTCATGTGCATGACCAAAACGTCGAAGATGCAAGGATACTGAGGAAACTAAGTAACTAGGAGTAGTTTACTTGGTCTCAACTATATGAAGTTAGATTTTGTTCTTTGTATAACGGCTTAATTCTGAGAGTATTCAAAACTGGACTAGGTCTCAGGGTTTTTCTGTATTTTCGGTTTCCCGTTAACAAATTCTTGTTTGTATTATTTGCTTTACTTCTACATTATAATTGTTTTATTATAATAAAGTAAATACACTATGTTAATCCAAGACACTTGATAGTGATTAGTGATCTTATAGTCAATTGGTTTTTATACTGTAACTATTATTAAGTGTATTCCTTGTTGTTGTATTGTATCGACTATTGTCCATAGAAGATCACACTCGGTATCGGACTTATAGGTTGAAATTAAAAGATTGTGGTGTATTTGGGTACCCTCGTCTTTTCAACTTGGATGTAGTGGTCAACTAGGGGAAGTGTTATAAATGAATATTTAATGTTTAGATGCCCAGTTTAGTGGACACTATTACTTGGCACCAAGTATCTAACCTCTATAAATAGAGACTGAAGATGCAGGGGATACTAAATACACCCAACCTTTTTATTCGGAAACCTGTATATACAAAACTTAATACAATTGCAAGTAGACCAACTTAATGATCATTGACAATATTTATATAGAGTTAGTATCTCAACCTCTACTCAATCATTATGTATATAAACACAAGGTCCGTGAACCTGATTGTTAAGTAGAGTACTTGAATGATCTCAAAAATAGATATCCACGATCAATCTAGTAGTATCCATATAATTCAATCGGAATTCTGCCAAGTGATTAAACTTGTTATCTGTCTTTCTAGATACGAATTCTATAAGAAATTAGTCTCGTAATCAATTACAATTAAGCAGACGTATCTACTTAGATTGAATACGTACAAACGTGTGTAAATCCAATTATAAAGATAAACAATATAATGTGGAAAAGAAAAAACACAAGAGACCATAAATTTTGTTAACGAGGAAATCGCAATAGCAGAAAAAACCCGAGACCTCGTCCAGATTGAACACCACACTGTAATAAGCCGCTACTTTTGCCCTATTATCAAACTTCAGACTGGAATGTAGTTGAGACCGAATCCACCCTCCAAGCAATTTAGTTACAGTCGCGCTTTTTTACGTCTCTTGAACCTCGCAAGGTATTACACACTTGATTCCCTTAGCCGACGTCCATTACAGCCCAAGAGTTGTTTTAGCCGCAGTGAAGACTTTTGATACCAATATGCCTCTAACAGATAAGCCTATTTGATTTCCGTCTAGATTAAATATCAAAACGTGGAAATCTTTTTGCAATAGACAAGCTAGCAAACCTCACAACTCCGGAACTTACGACTCCCGAAGAGCAGCCTAGATTCTTAACACCTCTCAAGAACAATCGTTGAAAGATCAACTTAGATCAATCTTTAGATATCTATCTTGAGGAATCACAAAGTCTGAGACGAAGAGAACTTTGCGATTACTATGTATCTTGCCTAAATTTAATGATAGGTTACTCCTCTTTTGCATGAAGATTAGGTATTGCTAGTCATCTTCCAAAATAAAATTTAATTAATAAACTTAAACTATGGAAGATGATAATATTTGGAATAGCTAACGTAACACATAAAAACTACTCCTTAAACTAGTGTTCCTCCTTAAATAATAAGAACAAAATTCCTACAAGGAGTTAACTAGTGGAAAAAAATTTATGGAGAAGAAGGAGTGTAGTCTTCAACTTCTCTGTAAGATTTCAATTTTCCTCAATCAGAGTTAACCTTGACTCAATAATTTCAATCTTGTCTTTAATTATTTTGGAGGATGAATGCATATCTTCGCTCAAAGATTAAAATTTACTAAGCATCGATATCACGTTCATCTTAAGAGTAAACTCATTAAGTTGAGATCTTGACAAATCGGACTTAGGTGTACACGCACCTTTATCTTGACAAGAATCACTATCGGAAGATCCAAAATGAACTCTCTTAGATGGAAACACATTAGTCCAAACATCATCTTCTTTGTTAGAGGTTAAACTAGGCGAAGAAGACATATTTGAAGATTTATGTCAGAAATTCTATGAAGGAATGAGAAGGAACTTTCCATATTTAATTACCTTCAAGAGTTCACGAATTTCTTAAAATCCATGTTATAGAGATGTGACGTTTTAACACACATAAAACACCCCTTAAATCCTTTTTGACCTTACCCTAACCAATATTTTAAACTGACACAAATATCGTCTTTTGAACCCGTAAAAGACCTTTTAGTGAAGAAATTTTGCAATAATCATAGAATGTCAGAAAACCTATCCAGAAGCAAGGCTCAACTTTTTAGAGAAATTCTTAAACATTTGAGCAAACTCTTACACAAGAAGGAGATTAGAGAGTTTTTTTATACAATCTCTTCATCTATAGGTTATAGTTCTCACCCAAGGGATTGACAAGAACAAACCAACAGATTAACGAGATGGAGAGATTCCTCCTAGTATACAACAATTTTGGAGGGTTTTTTTATAGGTAAGGTCATTTGAGAAATTATCATCAGAACATTGACACTTCCTCAGAATATCAAAAAACTAGTGAGATGAGACATACCTGAAGATTCTGAAATCCTCTTATTTCATAGTCTATTCCTCAAGACTTTAATAGAACCTCGAAGTTCAAGAATGATTGAGTCCAATTCCTTTGATTGGGATGTCTCTCTCAATTCCTGAGTTTTCTTCCTCTTCCAGGATTTTGAAGTCTGTGAACAAGGATTCCTATGAACTCCACCTCTAAGAGCACATTATCATCTGAATGATCCCATTCTTTACACAAGAAACACTGAGACAAGGGTTTCAAATCTTTGCAGATAATCTGGTATTCTTCACGACTTGTGATGAAGGAATTTGGCCAGTAAATGTTTTCATAGGAGATACTCATATGTTGATTGTTCTTGTTAGAATTTCTTAACCTAGATTGATTCCTCCCCTTTTTATGAACGTTAAGATCATGAATAAGTTTATTAGTTCTTATTTGTTCAATCTCATATTTCATATTGTCAATATTTTTAAACATGAACTCCTTTTCCAGTTGACAATTTGTATTCAGTAAATGAATTTCTTCAATTGCATTGTATGAAATAATCAAAACTATTGAGATCAGGAACATGATCATCAACAGTACAACTATGAATCTCATCCTTTAGAGATAGGTCAACATTTGTACAATAATGTAGAATGGCCATAAATGCTTTGGCTTTCTCACAGTACTCCTTGATAGGACATACGAAAAAGTGATTTCCATGCCCAAGACGCTTAACACAGTGAGTGGTGTCAATGATGTTTTGAACATTATAGTCAATAAAACATCTTGCATGAGAAGAGTTATTGAGAGATATTATTTTTCTCCATCTAAGAGTTTTCTTGATCTGTTGAGCAAACAGTGACATAGTAGAGTTTAATATATTTTCATCTTCTCTTACAAGTTGTTCTGGACATAAAACAGAGACTTCATCACTTGTACTGTGGTTGTTAACTTGTCTTTTCAGTTCAAAATCAAAGATCTCCAGCTTTCCAGCAAGATTACTTCTAGAAAGTGTAGAAAAATCGTTTCCTTCCATGATGGCATGTTTCTTAGACTCGTATCGAGCTGGTAAAGATCTCAGAATTTTCTTCACAATATCCCATTCAGGAATAATCTTTCCTAGTGAATAACAAGCATTCACAATTTCCGACAATTTGTGGTTAAATTCCTCAAACGAATCTTCATCAGACATACGAAGGTTTTCTCAGAAGTTAGGTTTTGAAGCATGGCTTCATTCTCTGCGGAATTCACTTATGGCATGGATAATGGCGTTTAATCCATCATAGTTGCATTTAGCATCTTTGATTCTTCACCTCATATGTTTCTATGCCTTTAGGAATAGAAACAACTCCTTCTCCAACTAGTGGAGCATTATATCCTCTTACAACAAGTACCCATTTCCGAAAATCACGAGCTTGTAAGAAGGAACGCATAGAAGTTTTCCACTATAAGTAATTTGTGCTATCGAAAGATGTAGGCGTTGATTAAGGTTGCATTCTTGTCCATAATACAGATAGCTTCAAACACACACTTATTAAGTCAACAGTGTTTGCCTGCTCTGATACCAAATGAAAACGCAGGGGATACCAAATACACCCAACTTTTTCGTTCGACAAACTGTATAAATAAAACCTAATACAATTGCAAGTAGGCCAACTTAATGATCCTTGACAATATTTACATAGACTTAATATCTAAACCTCTACTCAGTCAGTATATATATAAACACAAGGTCCGTGAACCTGATTGTTAAGTAGAGTACTTGCACGATCTCAAAAATCAATATCCAAGATCAATCTAGTCGTATCCAAATAATTCAATCGGAATTCTGCCAAGTGATTAAACTTGTTATCTATCTTTCAATATACGAATTCTACAAGAAACTAGTCTCGTAATCGATTACAATTAAGTGGACGTATCTACTTAGATTGAATACTTACAAATCTATATAAATCCAATTACAAAGATAAAAAATATAATGCGGAAAAGGAAAACACAAGACACAAGTTATTTGTTAACGAGGAAACCACAATAGCAGAAAAACCCTGGGACCTCGTCCAGATTTAACACCATACTGTATTAAGCCGCTACAGACACTAGCCTACTATCATACTTCAGACTGGAATGTAGTTGAGACAAAATCCACCCTCTAAGCGATTCAGTTATAGTCGCGCTCCTTACATATCTTGAACCACATAAGGTTCTGCGCACTTGATTCCCTTAGCTGACGTACTTTAAATCCTAAGAGTTGCTTCAGCCGAAGTGAAGACTTTTGATACTAATCTGCCTCTAACAGATAAGCCTATTTGATTTCCATTTAGATCAAAAAATCAAGGTGTCGAAATATGTTTGCAATAGACAAGCTGTCAAACCCCAAAATCCGGAATTTACGACTCCCGAAGAGCATCCTAGATTTTTAACCACCTCTCAAGAACAATTGTCGAAATATCAACTAAGATCAGTCTTTAGATATCTGTCTTGGGGAATCACAAAGTCTGAGACAAAGAGAACTTTGCGATTACTATCTATCTTGCCTAAAAAAGATTACGAAAACCTTGATAACAGAAAAGCAAGATCAGGATACACGAACTATCAAGGTAAAGATAGTCGGACATGGCTTCACGAATCCCCAAGCGAAGTATTTTAGTCGTAGACCTAAAAGGTCAATAGAGGCGAATCTAGAATCAACTAGGACGCAAAGTGTGAGGGATGATTTTCCCAGTTGACAAACTATATATATAGGTTTGGTTACTGAACCGTGTATAATGACTGTTCAGTTTGGCAAGTTAGCCAAATAACCAAAAGCTATTTGAAATTTATTTAAACACCTAAGAAATTAATCATGATTCACACACATAAGTGTTTAAGTGATCAATGAAGCCTTAAAAGTGTTTAATAGAGTTCTAGCAATGCTAAACATATTAAAATAATAAGTCTTTAAGCATCTGCTAAATATTGTCGGGATAATTGGTACAACGGTTTGCCAACCATATGGCTTGTTCACGAGTCGGGTGCTACTGTTTCGTGAACCGACTTCGCCAAACTTACTAGACTACCGAACTCGGTTGACCACGGTTCGTGAACCGGGTTCGCTAACTGGTAGCTAATTTATCCAACTTATAAAATCAGTTCACCACGGTTCGCCAACCGGGTTCGTGAATTATTCCCAACTGAACATGCGGCTTGCGAACTGGTTCGCCAACCTTCCTGTATTTTTATATCTCAGATATCCTTGGTTTTCAAACTGGTTCGCCAACCTACCTGAGTAGAAATTTCAGCAAGTTCATATTTTTTCTCTTATGATGTTTGAAACTCTCTCAAGTGATATAATCATTTGCATGGGCAATTTTCAATTGATCCACAAGTTAATTCATAAAACTAATATTGTTAAGGACCTTTCAACATCTAATCGCTAAATCATATTTCGATATTTTTCACAATACAAACTTGACTCGAAACATCTTCTTTTTAAATATACTATAAGTCATGTAGTTGCAGGAAATCCTACACTACACCCCTCACAAGAATCTATATAATCAGACCATTTTAGGATGAATAATTGTAATTTTTATTGATTAAACTCTTAAAAATGTTTACAAGATGAAAATGGAAATCAGTTAAAGAATTACAATCGCTCTAAAGTTTCTCTCTCTTAATGACTTGCCCAACACTCGAAAAAGATCTCCCTCCAATTGGCCTTCTCGGCTCTTTATATAGGGTATTACATAATGGATGACAGCTAAGCTGTCCTTTATTTTCGGGAATAACTTGCGAAATATCGCAAGTGTACAAATATATAATCTCGCAACTCTCTTAGATCTCGCTAGGTCTTCATATCTTTCTCGTGTTTTGGCTGTCATCATTCATTGCGTCATTTATATTACTCATCTGCGACACCTTAGCAATGCTGTCGTTTATTGATCTCGCAAGGTATTGATGTCGCGATATTCTGATCCTACATCTTGCCTCTTCTCATGTCTTCTCTGCGAAGAAGAGAATGTCATGAGAACCAGTATTCTGAAATGCCGCAACCATTTGTTTTTCATCAATATTTTCCGACAAGATTCCGTGAATTAGGGATGACTGCTTACACGTGTCTAAAATTTCCCCTTTTACCGGCACATTTAATGCTATCCGGTTACCCTTTTCTTATCTATTTAAGGAGGAGTTCCTTATGAAAGTGTTTCTTTTCTTTTACTTCGTCCTCTTCATCGTCTGCAACTTTTTATTGTTGTTTTTCTTTCTTCTCGCTCTTTGTTCTCATCTCTTTTCTGCTACTGTTTCTATGGAGCCATCAAGGTTTGTTAGTTTTGATGAATTTGATCTTTTTGTTATTGATCTCTCCTATTAAAGTTGTTTTGTTTTGACATTGTTCTTCTTTTAATGATTCCTATGCTGTTTTGTTTCAGTAAGAACAAATCTAACACCAAGTTCACCGTCCTGAACCCTGCTATTCCCCTGGCTTCTCAATCAAAAGTTACCGTTACTAAAATAAAGCCTGCAAATGACAAGGTATTTAAGAAACATCTACTCTTCTAATAACAATATTGTTGCCTCTGTTTCTTATTTAACTTGTAATTCGCATGATGACAAAAATGTTGATAAATCCCCTAAGAAACCTCGCCGTTCTAAGCCTGTTGCATCTTCTATTTCCTTTCCTTCATTCAAGTTCACAACTCCTCCTGCAGTATATTCGCAGGATAAACCATCTTCTCTTGCGATATCTTCGCAGGATAAATCAATTCCCCCTTCGCAGGGATAAACCATCTTCTCTGTGATATCTTTCGCAGATAAATCAATTCCTACTCCTATTCTCGCCGTCTCTCGAAAATGCCACTTGTCGATATTCTGAATTTTCCATCAATGAAGTTCCTCAAGATGGACCCCTTTATACTTTTACCATCAATGCCTCTGTCTCGCCTCCACTCATTAATCTTGGTTTTACCTAAATACCACCCTCCTTGGTTACAAGAATTTGGTGATTGATGTTATACTTTCCATGTTAATTTGAGCATATTTGTGTAATTTTTCGGTAACAACAGTTTGTAAGAAAAGAAAATCAAGTTAAAACCATTTGGGAATGCCTAAGCCTAACTCCCTATTGAATGTGATTTTTAATCCGTCAAGGTTATGGCCGCAAATTTGAAAAGAAACGTAAATTAATATATCTTCCGATCAATGTGTTCTACGGCATGCATCCCATTAAATTTTTTTTATCAGGCTTGGTGATTTTTCTGAAATCTAAAGCACAATTAAAACTTAAACCGTCTCTATTCTTAATTAAAACCTAATCAATTTAAGATAAAAGACCTAATTAATTTATCCCCAAAATCTATACCATGACTAAGATTAAGACTAAGATGTAAGCTTAGGTATTAATAAGATTAAGATGTTGATTTTATACATTGTTGTGTTGGAGTAAATTAAAGGCCGTGGAAATGGTGACGATGGCGGTGGCAGCCATTACAGGGCGATGGTGATACGGGGCATTAGGCGCTAGTTAGAGAAGAAGGTGAGTCTTTACTACCCAATTGATTGGGTGTAAAATTATTAACTTTTTTACTATGAGTGGTAATTAGGAAAAATATGGGTGGTGTTTAGGTAAAACCTTAATCTTCATCAAATTTCTTCTTCGGCATTTCTATGACCAAGGATGATTCAATTCTTCCTTCTTCTCCCATCATTACCTCTTCATCTGGGTCTATCCCTCTTACCAAAGAAAATCTGGAGGGGATGGATATACCCTTCAAAGTTTTATCAGACATCATGAATGATGTCAAGAAGACCTCCGTTGATCCCATCAGGTCTAGCGTTTGCGAGTCTTTGAGTAGATATTTTGGTTCTGACAAAATGTCGCAAATGTCTTTAGAACAAGAAGTTAAGACATTAAAGAATAATCTTCAAAACATTTCGTTGGATCGTGATAATCTTCGCAAGAAGAACGAAGAATTAAAAGGTATTAATTCTCCTCCCCACCTTTTTTTTTTTTTTTTTTTTTTTTTTTAAGACCTTGTTCGCCTTTCAAGCTTTAAACCAGAAATGAAAAATGGAGATATATCAGTTGGAATCTGTCATTAAAGAAACTCGAATGGATAGAGATGTTTGGATGGAGCAATATAACCAGTTAGATAATCTTCATACATACTCTGTTGATCAAATAGATAATCTTACCCAAGAGAATGTTCACTTAGTTCAGAAGCAAGACTCGCTGAATAATGAATTATCTCATCTCTCTTATTCTTTGAATAAATCTAATTTGGAGTTGGAAACCTTATCAGATGAGAATGGAACTCTATCTCAAGAGAAGCGAGTTTTGTTAAACAAGATGGTGATTGCTTCGCAACAGCTTGATATCTGTCAGAAAATATGTAGTGAACAGGGAACAATCTCTCGTTTATTTGAGAAGTAAACTTCAAGAAGTCACTGTTGAGAGGGATAAACTTATCAGGGTAGAACAACTTTAAGTGTGAAAACCAGCCAACTGAAAGACCAATATTCCAAGTTAAAAGAATCCTATTCTCTTGCTAAGGAAAATAACTTGCTTGTTTCCAACGAAAAGAGTTTGCACGCTCGATTAAAAGGTTTGGTTGGAGATAATTTTGACAATGCCATGGATCACTTGGAGAATAGTTGTTTGGCTTTGACCCAACATCTTATTTCGCAAAAGGAAGGTAGTCATAGAAATTGACTGCCTCATCTATTCTTACTTTATCAAGTCTTCAAATCTTTTGTCTATATAACTCCTTTTGTTTTTTGTTTTTGCAGAGTCTGAGAGAGATCTTCGCTCCTCCCTTTCTATTTTGGAGTCTAACTATGCCAAGATTCGCAAGGAGAATGCGTTACTTACTTCTATTCTTGCTAAGTCTCGCGACCGGGCCGAAAGAAGATTAAATTACCTTATTCACTCCAAAGACATCCAGAGTAGAAATCACCAGAAGGCACTCCTTCGCCAATTTCATCTCAAAGCAGAAGTCATCGTGAATAATATACTATTGTCCAAATATCTCGATCCTGTATCTATCGAACCTTTGGAAGTTGAAGAGGATGAAATCCCTAATTTGCCTGATAGTGATTATGAATATGAAAGTGGCGAGGATGTCGCAAATGAAAAGGCCATCCCCTATAATAATGAAGCTGTCAATAATGACCCACGCGAAGGCGGTTCTGGCGAGAATCAACCAACTGGCGGAAATGTGAAAATTGTCGAAGCTGATAAAATTATTGAAGAGTATTTCACATCTCCTGCTGGCGAAAAGAATGATGTAGAGAATTAAACTTCTTTATAATTTTGTATTTTCTAGCTTCTTTATCTTCATAACTTTTTGCATAAGACACTTTTCAATTCCTTCTGAAGTGCACTTTTTGATAAGAAAGATTGAGTCTACTGTTGAACAATTCTCTTATTTCCTCTTACTATCTTATGAATGACTTTTTCTTTTGTGGTTTTGCTTATATTCAAATGATTAAGCAAGTTGTTCTGAATTAATATTTTCAAGTTCAGTCTCGCAAGCTTGTTCGCTTACTCTTTTTGTGTGGTCTTATTTTGCCTTCCTAGTTAAAGGTCTTATTTTGCCACCCCTCATTGTTGCGACAAAATCGCAGGACGTCTGTACACTTTCATGTAAAGACCCATGGATCTTGCCTTATCGTTTTCTTAGTATTATTGCATCTGCAGGATGTTTTCGTTGCGACAATATGACAGGCCTAGAAGTTCTTGCGAATTTAAAGCCCCATGACATTGTCGTCTTGCGACGAAATCGCAGGACGTCTTTACACTTTCATGTAAAGACCTATTAATCTCGTCTTATCCTCGCGTTAGTATTATTGCCTCTTCAGGATCATCGCACAAATATGACAAGCCTAAATTTTCTTGCAAAAATTGAGCCTCATGACATTTGCGTCTTAAGACACTTATCATCTCCCTAATGGAGGGTGCCGCCCTTATCATCTCTCTGGTTGCCCCTTCAAGGAGGCGTACATCGGCCATACAAGACTAGCTCCTCCCATTCGGTCTTAACAACAACCAGTTATTTTCGCAGCCTCTTATCCCTTATACCTATAGGGCTTATGGTTACGAGACTGCACCCGAAGTGGAGTTTTCTTCGGGCCGAGTGCAGCATGTGCCAAGACTTGCCAAGAATGGCCGAGACACTTCAAATGCCCCAGGAACTCTTGGCTCAACCGTGTACCTCGGTGCCTTGGTCATACACTGACTCCTTGGAAGAGACCCTCGGTCGTCCAACCAGGTATAACCTTATATATATAGTTGGAAATCCAAGGTATCTCCCCGGATGGGCTTTATTGACCCCAAATTTCCATGACTCAGGTTCCAAGGGCGGTGTAACCTTTTCCCTGAGCCATGTCAAGAGATACCCCCTTATATGACGCACTTTAGGTCTTACAGTTGCCTCTTGCGAAATATCATTTGCGAACTAGGGTGTACGCCATAAAGGTTCGTCCCGTTTGTATAAATCATTCATTTTTGGTTATCTTTTGTTATTTTGTTTGCGAGATATTCGCACATTCCTTCTTTATTTTATGCAATTTCGGAATCATTCTTTTGCAAAAAACTTTTATATGAATTCATTTCACTTTATACATTCAAGTACTTGCGAGTCTAATCTTTTCCCACAATCTTTTATGGGTAATATCTCTTCAGATATAATCTATTCCATGGTCTATCCAATCTGTGGCCCACATCTTTACCCTCGGGATCCATCAATCTATATGCCCCTGTTCCAACTATCTCCTTAATGATATAAGGTCCATACCATTTTTCGCTAGCTTGCCACCACTTTCTCGCTGATATTCTGGCGTTTCTCTCAATACTAGATCGCCTGGTTGAAATTATCATGTCTTGACACGTTTGTTATATTCTCTGGCTAATCTTCGCTGATAATTCTCCATATGTTGTAGTGCTCTTTCTCTTTTCTCTTCTAATTCATCTAGCTTGATTAAAATGTTACCCGCACTAAGATTTTTCTCCCAAACTTCTTTCTTTGTGGTTGGAATCATAACTTCTGTTGGAAGTACAACTTCAACTCCATACGTTAAACAAAAAGGTGACATTCCCGTAGCTTCTCGCCTGGTTATATTGTAAGCCCATACTGCACTATGCACTTGTTCACAACATGCTCTATTATGTCCTTCTAACTTTTTCTTCAATATGTCTGCGATTATTTTGTTTGTTGTTTCTTCCTGTCCATTAGCCTGCGGGTATAAATGAGTTGATTTCCCACATTTTATCTGAAACGCATTAAGCAACAGTTCTATATTTTGTCCTTCAAACTGTTTCCCATTGTCAGATACCACTGTGCGGGGATTCCAAATCTGCATATAATATTCTCGAATATGAAGGTAAAGATATCTTTATCGTGAATATGTTGTACCGCTTTTATCGCCCATTTTGTGAAATAATCTGTAGCGACAATTAGATATCTTCTCTGCCCTGTTCCTGGTAAAAATGGTCTCACAATGTCTAAACCCCACTTTCCAAAAGGCCATACACTTGTTGAAGAATTTAATGGTGCCCCAGGTGCATGTATTTTCTTTCCGTGCCTTTGGAAATCTTCGCAACGCCTTGATATTTGTTTCACATCCTCATGCATATACGGCCAATAATAGCCTTGCATTTTTGCCTTATGTGCTAAAGATCTTCCGCCACTGTGATTGCCAGCATCCCCACTGTGCAACATCTTTAATATTGTTTCTCCTTCTCTTCGTGTTAAACATCTAAGCGAGGGTCCATTAAAGGATCTTCGGTACAATACCCCACCTCTTAGTTCATAATTTGTTGCACGACTTTTTAATTTGTGTGTCTCTAATCTGTTTCTTGGTGTTTCCCCTTTCATCAGATATGCATGAAGTTCTGTTCTCCAATCTTCATCGCAGAGCATTTGTGTTCCATCTTCTATTAGCATCACATCTGTCTCTTGCTCTTCCTCTTTATTAATTGATGGTGATAGAAGTGTCTGTATTTTTATGCATCTCGCAGCTGGATCCGTCATCATACTTGATATAAAGGCAAAAGCATCTGCGAGTCTATTATCTCTCCTTGATATATGTCTCCATTTTATTTTTGGTATTTGTATTGACAACTCTTCGACAAGTTTCTTGTACTTTTTTCAAAGATGGTTCATTTGTAGTATATTCTTCTTTTATTTGGCGAATAGCTAATTGTGAATCACTGGTGATTTTTACATTTTCCAACTTCATTTCTATTGCGAATCGCAGAGCATGTATTATAGCTTCATATTCGGTTTCATTGTTGGTAGATGCAAACTCCAATCTGAAAGAAAAATCTATTTTATTGCCTTCCCGGCGAAATCAAAATGATCCCAACTCCGTTGCCTTCCCCATTTGACGATCCATCTACCAATATTTCCCCATCTGTTTGGCTCAGTTAACAAATCTTTTGGATCTCCATGGTCTTCTTCTATATCTATCATTTCTTCCTTTGCTTCATCCTCTTCCAAAGGAAACTCTGCTAAAAGTCTCGCATGACTTGTGATTTTGGTGAAGATAGTATTTCATATTTGAGTTTGCAATGACTTAGTTGAGCATTCCATCTCTCAACCCTTCCCGACCTTTTTGAATTTTTCATTACCGACTCAATCGGTACTTTTGTCATTACCTTAACTTGTGTGTGCTTGGAAGTATATGCGAAGTTTAAATGTTGCATAAACTAATGCCAAAATTAATTTTTGAATTTTTGAATAATTCCTCTCTCGCGGCATTGAATGTTTCTCTTTGATGTAATAGATTGGCTTTTCCACTCCTGCGTCTATTCGCAATAATATCGCACTTAGTGCATGCGAGGTTGTCGCAAGGTAGATTAATAATTCTTCCTCTGGTTCTGCTTTTTGTAAAATTGATATATCCATTAGATGTTCTTTTATTCCTTGTAATGCTTTCTCACATTCATCGGTCCATCTAAATTTCGCTCCCCTTTTGAGTATGTTGAAAAAATGCTTACATTTGTCGGATGATCGCGAGATGAATCTTCCTAGCGAAGCTAATAGTCCATTTAACTTCTGCACATCTTTTACCGTTGCTGGTGTTGGCATATCGCGAATCGCTTGTACTTTCTCTGGGTCAACTTGTATTCCTTCTTTTGATACAATGTAACCTAAAAATTTTCCTGATGCAACTCCAAAGGTACATTTTTCTGGATTTACTTTGATGTTGAAATGCCTCATTTGTTCAAAAATTTCCCTCAAATCCTGTACATGGTCTTTTGCTTCTTTACTTTTTATTAACATGTCATCCACATATACCTCTAGTGTTTTGTGTATCCATTTCGCGAACACCTTTTCTACCATCCTTTGATATGTTGCTCCAGCATTTCGCAGTCCAAATGGCATTTTTGTATAACAGTATAATCCTCTTGGAGCGAAGAAAGCAGTGTGTTCTTGGTCTTCTTCTGCAAGTGGAATTTGATTGTAACCTTTGTATCCATCAAGAGATGATATCCTTTCATTTCTGTCATTTGATTCAACCATTTGCGGAATATCTGGCAAAGGAAAGCTATCTTTTGGACAAGCTTTATTTAGATCAGTAAAATCTATGCAAATTCTTATCCCTTTTCTTCTTCTTTGGGACTACAACCATATTTGCTATCCATTCGGGATATTTTGCTTGTCTAATGATTCCTGCGTCTAGCATCTTCTGCAATTCTTCTTCTATTTGAGGATGATATGTTGTTGCGATTTTTCTAATTCTTTGTTTGAATGGTCTTACATTTTTGTCAATCTCCAATTTATGGCACGCTGCTGATGGATCTATTCCAGGCATTTCATCCATATCTCATGCGAAAATGTCTTTGTAATCTCGCAACAAATCAACAGTTCTTCTTTCTTCATCTGCTTCCACCTTAGTCCCAATTTTTAACATCTTGGGTTCTTCTTCAGTTCCGACGTTCACTTCCTTTGTCAATTCCGCTGCAACGTAACTGGCCTTTGGTTCCCCCATAGGCGTTGGTCCTTTCACTTCCTTCGCAAACTCATTCTCTTCTTCCGAGATTTTGCTAGGTATTCCTTTTCCTTGTTTTGCTCTTATCATATAAATTTTAAATTCTTCTTCCTTTTTTGCTGCTTTTGCCATCTTTTTGCGATTTTTTCGCTTTTTCACATGTTCTTCATAATGTTTTACCTCGATTTGATAATACATCCTTCATTCATCAGTATCTCCCTTGATCTCGCCAATCCCATTTGGCATTGGGAATTTTATACATTGATGAAATGTTGAAGCTACAACTTTAATTGCATGTACCCAAGGTCTTCCCAACAACACGTTGTACGGCGATTCCATATCCACTATACATAATGTCACCTGTGTTTCAATTTCTCCTATGAATTCGTAATTTTATCTCCCCTTTAGGCTTTGTTATAGATTTACCGAAACCATGGATATGATATGTTGGGGAAATCATTTCTTCATCTTCGTACCCAAATTTTTTTTGTAAGCATGGTAAAACATGATACTCACTAAACTCCTGTATCCACCAAAGTTCTATTTATCTCCCATTCTTCCACTGCTTTTGTTGGTTCTCCTCCTTCCTTGCGTGCACTTATCGTAATCATTAGTGGTGATGTATGATTTAGATTCTCTCTTGATATCTCGCTTCTTTGTGAATGTTATCTCTGTTTTTCCCAATCTTTCAAAGGCGATGTCTTCTCCATTGTTGCAATCTTCTTTCCTTCAAAATCTCGTTTATGTATTCTTACTACGATATTTTCATGGAATTCATTAATCATTGTTTTTGCAATTAAACTATTCTCCATATTTTCATTACATTCTTTAGTTTTAAACTTCTCTACTTCATTTGATTTAACATTTTGTTTCCTCATTTTCTTGATTTGAATGATTTTAATTATAATCTTTTATCTTCAATCTTCACTCCCTGTTTCTAGAGCCAATATGTAGTTGCAGGAAATCCTACACTACACCCCTCACAAGAATCTATACAATCAGACCATTTTAGGATGAATAATTGTAATTTTTATTGATTAAACTCTTAAAAATGTTTACAGATGAAAATGGAAATCAGTTAAAGAATTACAATCGCTCTAAAGTTTCTCTCTCTTAATGACTTGCCCAACACTCGAAAAAGATCTCCCTCCAATTGGCCTGCTCGGCTCTTTATATAGGGTATTACATAATGGATGAATGACTAATTGTCCTTTATTTTCAGGGAATAACTTGCGAAATATCGCAAGTGTACAAATATATAATCTCGCAACTCTCCTAGATCTCGCTAGGTCTTCATATCTTTCTCGTGTTTTGGCTGTCATCATTCATTGCGTCATTTAAATTACTTATCTGCGACACCTTCGCAATGCTGTCGTTTATTGATCTCGCAAGGTATTGATGTCGCGATATTTTGATCCTACAAGTCATACGACATAGTCCCAATACATATAATGATGGTAAAGTGATGTTTTGGGGTAAAAGCGGATTCTATTTATTTTTGGTAAATTTGGGTGTGTTGATGAAAGCGAATTCAAACCTAAACAAATGCACTTTGCATGGGAGTACTTTTAGATTCGAGAGATCAATCTGCAAGACTCGGCCTAAACCAAGAAATGGTCGTTCAGATTCAATTCGGTCACAAAGTGAAGGAGAAGGGTTGATCTTAGGGAGGAAGCGAAGAAGGTGTTTGAGATCAGAATGTTGAGTTATGAAGGTGTGGCTGTTTTATGACTTGTATCAGAATATGGTTTCTGGATACTTGTGTTGATAACACTTGTTTTTTGAAATAGGTTGAAAACGGATTTATATAAGTCATTGAGCGCACCCTGGTCTCATAGGAAGTGGGGGAATTTAAGTAATGGAGAAGTGCGGAAGGTGGTGATCATCGTGTTTCCGTTATGAGTGAAGACTGGTCACACTTTCACCCACTACTCTCATTACTGTTAACCGTCCGTTTTTCCTGACACTTTCTCGTAATGGGCGCGTTGTACGCCGCACGGTGTAAACCGCCAGACCAATACCCCAGTGAGCATCCCCCAGTTTGTGACATGTTTGATGTCTTGAGTGAATGGGTCAAGTCGTGAGACTCGCCGCTAAAATCAACACATAGTGCTTTTAGGTTAAATAATAAGTTATTTGTGAAATCAATATTTGTATAACATCGCTTATAATCAATGTATATAAAGCATCGCTTTCAAACAAGCAGCTGAAAAGTAATCGATGTGTAGAAAACATCGTTGTTTTAGAGCTCGTTCAAGTTAGTCACGAGTTGAACGTCTTAGAAAAGGGAGCGTGACCGGCTACCTTTGGGTGATCGCTTGGGATCCCTACGGGTAAGCTACTGCTTGGTCGATCGCTCTCTGTGGGAGAGGGGTGGCCGGTGATCACAATGCTACCCTGCTGGCCTCCTGAAAACAAATCTATACCATCCAACTAGGCTAGCAAAGTTGGATGGACGAGATGATTTTTGGCAGTTGCATAGTGCCGTAGATGTAATTTTAGGGTTTAGGAGCCGTGCGGCCAACCCTCTTTTGGGCGATCAATTTAAAGCATTGAGCGCTAGTTTGAGCAGGCCGGTCGGCCATGCGTAAAGGTGGGTCGACGGTGATCACGTTGACACCTTCGGGGTTGCCTGAAATCTAATCTAAACCTCTCAATTTGGCCGGCGAAGATGGACGGTTGTGATCAATTTGTGACATTAGTGTGTTGCCCCAACACAACTTAGGGTTTTCAAAATCAGCGTGTTCACCCTACTTTGTGCTAACGATTGAATGCGCTCTTGGCTTGCTATGAACAAGTTGATCGACCAAGGACGGAGTTGGGCCGTCGGTGAACATGCCAGTACCCTTTTGATCATTAGAAAGAGGATCTAGGCCGTCCAACTAGGCTAGCTAAGTTGGGCGGTCGTGATGTCTTTGAGACCGTTTTGGTCGGTCTTAGCTCGTTTGAGCTATTTTTCAACAGCGCAATCACCCATGTTAGGGTTAGCGTTCAACGGTGTAGCGGACGAGCTAAAGGAATTTCGACCGGTCGGGATGTTAGTGGGACCGCCGGTGTTTATCATTATGATCACCTAGTTCCGTTAGGAGTAGGCTAGGCTGGTTGAATTGCGTGGCCAAATCGTGTGGCCGTGATCATTTTTAAGACTGATATGGATAGTCTAGATTTTCCTTAAGGAATTTAAATATGTTCGATCGCGCTAACTTTTAATTAAAAAGTGTGTAAACACACTGATCTCTTTGTCAGAGAGTGGTGTAGCCTGCGCGAGTGTTTTCATGTAGGTCTCAATGTTGATATTTCGGGAGATTCATGCTACTCCATTGCGACTGAACATTAATCGTCATGTCATGCCAATATCGAGTTCGGTACTGGGAACATAGCATAGGAAAATACCGGAAGGCTCCGGCATTAGTGATTAATGCAGCTAGTAGCTTAAAAACTCATTAGGCTCTATACTAGTGAACAATTCATCTAGGATATTGAGTTTCAATATAATATGAAGAGAGACATAGGCACTCATCAGATTCTGATACATTCTCCAAATTCCCTGCGAAATATAGATATATCAAGGTCTACTACTTCTGATGCGGGTCAGGTACACAGACTTTTACAGTTTTCGCCCTAAGCTAAAAAACCACCATCAACAAGTGAGTAAAATTGAATGGTTCAGTCTTCACATATACCGATATAGAAGTTCTCCAAATGTTTTCGGCGATCTTCGGTCTTCTAGGGTGGTCTCTGATACTCAACTACAATTCTAACCAATACGAAACTTGACTTAGTATACTAGAAATCAAGATATAGTTTTGATCACCTAACATTGGAAGTAAGCTTGAGATTGCAAAACTTGTGGGTTCAACGTAGCAATGCTCTGACAAATTACTAAGGCCTATTCCTATGCACATGTCAAACATCATGATTTTCCAGTTTTGCACCCATTATGGGTATGTCAAAGTGGCAAACATATATGTCAAAGTGTCAAAAATACCACATAGGCATACAAGATAAACTTTCTACCGAGCAATAGAAGGTCCATCACTCGACGTCCATCCTATCGCTCGAGGTTCATACAAAAGCCAACACTCGTCAGTTTGATTAACATTCAACAACTTATCATCCAAGGGCTACAATTTCCCCCTCTATAAATACCAAACTTCAAAATCATTTCAACTCACATTAGAGTTTTTAAACCCTCTATAATTTCTTTATCTCTCTATAATTTCTTTATCCCTCTATAATTTCATAATTTCTCAATATTATTTTAATTTAAAACAAGATAAACTAATCACACCTTCTCTACACTCCTTACTTTCTTGTAATATGGATTCTCAATCTCAATCCAAAGGCAAAACAAACAAAGTTTGGGGTGCAAAGTTCAATATCACACAAGATTAATGTATTTATCGTAATTAGGTTTATTTTACCCAAGATTGTATCGATGGTGCACAGCAACATGGTAACACCATGTGGGAAAATGATGCGTGTCGTAGGTGCAATCAAATTAATCAATGTTTCCACTCAATTAAAAATAATATAATGGAAGTCAAGTTCGTTCCCACGAGGAGCAAGAGATCTTAGTTGTAAAAGTTGTCACGAAAGGTGGGTGTAAAAAGCAAAAGAAAATAAACAAAGCAATTAAAAGATAAAGTTGAAAGCAATAAGAGAGACAAGATCAAGGAATCCTTCTTCGTTACGAAACAATGATTAAAGTTATGTTCTCTTCTACTTGTTATTAGTCACAGATTATCACCAACCGTAGGATAGCAGGTGTACGCTTAGCTAGCCCCAAAATCCCTAATTTCGAGTAACAGGTCCGCTTAGTTATGATTCTATTCAAAAGAACCACCTTGAGGTCCGCTTAAAACAAGATGTAATTCCAGGAATGCATTAAGATTTATGAATTTAGGTTTAGTACTAGTAGTTAAACTCGGTTCGCTTGGTCCACTTTCTAGCGTTGTTTCTACACACAATTGCTCCACGGAATCCCTCCGCAAGGTCTCGTGTTTGCTACTTATGTAAAGAGTTAAGAAACGATTACTTATCTCCTAACTTTCACTAGCTTTAGATTAAACTAACAAATCAATTTAGCATGCATTCTAAACAATCTATCAATCAATCATGAATGTCTTTAAGATCATTCCTATTAGTAAAAACAAACGATAATCATGTGAAAAACCTCAAGATAGGAAATCAACCATATTATCGAGGATGAGATTACTTACTTACCTTCACATCCGATCGCCAATTATGATAACACCACTCGACGGCATCCAATAGAAACGTCTTCCGCTCCTCGTCTTGATCTTCTTGGTCTTCGTCTTCGGTTTCAACTATTGATGATAAACCCTCGAATTTCATAAATCTTTAACAATTTGTAACTCTTTTCCTTAAAAATCCTTGTCGCTTGAAACTTCCTTATAGATTTTCCTTCCCCACGGCTCATTAACAAAACAAATATTTCTCTTGTTTTTTTTTCTTCTTCTCTTTTTTTTTTTTTTTTTTTCTTTTCATCTTCTTTTTTTTTTTTTTTTTCAATTTTTTTTTTTTTTTTTTTTTTTTTTTTTAAAATACAAGAGAAATTAAATACAAAATAAACCATGGCCGTGGAAGAAGTATTTTACCGCTTGATTCTTCACAACTTGTATCATCTTGAAATCATAAACTTCAAAAAATTCTCACCTTTTTAATTTTCTTCGCTCTCATGAATAAGTCTTCATACTTGAATATAAAATTACCTCATTGTAGTGTAAGTCTTCAACATATATGTGAAATCCGCTCATTTGTATGTTGCTTTACTTGAATTTGAAATTTGCTCTTTTTCTCGTTCTGTTGCTTATAAACCTTAAACTTTTCCAACTTTCCTTGTAGATTTTGATGTTGCTCCTTGTTGATGATGAATGTGTTTCTATGGATCCGTTGTTGTCGAGAGAGAGAATGGTGCTAACTGCAAATCGAACTAAAAGAAGGAAGCTTTCATCCATGGACGTCACCCTCATGATTGACAAAATTAGCACTCAAGAGATCAAAGAGTAGTGCTTCTATTGGTGGGAGGTTGGGTAGCTCACCATTCTACCCGAATTTACTTACGGTGACACACACTCAAAGAAGCTCTTTAGTAGATGGAAAATTTCTGGTCGGTGCCTCACATGATATGAATACGGGTAGTCTCCACTAATGATTGATCAGCAACTCTAATAACGCATTTCTCCTCGCACCAAATTCGCATCACCTATGCATGATTAAATCCATTATTTAACACTCAAACAAACAAGAAATCCGAATGTAATTCTCTAACATTTCCAAGTTCAATTATGTCGGTCAAAATCTCTATGTAAACATACCTAGAAGTATGCTAGTGACTCTAAAATCTTTAAAAGTTGGAATTTTTAAGTAAAACTTTTTTTTTTTTTTCAAAATTTTTTTAATTTTTTTGAAATTTTTGTTTTAAAAACATGCTTTTAACCACTCCCCCACACTTAAACCTTACATTGTCCTCAATGTAATTGAATCCTCCTAGTAAAGTCAAGGTGGGAAATTTTAACATGATAAGAAACAAGAAAAGAAATAACAAAAAGCAAAAAGATAAGAAATACAAACCTATGGGTTGCCTCCCATTAAGCGCTTGTTTTAAAGTCGACGGCCCGACTTGGCTCTTGCAAGATTCATTCCCCATATACTAACTATCGGAAAATTTGAGGATCCACCCATAATACCTGTTTTGAAAACAATAACTCCATACAAATATTAGCACAAGAAAACAATAGTGAAATTATCGCTCGATAGAAATTTCCCCCACACTTATTCTCGTCCACACTGGAAGTGTATAAAGAACATAGAATTTGGGAATTTCCATGTATTCCTCTTGGCAAACCCGCATAGTGTTAGCATCAAGTGTTTCCAATGGTGGATATCTAGAAACAAAATCATCCAAAAATACTTTGAAGCACATACATTCAAACCAATAAGAGGTGAAGAGAAGAATCAATAGGCAAAGGGTTAGACAAACCGTGCACAATCTCTTGTATTATAGAATCCTCTTCATCCTTAAAAATTCGAGTGAATTACTTACCTCTTGTATATCGTGGTCCTCTATTAAACCTTGCAACCATTCTTCGTCGTTTTCTACCTTAACCAAAGTCTAAGCATCATTAAAATCATTCGCAAGTTCAATTGGGTCTTCCACAAAATCAATGAATGTGGTTTCATCCTCTAGCATCATCTCTTCAACATTCTCATCATCGGAATCGGGCCATTCACTAAAATGATTCTAAATTTCAGTATAGATTGTAAGATCTTCTTGTGGTGTTACTCCGTTTATAACAATAGGTAAGTCACACCCAATCTCCTCCTTTTGAATAGGTGAAGGATCTTTATTATGATCCGGAGTTGGAATAACTTCCTCATTGTTGCAACGTTCATACACTTCCCGCGGACTCCATCTTTCCCTAAGAAATTTTTTCCAAGCACTAAGTGCATCTTCCTCAAGCTCTACCTCTTGAATAGGTGATTGATCATTATTAAGATCAAGGCTCGAGTAATCTACACTAGCGTCATCAAAAGTCTCCAAAGGTTGGTCCTTTTCAACACAATCATCTTCACTTTAGGACTCACCATAATAAGAATCTTCATCGGTTTCATAACCTTTATCCCGACGTCGTTTAAGTTCCATATGAATAGTCCTACTAATTTCTGCGACAAGCTCTTCCGAGTCTCCATCATCTTCCAATTTGTATAATTTCTGTGCAAGTTTCCCGACGTTCACACGCTTACCACCGTTAGACGGCATCTCCTCTTTTGGAAAAAGTGAAGGAAAAACACGATGAAGAGGAGTATATTCCAAATTCTCTGTCGCACATTACTAGAAAACAAATTGTTAGATGCATAACTATCCTTCCATCCATGTGATTGTCCACTTACATACCCGTCATAAGGTTGTTGATATGTATGAGAATATCCATAAGGTTCTGTAGAAAATTTATCATAGCCAAAATATTGGTTTTGATTGTATCCTAAGGATGGTTGGAAGCGTCATAATGTTGAGGTTGAAAACCGTATTGATTGTTGTAATATGCTTGCTCTTGTCCACGTACATGGAAAACCGATACCCGAAATAAGATTCAAAAACCAAGTTAGATACGGAATAGAATCCAACAAAGCAAGAATAAAGCAAAAAAAAATAAAAACTAAAATCGCCGTTGCTCCTAAGGTAGCGCCAAAATTTGATGCGTGTCGTAGGTGCAATCAAATTAATCAATACTTTTCCACTCAATTAAAAATAATATAATGGAAGTCAAGTTCGATCCCACGAGGAGCAAGAGATTTAGTTGTAAAAGTTGTCACGAAAGGGGGTGTAAAAAGCAAAAGAAAATAAACAAAGCAATTAAAAGATAAAGTTGAAAGCAATAAGAGAGACAAGATCAAGGAATCCTTCTTCGTTACGAAACAATGATTAAAGTTATGTTCTCTTCTACTTGTTATTAGTCATGATTATCACCAACCGTAGGTAGCAGTACGCTTATCTAGCCCCAAAATCCCTAATTTCACCGAGTAAAAGTCCGCTTAGTTAGGATTCTAATCAAAAGAACCACCTTGAGGAATTAGCTCAACCAAGATGTAATTGGCTCATGCATTAAGATTTATGAATTTAGGTTTATACTAGTAGTTAAACTCTTAGCTCAATGGTCCACTTTCTAGCGTTGTTTCTACACACAATTGCTCCACGGAATCCCTCCGCAAGGTCTCGTGTTTGCTACTTATGTAAAGAGTCAAGAAACGATTACTTATCTCCTAACTTTCACTAGCTTTAGATTAAATTAACAAATCAATTTAGCATGCATTCTAAACAATCTATCAATCAATCATGAATGTCTTTAAGATCATTCCTATTAGTAAAAACAAACGATAATCATGTGAAAAACCTCAAGATAGAATTAAAAACAAAAACTCAAATCATATGTTAAGAACTAGGAATTCATCCTCAATCAATAAATTAACTACTCATGTTAAAGAATTCACACAAAGAATAAGAAAAGAAAAGTGTGTGAAGATGTGAGGTGTGTGTAAAGAGTAGAAGTTGTAGAAAACTTCTCTATTTATAGGCTTCAATATTCTCCAAATCTTCTAAGGAGTAGAATCCTTTTCCTTTTGCAATTCAATTTCCAATTCCAAGCTTTTCTCAACTCTTCCACCTTCTCTTTCCAAATTTGAGTCCAATTCTCCATCCAATTCCTAGCCCAAGTCTTCACACCCATGAGAGAAGTCCATAGAAAATTCTGGAATTTTTGGCTCGCCGGAAAACTGGGATTATGGCCGGAATCCGGCCGGAATAAGTCGCCGCCGGCCACCTGGAAATTTTGTCCGTCGGGAGAATATTCGACGGAATATTCCGTCAGTCCACCGTTAGGACTAACGGTCAAATGGGTCAACCGTCAGTCAACTGTTAGTCAGCGGGTCAAGTCAGATGAGGGAGTCGGCTATGAGTCGATCCATCGAGTAGTCTTAATCAGTGAGTCACATGAGTGGATCGGATTGAATCGCCGATTTCGAGTTGATTCGCGTAACCGAACTCCCGCCTAGGCCATTGCATGCTTGCATGAGCCAAGCATCTCTCATGAAGCAATCCATGCTCTTCCCACCCACAATGGCTATCTTGCAAACTCCTTAATCTCTGTCTCTGCCATCCACCAATTTACAACCAAAACCATCATTCATCATCACTGCAGCACCACTCAAGCCTCCGGTCCGCTGGACTCCACTTGAACTTTCCCTCGCAATGCACAACTCATATAGTCCATTCAATCATAACCCGCAACTTCCTTGCACACCCATCCCCGGCTTCAAAATACAACAAAGCAAACACTTTGTAGCTTCAAGCCATCTCACTCAAGGCCACGAGTTCTATCCAATCCATTGCTTCAATGCCACAAGTTTCTCCCGCCGGTTGCACATCTCAGCCTTTGTACTCTCTCTTGATTCCACCGCATCAGCTCATTGCATCACACTAAACTGCAGCCTTCAATTGCATCCACCGAGCTCCACCGGGTGCATCTTCCAAAGCCAACAACAACAAGCACCCCTGTCATGCCATCCCGCATTCTTACCAATTCCTTAGTCTTGCAAGCATCATCGCCTCGCCTACTTCAATCTTCCACATCAACCACCGGTACCACTCCAGTGCCTCATAGCAAGTCTCATTCAACCAACCGCAAGACCAACTCGTAATGAACAACCACCAACACAACCAACAAGAGTCTCCTCCTAAGAACCACCAACACATTCCTAGCCTTCATCAAACCAATTTGAACCACTACCTAGCCATCTCTCGCAATTGCAGTGCTTCATCATTACCATCTGTGTTGCACAAATTCCATCTCAATCAAAGCGCCCAATCTAACCACCATCTTGATTTCTTCCTCTTGACAATCAACAACGCCCGATCTCACATCGAGTTTAAATTGCACCAACAACGAATTCTTGAACTTTCCCAGTTAATCGTTCATCCTCAATTCAAACGGCAACAGATCCCATTCTTCCCTGAGCTTCAACCTAACCGAACCCATCATTCTGCTTCTCCTGAGACTTCTTTCTTCCAATCGATCTGTTCTCTCAATTCATCACCCATTTGCATCGAACCCTTATCTCTCTCGATCGATCTACTGAGATCAATATCAACATTTCGAATCCAACGAATCAATCACGGATTTCTCAAATCGGGCAGAGCAGCAGCAGCCTAGGGTCTTCTTCATTTCAGTGTAGAGAATGATTGATAAGAAAAAGAACCCTTTCTCGATTTTAGGTTTAGGTTAAATGGGGCGGGTATGGATCCGGGTATGGGTATGGGTCTACGGGTTTAGGGTGTGGATGGATTCGACACCCACCATTAGTACACCCAAAATGTGCTATTTTCACGCCCTTCTTTTGGATAAGGGACACCTCTTTGACCTCCCCTTAACCTTGGCTGGGCTCCATATAGTATTCCCTCCTTTGTGAAATGACAATTTTACCCTTTTGCTCAAATTGAGTGATTTCTTCTTCTTTTCCTCCGTGCGACTCCAAAGTAGCTATAAAACTCAAAACAAGCGTAAAATACATAATTTACAAGAAAAATAGCAAAGAAAGCATAAACTACTAGATAGTAAATTAGGTGTATTCTACACCTATCAAATTCCCCACACTTAGACTTTGCTAGTCCTCGAGCAAATCAAACTAAAAACTCACAACTTCAAAGCGCTCAAGCGTCCCAAGCATCCAAAGAGTTATGAGGACATAGAGTTTCGCATTCTAGTAATAAGAAGTTAGAAATACTAAAGAACATATTCTCATTCTTAAATGTTGAGTGAGAAATAACCACACCATAATGAGAGAATGCGTGTTTGAGAAACTATCAATAAGCATTTCGCCTCGACTTCGCCTCACCAAATGGATTTTATGATAATTGCACTCAAAAAAGACAGCTTTTTTATGGTTCTCACATGTGTGCGGTAGGAATGAAGAGAGAAATCCTGCAACACGTTGAATGGTGGGAAGGACAACTTCCGAAATATTTTTAAAAACCCACATCTTTTAATATTTTGAAAAACCATTTTTCTAACGATCTCTACGAAAGGAAATCAACCATATTATCGAGGATGAGATTACTTACTTACCTTCACATCCGATCGCCAATTATGATAACACCACTCTCACGGCATCCAATAGAAACGTCTTCCGCTCCTCGTCTTGATCTTCTTGGTCTTCGTCTTCGGTTTCAACTATTGATGATAAACCCTTGAATTTCATAAATCCTTAACAATTTGTAACTTTTTACCTTAAAATCCTTGTCGCTTGAAACTTCCTTATAAATTTTCCTTCCCCACGGCTCATTAACAAAAAAAATATTTCTCTTTTTTTTTTTTCTTCTCTTTTTTTTTTTTTTTTTTTTTTTCTTTTCATCTTTTTTTTTTTTTTTTTTTTTTTTTTTTTTTTTTTTTTTTTTGAAATACAAGAGAAATTAAATACAAAATAAACCATGGCCGTGGAAGAAGTATTTTACCGCTTGATTCTTCACAACTTGTATCATCTTGAAATCATAAACTTCAAAAATTCTCACCTTTTAATTTTCTTCGCTCTCATGAATAAGTCTTCATACTTGAATATAAAATTACCTCATTGTAGTGTAAGTCTTCAACATATATGTAAAATCCGCTCATTTGTATGTTGCTTTACTTGAATTTGAAATTTGCTCTTTTTCTCGTTTTGTTGCTTGTAAACCTTAAACTTTTCCAAACCTTAAACTTAAGCTCTTTAGTTTCTATGGAGATGGAAAATTGCTAACTGCAAATCGAACTACAAGAAGGAAGCTTTCATCCATGATCATGATTGACAAAATTAGCACTCAAGAGATCAAAGAGTAGTGCTTCTATTGGTGGGAGGTGGGTAGCTCACCATTCTAATGATTGAAAGCTCTTTAGTAGATGGAAAACGGTGCCTCAATGATATGAATATGGGTAGTCTCCACCAACTCGCACACAAATTCGCATCACCGGCATGATTAAATCCATTATTTAACACTCAAACAAACAAGAAATCCGAATGTAGTTCTCTAACATTTCCAAGTTCAATTATGTCGGTCAAAATCTCTATGTAAACATACCTAGAAGTATGCTAGTGACTCTAAAATCTTTAAAAGTTGGAATTTTTAAGTAAAACTTTTTTTTTTTTTTTTCAAAATTTTTAATTTTTTTTTGTAATTTTTGTTTTAAAAACATGCTTAACCACTCCCCCACACTTAAACCTTACATTGTCCTCAATGTAATTGAATCCTCCTAGTAAAGTCAAGGTGGGAAATTTTAACATGATAAGAAACAAGAAAAAGAAATAACAAAAAGCAAAAGCAAAAAGATAAGAAATACAAATCCTATGGGTTGCCTCCCATTAAGCGCTTGTTTTAAAGTCGACGGCCCGACTTGGCTCTTGTAAGATTCATTCCCCATATACTAACAATCGGAAAATTTGAGGATCCACCCATAATACCTGTTTTGAAAATAATAACTCCATACAAATATTAGCACAAGAAAACAATAGTGAAATTATCGCTCGATAGAAATTTCCCCCACACTTATTCTCGTCCACACTCGGAAGTGTATAAAGAACATAGAATTTGGGAATTTCCATGTATTCCTCTTGGCAAACCTGCATAGTGTTAGCATCAAGTGTTTCCAATGGTGGATATCTAGAAACAAAATCATCCAAAAATACTTTGAAGCACATACATTCAAACCAATAAGAGGTAAAGGAGAAGAATCAATAGGCAAAGGGTTAGACAAACCTTGCACAATCTCTTGTATTATAGAATCCTCTTCATCCTTAAAAATTCGAGTGAATTACTTACCTCTTGTATATCGTGGTCATCTATTAAACCTTGCAACCATTCTTCGTCGTTTTCTACCTTAACCAAAGTCTCGGCATCATTAAAATCATTCGCAAGTTCAATTGGGTCTTCCACAAAATCAATGAATGTGGTTTCATCCTCTAGCATCATCTCTTCAACATTCTCATCATCGGAATCGGGCCATTCACTAAAATGATTCTTCGGTATAGATTGTAAGATCTTCTTGTGCGGGTGTTACTCCGTTTATAACAATAGGTAAGTCACACCCAATCTCCTCCTTTTGAATAGGTGAAGGATCTTTATTATGATCCGGAGTTGGAATAACTTCCTCATTGTTGCAACACTCATACACTTCCGGACTCCCATCTTTCCCTAAGAAATTTTTTCCAAGCAATAAATGCATCTTCCTCAAGCTCTACCTCTTGAATAGGTGATTGATCATTATTAAGATCAAGGCTCGAGTAATCTACACTAGCGTCATCAAAAGTCTCCAAAGGTTGGTCCTTTTCAACACAATCATCTTCACTTAGGACTCACCATAATAAGAATCTTCAAAGGTTTGTTAACCTTTATGTTCGTTTAAGTTCCATTGAATAGTCCTACTAATTTTCAAGCTTTGAGTCTCCATCATCTTGATTTTGTATAATTTATGTGCAAGTTTCCCGACGTTCACACGCTTAATCATGCATCTCCTCTTTTGGAAAAAGTGAAGGAAAACACGATGAAGAGGAGTATATTCCAAATTCTCTGTCTGCAAAACTAGAAACAAATTGTTAAACAAAACTATCCTTCCATCCATGTGATTGTCCACTTACATACCCGTCATAAGGTTGTTGATATGTATGAGAATATCCATAAGGTTCTGTAGAAAATTTGATCATAGCCAAAATATTGGTTTTGATTGTATCCTAAGGATGGTTGGAAGTTGTCATAATGTTGAGGTTGAAAACCGTATTGATTGTTGTAATATGCTTGCTCTTGTCCACCGTACATGGAAAACCGATACCTGAAATAAGATTCAAAAACCAAGTTAGATACTAATAGAATCCAACAAAGCAAGAATAAAGCAAAAAGAAAAATAAAAAAAACTAAAATCATCCGTTGCTCCCCTAAGCAATGCGCGCCAAAATTTGATGCGTGTCGTAAGGTGCAATCAAATTAATCAATGTTTCCACTCAATTAAAAATAATATAATGGAAGTCAAGTTCGATCCCACGAGGAGCAAGAGATCTTAGTTGTAAAAGTTGTCACGAAAGGTGGGTGTAAAAAGCAAAAGAAAATAAACAAAGCAATTAAAAGATAAAGTTGAAAGCAATAAGAGAGACAAGATCAAGGAATCCTTCTTCGTTACGAAACAATGATTAAAGTTATGTTCTCTTATACTTGTTATTAGTCACTGATTATCACCAACCGTAGGATAAAGCAGTAGTACGCTTAGCTAAGCCCCAAAATCCCTAATTTCACCGGACACGGAAGTTCTCGACTTAGTTAGGATTCTAATCAAAAGAACCACCTTGAATTAGCTCAACCAAGATGTAATTGGCTAATGCATTAAGTTTTATGAATTTAGGTTGATATTAGTAGTTAAACTCTTAGCTCGCTTGGTCCACTTTCTAGCGTTGTTTCTACACACAATTGCTCCACGGAATCCCTCCGCAAGGTCTCGTGTTTGCTACTTATGTAAAGAGTCAAGAAACGATTACTTATCTCCTAACTTTCACTAGCTTTAGATCAAATTAACAAATCAATTTAGCATGCATTCTAAACAATCTATCAATCAATCATGAATGTCTTTAAGATCATTCCTATTAGTAAAAACAAACGATAATCATGTGAAAAACTTCAAGATAGAATTAAAAAAACAAAAACTTAAATCATATGTTAAGAACTAGGAATTCATCCTCAATCAATAAATTAACTACTCATGTTAAAGAGTTCACACAAAGAATAAGAAAAGAAAAGTGTTGTGTGAAGTGTAGAGAGGTGTAAAAGATGTGTAGAAGTTGTAGAAAACTTCTCTATTTATAGGCTTCAATATTCTCCAAATCTTCTAAGGAGTAGAATCCTTTTCCTTTTGCAATTCAATTTCCAATTCCAAGCTTTTCTCAACTCTTCCACCTTCTCTTTCCAAATTTGAGTCCAATTCTCCATCCAATTCCTAGCCCAAGTCTTCACACCCATGAGAGAAGTCCATAGAAAATTCTGGAATTTTTGGCTCGCGGAAAAGCGGGATTATGGTTTAATTGTAGGAATAAGTCGCCGCCGGCCACCTGGAAATTTTGTCCGTCGGGAGAATATTCGACGGAATATTCCGTCAGTCCACCGTTAGGACTAACGGTCAAATGGGTCAACCGTCAGTCAACTGTTAGTCAGCGGGTCAAGTCAGATGAGGGAGTCAGCTATGAGTCAGTCACTGAGTAGTCTTAATCAGCTGAGTCACTGAGCTGGATCGGATTGAATCGCCGATTTCGAGTTGATTCGCGTAATCGAACTCCGGCCTAGGCCATTGCACACGACTTGCACAGGCCAAGCATCTCGCCCGGCCAATCCATGCTCTTCCCAGCCCACAATGGCTATCTTGCAAACTCCTTAATCTCTCGTCTCTCGCCATCCACCAATTTACAACCAAAACCATCATTCATCATCACTGCAGCACCCGACTCAAGCCTCCAAATCTGCGGACTCCACTTGAACTTTCCCCGCAATGCACAACTCATATAGTCCATTCAATCATAACCCGCAACTTCCTTGCACACCCATCCTCGGCTTCAAAATCCAACGACAAACACTCTGTAGCTTGACATCTCACTCAGACACAGTTCTATCCAATCCATTGCTTCAATGCCACAAGTTTCTCCCGCCGGTTGCACATCTCGCCTTTGTACTCTCTCTTGATTCCACTTTGCATCGACTCATTGCATCACACTAAACTGCAGCCTTCAATTGCATCCACTGAGCTCCAACTGGTGCATCTTCCGTGCCAACAACAACAACACCCTGTCATGCCATCCCGCATTCTTACCAATTCCTTAGTCTTGCAAAGATCGCTCCGCCTACTTCAATCTTCCACATCAACCACCAGTACCACTCCAGCTGCCTCATAGCAAGTCTCATTCAACCAACTGCAAGACCAACTCTGTAATGAACAACCACCAACACAACCAACAAGAGTCTCCTCCTAGCCCTGAACCACCAACACATTACAGCTGCAGCTTCATCAAACCAATTTGAACCACTACCTAGCCATCTCTGCAATTGCCAGGCTTCATCATTACCATCTGTGTTGCACAAATTCCATCTCGACACTCTGAATCAAGAGCAGACCCAATCCACCAGAACCACCATCTTCGATTTCTTCCTCTTGACAATCAACAACGCCCGATCTCACATCTGAGTTTAAATTGCACCAACAGCTGTTACTGAACTTTCCCAGTTAATCGTTCATCCTCAATTCAAACGGCAACAGATCCCATTCTTCCCTGAGCTTCAACCTAACCGAACCCATCATTCTGCTTCTCCTGAGACTTCTTTCTTCCAATCGATCTGTTCTTTCAATTCATCACCCATTTGCATCGAACCCTTATCTCTCTCGATCGATCTACTGAGATCAATATCAACATTTCGAATCCAACGAATCAATCACGGATTTCTCAATTCGGGCAGAGCAGCAGCAGCCTAGGGTCTTCTTCATTTCGGTGTAGAGAATGATTGATAAGAAAAAGAACCCTTTCTCGATTTTAGGTTTAGATTAAATGGGGCGGGTATGGATCCGGGTATGGGTATGGGTCTACGGGTTTAGGGTGTGGATGGATTCAGACACCCACCATAAGTACACCCAAAATGTGCTATTTTCACTCCCTTCTTTTGGATAAGGGACACCTCTTTGACCTCCCCTTAACCTTGGCTAGGCTCCATATAGTATTTCTCCTCCTTGTGAAATGACAATTTTACCCTTTTGGCTCAAATTGAGTGATTTCTTCTTCTTTTCCTCCGTGCGACTCCAAAGTAACTATAAAACTCAAAACAAGCGTAAAATACATAATTTACAAGAAAAATAGCAAAGAAAGCATAAACTACTAGATAGTAAATTAGGTGTATTCTACACCTATCAGAAAACATATGTTTGAGATATCAAGAGAAAACCATGCGAATGGTTTGACACAAGCTTCATTACGATTAATAAGGAAGTCTCCTCTTATGTTGCTACGATTATGGAAGCCAAGAGAGGCCAGGCCGGGAGAGCGGTCTTGTGGATGTTGATGTTGAAAGATAGTGTCTTACAGATTGGAAACGTAAGCATGAAAAAAAAAACCAATTTAAAAGTTATTATCATATTTTGAAGGTGTTCAACAAATAGAATCCAGACGTGTTAGCAGCTAATCAACAAGTTCCTGTAAAGTCACCATATAATTCTTCTCTCTCAATACCAAATTCTTACCATTTTCACCAGGTCCATCGAATTCTTCACTAGAGACCCCAATAAACCCAGATGTAAATTTCGTTCTTAATAATGATGATGCTAATAAAAAACTTCCGGGAAGAAATAAAGCAAGACTAGCTAAAAAATTAGCTCAAGAAGGGGGAAGCTACGATGATTTTAATGTGGTGGAGTTTATGGAACATCATAAGACCGTCGAGAAGCAAAAAACGGTTGACAGAAAATTACAAAACAGGGAGACCAAAAAAAGTCGCCTTTCTCAAAATAAATTTTTGAATGACTATGACAAGCATAACATTCTTCAAGATGACACTTCAATTATGAACCTCCGGTGAAAACATGTGTGGCAAATCGAATTTGACAGGCTTCAAGCACAGATTGAACAACAAGTTTGATTTAATAACAACCAAGCTGGTGATGATGATGAGGATGAGTTCGATGATAAGTTCGACGTAGTAGTACCTCTAGATAACTGATGTATTAATTTAAGTTTTAATCTGAAATGTTGAATTCTAATTTGAAATGTTGTTGCACTATTTAATATTAATATTAATTTGAAAATAAAAGTTGCTTAATTTGAAATATTGTTGCATTCTACCTAATAATAAGTTTAACTCATTAACTTAATATTGAATAAACAAACTACAAACAAATTGCAATTAAATATTTAAACTGATACATATACATAAAATAAAACTTAATAATTACGCGCCGGCTCTTCCATACCATGCACAAAGATTTCACTCTCAGATCTTCTCTTAAACTACCATACATATTATGGTTCTGAATGTAATTAGTCATTTGCCCATAGTTTCTTGCTGGCACGCCTCTTTGTGGTTGAATCACAGGCCTCAAATCTTCATCTTCATAGTTAGTCCACTCCTTATCACGACGGGTTTCCTGAATTACCATGTTATGTAGAATTATGCAAGTGAGCAGCATAGTCTTGTGCATCTCGCGAGGACTTAAACCACAATATGTCCCACAAATGATAGCGAACTTCCTCTTAAAAATTCCAAAATCCCGTTCCAGATCTGACAGACACATTTATGTGTCTAATATGATCTCATTTGTATGTATTGTTAGTGCTCGGTTTTGTATTTATTATGGTTTTTCATGTCTTTGTAGGTGTTCTTGGAGAAATACACTTGTGTGGAGAAATTAGCTCAAAAAGTGGAATTTGCACTATTGGGAGAAATTACAAAGAGCACCCAAAGAATTAATAAGGGCACCACTGGAATTACTAAAGGCACCCCATGTCAGCTGATAAGGGGCACTTCAAGGGATAAGGGCTACCTACATGTTATCGGCACCCCAGCAGAGGATGGGGGGGCACCCATCTTCATCGTTTAAGAAACAAAATTGGCGGCAAATTGTTCTTCGTAACAGCGAACTTCCCTGGGAAGAATTTGGTTGAGTTATTATTGGATTTTTTCACTGGATTGGATTGTGATGGGCTTGTTGAGGTAAAACAGAACTGATACACGTCTTAGATTCGACAAAATAGGAAAAATCATCAAGTTTACGTAAAAGTGGGAGGTGGAAACATTGTCTGTCCGATAAACGATTTGGGGAAGATTTTATGCGAGTTTCTCACTGATTTGGATTGTTACCATCCTGTAATCACAAAACAAGGTTGGTAAGGAAGTTGGTTGCGATATAAATGGCATATTCCATCGTATTCTCGGTAAACAGGGAAGGTTTATTCTCAGAATATTTTCTGAGTTATATATGACAATTACGTGGAAAGAGGGAAGAAAATATCTTGTAATAGATTTGTTTCTATCCTAGGAAAAGTCTTGAACAACTACAATTCAATCAAAGACGTGTAAGGAGATTGATAGGAAAGAAAATCTCCGAGACTTATGGTGAAAGAAAAGAAGATATTGGTGCTTCTGTGTATAAATATGGATTTGTGTCGAGCCAGAGGGGACTGTCGAGAGTTGAGGGTGGAGCATAGGTAGAGAATCACGCTGTAGGTGGAGTTGCAGCAGCATCAGGAGAAGGAAGAAGAAGAAACTGAAGAACAAAGACGCCCAAAGTTTGTCTCAGAGGCAGTCGTTAATCAACAACAGAAGGACATTGTCGCTGTTTAGTATTAGTTGCGAAAGACTTCCAGAAACAGTTCTCTATCTTTTCCAGCTGATTCTTTTGAAAACAGTCAGTCTGTAACGCCCTTATAGCGTTGCAAACTGTCTGTGTTCTATAATTTCTTCAATACAAACACCTTTTGAGCCATGTTTCTATCTTTTGAGTGTGTTTTGGGCATGATGAGCTAAACCCCAACACTGAGATGATGGAGGAAGCCTTATTCGCAATTGTTTGGTAACTATATTTGATTCTTTATGACATTTTTCAATTGATTCAATTGATTTATGATTTTTACTAATTATTTGTGATTTCGTCTGATGGCATATGCTTATACTTAGAGCTTTTGATACGCCATGCTTGTGATTTACAATTAATGTTTTACAAAATCTACTTTTGGCAAAATAAAAGAGAGTCAATAAGGAGCTAGAATTGTTATGAATCAATATATGAACCAATTGATTGTGTTTAATGGTGGAATCTTGACTCCCAGTACCTCTCGATATCGTGACAATCTTGTATGTATATTTTCCTTGTTTTTAGTGTTTTCTGTTTTTTAAGTATTAAATCGAATCTCAATGAGTCTGAGTGAACGACAATCTTATTTACCACTTTAAAACAACATTAATTTTTGCCGGCGCCGACGCGGACTTGTTTTTAGGTTAGGATTTAGATTTTATTTTTTAGGTTTATTTATTTTATTTCGTTTCTTTTGTTAGATTTTACTTTGGATATTTTTGTTTTTGGTGTGCAGGATTTAGCTTGAAGCTAAAAGTGGAAAGTTGGACTTGCCTAAAACAGTATAGAAATCCAAGATTTTTATTTATTTTTGTTAGTTTAAATTTTCTTTATTTTTGGACTTGTAAATATTGTTTGTTTATTTATTTTTTTAGTATTTTATTTGTATATAAATAAAAAATACGTGCACACACCAATTGCATCGTCAGACTACCGAGCTTAGGAAAACTTGTGGATTAGTAAGCTAAACCCGTGCCTTGGGCCTTATGGGAGTTACCAGCTGAAATTCCACAAGCCTCAGCCTTGTACCTTTGACCAGTCTTTGACTGTAGGTATATTTTTCTGTGGTAACCTGAGCTTACCCATTTTAGTCAACCTTGCATTTGCACGTGCACAATATAATGTCGAATTGGTATTACAATAGCCAATATCCGATTGAGGAACATGGACATTATTCTTATTATGACCATAGTGTGAATAATGGTTGGGAATACCAACCTTTTCAAGGTTATGGTTCATACCAGGGTGAGCCCAATTACTATTCGCACACCCACCATTCATATGAGCAAAACAATCCTTCTATTTCTCTAGAAGAGTCTCTCAAGAGTCATACCTTATTTATGAAGGAAACCTTTAATATTCCAGACGAGTCCCTAGAACAGTCAACTAATATGTCTCTAGAAGAGTCTCTTAAGCGATTTACTGGGATTGTGGAAAAATTGGCTTAAGATAGTCTCAATTTCCGATATAGTGTTTCCAATACTACCCATGAAAATAAGGATAGTTTTTATTCACATAATCAAGATGACGAGGTTAGAATTGGTAACACTACTTTTTTAGACGAGGTTCGACCATTTTCATGTTATTACAATGATGATTATGATGAGGATAATGCTGAGGAAGAATCTGAAATATGTAGGCTTAGTGATCAGGAATTTATTACCCCAATTGAGCTTCACGAAAATATTATTTCTGGTTCAGATCCTAATAATTCTCATCTATTCAAGAGGACAAGAATTTGACTAGAGATAACACATCTTTAGATGATATAGTATTTCCTTTTGATTACAAAGCCAATAATGGTTTGGAGGAACGAGTATATTCTGAGAATATTATTTTAGAGTCTAGTGATTTAAAAACATAAGTTTTAGACAAAGAAGATAGACTCGTAGAGCTTTTAAATATGTGTGAGGATGCACTACACCATATCCAGGTTTTTACAACACTTTAATTTTTGGATGTGCAGCGGATATAAACGTTGTACACTTTTTTTCCGTTGCACATAACATTCATACGTTGCACCAAATCCTGATTACCATAGAAAATAATCAAAAACAAAAGAAAAAGGGACACACTTGCCATTGGTAAAATAACAGAGGGCTTAAATGTATATTGCAATCTAATTATTACCCCTTTCTTTCTATTTTCCAAAACATTATCTTCGTTTTTCCTCATATTTTTCCTTCTCTTTTGAACCTTAACCTAAATCATCTCTCTCGAAAACAACCTAAATCCTTTCTCTTCTAAATCCAAATTAACATCTTCGAAACTCTTCAAAAAACCAGGTTTCCAGAAAACAAAATCTATATCTCGTGAACCCTAATCTCAGAAATCAAAACCCTAACATCATAAATCGGGACTCACATCTCTTCCAAAACGTTCTTGTTCTCTTCTGTGTTTTTCTTCTCTTGTAAACTTAAATCAAGATCTTTGAAATCAAAATTAAGTTTTCGGAAATCAAAATCCATCACTCCTAAACCCTAATCTCATTAATCAAAATTCATAGAAATCGTTTATACCTTAGATTTTTGGGTTTTCTCATGGAAAGAAAAATATAACTTGAGGTTTGATTTGTGGGTTTTCCTGAGAACAAACAACTACTAGCGATATTTTTTGATGTCCCTTATTTATTTGAGTTCAAGTGATGTTGGTGGTGGTATGTGGATTTTGATGAAGGGAGTAGAGATTTTATGGGAATTTTTGTGTGCGATAGTTTTAGTATAGAATAGGAAGCTATGGTTTCAAATCAGACTAGAAGTGCTAATGAAGTTGATCACGGATCTAAGTTTGGTGAAAAAAAATCCCCTTTCTGGATGCAAGCCTAGTTGCTCTTTGAGATAAATTTTCAAAAAATTGTTATCCTATATTTTGATTCAAAGGTTTACATAGTCTAGACTACTGATTTTATGTGGATGTATTGCAAATGGAAACATGTAGCTCTCACGACACATCCTACAAAAATGGACATAATACTTAAGCAACCATATTCAATGTGCTGAAGCAACCATATCAGGTAATTGGATTTTTCTTTTGAATCAATTGGAATGGTTACTTTATTTATGGTTGTATGTAACATTAGAATCTGATCATCGTTAATAACTATTATAGATTCTAGGGGTTACTTAGTTGATGACGGATTTGATTTGAGTATGGTCTCGTGGAGAATGAATTGGGTGATCCCGCAAGGTCTTATACAAACCATGTTGCTAAAATGGCAGTTTGTCTCGGTATTGGTGTACCGTGGGTCATGTGTAAGCAAGATGATTCCCCTAATCCAATAGTAAGTTCCAATTGCACATATTTTGTAAACAATTCTAATTTCTTGTCTTGAGAAGTCCATATATCATGTAGACACTAGACAAGGATCAGCTGCACTTCTTGTCTACCTTATGTAGTTTGGCCAAATCAAAGATTCTGAAAGATCTAGCTGTTGATTATCGGGTTCGGTGCTTTATCTCCTATTATGCAAGAAGTTTTAGTATGTTAATTATTTACGCTATACCTGACCAATATGGAGTGTAGTTGCAGGAAATCCTACACTACACCCCTCACTAGAATATACACAATTAAGTCATTTGAAGATGAATGATTATGATTCCTCTTGATTGAATACTTGAATCTTTACAATATGAAATAGAAATGAGTTATAGAATTACAATTACTCTAAAAATTTCTCTCTCCTAATGACTTGCTTAACAATTCAAAAAGAACCCCCTTTCAATGAGACTTACTCAACCCTTTATATAGGGTAGTACACAAGTGGATGACAAGCTAATTTGTCCTTTATTTTCGGGAATGGCTTGCGAAATATCGCAAGCGTACAAGTATACAATCTCGCGACATTATTAAACTTCGCCATATTTTCATATCTTCCTCGTGTTCATTCATTGTCGTCATTTATTTTACTTCCCTCGCGACTCCCTCGCAATGTCGTCATTTATTAATCTCATGAAGTATTGATGTCGCGATATTCTGATCTTACATCTTGCCTCTTCTCATGTCTTCTCTGCGAAGGAGAGAATGTCATGAGAACCAACATTTTGAAATGCCGCAACTGCTCATCTTTATCTATTTCACTCCTGTACTTTTACACGGAATTTATTACAGATGTTTCTTCTTCCACTGTTTTCTTGACACGTCTCTTTCAACCGTTTATTCTTGACCATTCATGTCCCATCTCGCATTAAATGCATTTGTTTTCTCGAGTATTCTTCTCTCTATATATAGTTTTTTCACCTTTCTCTTCATCTCTTTTATTTTCCCTCTGCAACTTTTCTTCAACTCTCTTCATCCGCAATCTGCGCTTCTGCTGCTGTAAATCTTCCCTTCTTTCTTTCTCTTGATCTTCAATTCTCTAATCACTCCCATACTCTTAAATGGCTTCACTTGGTCGTATATATAAACCCCTTTTTAATGAATCTCAAAAGAATTTACAAGAGAAGGGCTTCATCCTATCAACCATTCCTGATCAAGAATCTTCATCTATACTTTCTGCAAAGTTGTTTTCTGATCATCAGTGTGATGATCATAAAATCATAATATCGGTAGGTCAAATCCTCGCAGGCCTTCCCATTCCTCTCTACAATCCCGAGATGCCTTTATTCTATGAAATTCTTGCTCATGAGAAATTCTCGCGAGCTATTTATAAATTAAGCGGTGATTGCATCCGTCTAATGCTTGAATTCGCCAACCGTGGCGCTGGTAAGGGATCTTTATATCCTGACGATGTCAAAGATCCTAGATTCGCAAGTTTAAAAATAGTCGCTGAGAAGTATACCGTAGAAAACTTTTTTGAAAATTATGAAGTAATAAATATGAGAAATGATAAATCTCATTTGGGGTGCTCGATTGAAGAGAAAAGATAATATTTCAGTGATAAGCTGCTTATGCAAGATATTGACTGGCACTCGGGCAAAAATAATGTTCCTCGGTACTCCAAAGATGAGAAGTGGTGGGTTGTTCCTCTATTTTTGAGCGGACCTTATATTGCAGGTTCTCATACACTCCCTGCGAATCTCGCAAACTATCGTCCTTGGGAATTTAAGTGGCCCGAGAAGGCAAAAGAGGTATATTTCCTATTTCATGTTTGCTTTACGATATTTCCTTCCTCTTATATTTACTAGGCTTGCAAAATTTTCAGATTATCAAATTGAAAAAGAGTTATAGAAGACGTCCAAAGGCGAGTACTGCGGCGATACTCCGATCAATCACGGATGAAGTAAGAAATACTTTCTTTTGTTATTTTTAACAATATTGTTGCCTCTGTTTCTTATCTTCATTAGGTGCGAAGGTTGGCGTTGAAGAAATTGATATTCCAGCTGCGAAGGTTAAAGGCAAGAATAAAATCACTCTTCGCAAGGATAAATCTTCCGCTCCATCTTCTAAAAACGGAAAATCCATCCCTCTTCTCGTTCTAGTTCCCAAACCAAGAGAGTTCGACGAAGATGAAAATGAGGTTGATACTTCTTCTGCAAAGGAGAACCATTCGGTCGAATCTGCTATGGCGCAATTGTCTAGTGTCTTTTCCGATTCTATGCAAGGATTGGGAGATGATCATTTATGTGCTACTTGCGAAGCTCTCGCTAACATTTACGATGCTCCCCTGCTAATGGATAATGATTCTTTTCGCGGGGTTTCCCGAACAATGACTCCCAGTTTCTTGAATGCACTCAGTGCTTTGGTATGTTCATATTTCTCTATTTCTCTGTAATTTCGATTATAAACCTTATCTTAACAATTTTTTTACCTTTCTTTATAGTCTGGGAGAGCTTCCTTTGTTGTTGCCTCAGACCTCTAGAAAAGACGCAACAATCTTGAAAAGAAAAATCTTCAACTTAAAGAGAACATCAAAGAACTAGAAATTGAAGTTGCGACATCTCGCAAGAAGGATGAAAAAATTCAACAGTTGGAAGTTGAGTCTTCTTCCCGGAAAAAGGACAAAATATCTACACTTGAAAGTGCTAATCAAAGAACTTTATGGTATAACACCCTTTTTTTTCTCCATTTCTACTTTGCCATTTATTTTTCTTTGCCCGACTTATCATTTTCGCAGACATTTATAATCTTTCTCGACGAAGCCATCCTTCTCCATTCATTCCCCGAACCTATGGATGATGATGCTCTTCTCGCTCATCTCAATGAATCTTTAAGTAGTTCTTCAAACAAGACTAATTCTCTCTCATTAAATGAACTTGAACCAAATTTCATCTTTTAGAAATTGAACATAGATCTAGTTTAGGTTTAGCCAACCGATTTAAACGTTTTTATCTTAGCTCTCAGGAGAATAATAATATTCTAAGAAAGAAAATTAGCAGCCTTATAGATGATAAGGATTGCATTGCTAATCAAGGGGCTCAAGAATTAGCGAAATTCCAAAAACTATTCTTGAAGTCCAAATTGAACGAGATGAATCCCTTCGCCAGAATGCCATACTTAATGAGCGAGAAAATAAAATTCGTTCTCTTCTTGTCATAAATAATGATGATGAATTCGCTTGGGCTGCGAAGGTTCTAGATAACGCCAAAAATAACTTAGGTGTTAGCCCGGTCTTCATCTTTGAGCATACCGCCTTGGTTAAAGATATGATTTCCGACAGAGAAGGTTGTTTCTTGTTCTTCATTATTTTTCCGCTTCTTTTTATGAAATCTGTTATTAAGCCGCTAACTCATTGTCATTTGTTCGCGTAATCCGAGAAGAGGTTTCAAACTAGAATCAAGGAACTTGAATCTCGAGAAAGCACAACTTGCAAAAAGACTTCTCTCTTCGCAATGACAAATATTCTAAGATGAAGAAGCAACTACAAACTACTGTGGCTAATTTCAATAATGATGTTGTTCGTTTTCGCAACCAAACTATTGAAAAAATTTGCAATAACCACAACATTCCTCTTTCTTCATATCCTTGTCTTCTCGATGAAATTCCTGAAAATATGCCTTGCTCAGATGTCTCTGATAGTGATGTAAGCGAAGAAGAGGAATCGATAAAGAATCGATGAAGAAGAATAAGTTGCTAGATTGTTCCATTTTCCTTTCTCTTCTTGTGATACTTGTACATTTATCCTTCTAACCTTTCATTTTGTAATCTCTTATCAGAATCTATCATATGAAAATAAATAACAAGTTTTTATTCTAATCATTCCCATACTTGCCTCTCGTTATTTATTTTCACATGAGAGAAATCAAGTCGATAATCTTTAAGTAATGATACTTTTAATTTCGCAGAATCGTTCGTTTGATTCTCCACAAATAAATGAAGAAATATAGTCGTATTCACAAGCTTGTTTGCTTACTCAATTTCTTGTGTTATCTTATCATCATTTATGTTGAAATTCATCATTGCGACAAAATCGCAGGACGTCGTTACACTTACATGTAATGACCCATTGATCTTGTCTTATCATTGTTTTTTTGTGGTCTTATTTTGCCTTCCTAGTTAAAGGTCTTATTTTGCCACCCCTCATTTTGCATCAATATGACAGGTCTAAATATTCTTGCGAACATAAAATCCCATGACATTGACGTCTTGCGACAAGATCGCAGGACGTCCTTACACTTTTATGTAATGACCCATTGATCTTGTCTTACCATTTCTTTAGTATTTTTGCCTCTGCAGGATATTTCATTTGCGACAATATGACAGGCCTAAATGTTCTTGCGAATATAAAGCCCCATGACATTGCCGTCTTGTGACACATATCAGCTCCCTAATGGAGGGTGCCGCCCTTATCATCTCCCGGGTTGCCCCTTCAAGGAGGCGTACATCGGCCATACAAGACTAGCTCCTCCCATACGGTCTTAACAACAACCAATTGTTTTCGCACCTCTTATCCCGTATACCTATAGGGTTTATGGTTACGAGACTGCACCCTAAGTGGAGTTTTCTTCGGGCCGAGTGCAACATTTGCCAAGACTTGCCAAGAATGGCCGAGACACTTCAAATGTCCCTGCACTCTTGGCTCAACCGTGTACCTCGGCGCCTTGAGCATACATCGACTCCTTGGAAGAGACCCTCGGGCGTCCAACCAGGGTATAACCTTATATATATAGTTGGAAATCCAAGGTATCTCTCCCGGATAGGATTTCATGGGCCCCAAATTTTCATGACTCAAGTTCCAGGGGCGGTGTAACCTTTTCCCTTATATGACGCACTTTAGGTCTTACATTTTCCTCTTGCGAAATATCATTCGCGAACTAGGGTGTACGCCATAAAGGTTCGTCCCATTCACTCACTCTTTCATTTTTGTTAATTTATTCAATCATTCATTTTTGGTTTTCTCTTGTTATTTTGTTTGCGAAGCTATCGCACAATCTTGCTTTGTTTATTGTAATCTCATTTCAATTCTTCAATCAAATTTTCATACATTCTTGATGGCGAGATTCTCACGCATTTCTTCTTCAATTATTTTTTCTTCCTCTTACTCTTGATATGCCTTTGTCATTGATTTTGATAATAACGATTATTCATTTCTTACATTTTTTGCTCCGCGTTGCTCTCTCTCGCCTCGCACCATTCAAACCTCTTAATGATTCCTTTCCATCATAATTTTCAATCTGTTTCCATGCACTTGCTTCGCAATGTATCTTCACCTCTTGTATCTATGGTATCCACCATCAACCTTTCTCTTCTTTGTTCATCTTTTATATTTTGCTTCCAACCCTTTCTTTTTGCAGCTCTTTCCTCACAACTTTCCACATCAATATCATAGCATTTTTTTCCTTCCATCCAATCTCCCTTTATAACTCCAACACCGCTAGGATGAGGAAACTTTATACACTGATGATAAGTCGACGCTACACCCATAATTTCATGCAACCATGGCCTTCCAATCAATGCATTATAAGGGGATTCCACATCGACTACACGTAACAAAATTTCAGTTGATAATCCTTTCAAGGGTATTCTCATATGAACTTCTCCTTTAGGCTTATTATTTGTGCCATTGAAACCGTATATTTTATACGTCGAAGGTATCAACTCTTCATCCTTCCCACCCATAGTCTTGTAAGTATGGAAAAAAAGGATGTTTACTGAGCTCCCCGTATCAATTAAGATTCTATTAATCGCCCAGGAATTTTCTCGCTTCATCATCTTCGCCATCTACAGGTTTTGGATTAATTTCTAATTTTACGACCAATGGGCTATCATGCGTCTCTCTGCCTTCAGGAATCTCTTCTGCCGTGAAAGAAATAATCTGCATTTGCCATTCTTTTAACTTCGATGTCTTCGCGATGTTCATTACTTCTCTATTATCAGCATCCCTCGCAAAAACCTTACTGAGAACATTATCATGAAAATCTTCAATTGTTCGGGGTATGAATGTACAATGGAGTTGCAAAACAAATTTTTAGCTTTTGCTCCAACTTCTATTACGAATATTTCTTTCCCCTTTGCTGATTTTGTCATGTGCATTTTAAAGCGGTGGTGGTAGCAGTTGAACCTTCTCTTCACTTTTTAGAAAATGATTTGACTTTCCTTGGTCAATCATTCTCGAGGATGATTCTTTTATATTTTGCAGTCATTTGTTAGGTGTCCATGAAAGCGGTGGTAAGAACAGAACTCGTGACTTCTATCACTTGGTGGTTGCTCATTCCCCATGTTCCATGGTGCGGTATGTTTTCCATCAAGAGTATAGCTTCCCATATTTTTCCACACTAGTATTTAGTGGTGGCATTTTGATTTCCTCCCATACTACTCGTGACTTCGCTGCCCTCCATGATAATTCTCGCCTTCGACCTCCATAAGTTTCTTGCGGATGATCAAGTCTTTGAATTTATTATTGCCGCCACGGTTGTAGTAGTTCCTTTCTCTTTCAAATTCTTCCTGATCACGGCTTCCCATAGCTACTATCTTTGGTTGTCCATCATCTATTATCCTTTCTTGTTGCCCTTGCGAAGTGCTCGCTACTGTGTTTATCAATTTGGGTAATAAGCTTGCATTCATAGCATTTGAATTTGTATTCGCAACTGGGTATGATTCCATCTCATTTTGCCTTTCCTCTAGAGCAATATATTCCTCCTAGAGTTCTCGCAACTCAGTCATTGTAATTGTATTCTTGACTCTAAAAATTTGAATATATAACAAATTGGTCGTGAACATAGCGTTTATGAATGATAGAATAAGATATCTTTCATCCACTCGTCCGACCATTTCGCTATACATTGTCTTCCATCTCACAGTTAAGTGTCTCAAACTTTCGCCAACTCTTTGTTTCAGCCCAAATACGTCTTCAATTCCTGGTCGCGAGGAGTTGTTACTTATATATGCCCTAAGAATATAGCTTGTAAATGGTTGAATGACGTGATTGTGTTTCTTGGTAAACCCTCAAACCATTTCAGTGCTTCTCCTGTTAAACTTGATGCAAAATATTTGCACAATATGGCATCATGATTTTCCCATTGTAGCATACATCTCATATACGCTTTGATGTGTTGTATTGCACAAGTTGTTCCATCAAAAATGCTGGTTAATAAATTGCACTTTGGGGGTATTCCTCCTAACTGCACCTCTAGTGTAAAGGGGTTTTCGCGGCCTCTTCGATGGCCTCATCCAATTGTCTTCTTCCTCCTCCCCTTCTATTGTTCAACATTCATCTCATCTCTGCCAGCTCTCTCAAGATTTGTTCATTTACATCAGGATTAGAATTTATTGGTCTTTTTAGTTCCGCCTCTCTCCTTCTGCGTTCATGTCTATCTTGATTTTCTTGTTCAGCATTTTCTTCTCTTCTTTCTCCGTGACTTTCTCCTCCATCTCGTTCACGAATTCGCACACCATTGTATCTATCATTTTCTCTTCTTGGGTGTCTATCAGCTCTCCTTTGTATTCTTTCATATTCTTCATTGATATTTCCATTGTTGCGATTTCGCTCACGCCTTCTTTCTCGATTGTCATGATTGTTCTGCCGAATTGCTTCCTCCAATTCCCGTTCTTCCATTTCTACTCTTAATCTTTCCCTTTCGCAAGCTAGACGCGCTTGTTCAATATAATGTTTTTCGATGTCATCTTCAATCTCCTTTTGTTTCCTCCGTGTTTCTCTCCCATACAGTATTCTTCTTCCTTCTTCCTGATTTTCTTCACCAATTAGATTATTCTTCCCTTGACGCTGCCTATTTTCTTGATTTCCGTCATTTTGGCCATTCTGTAGAATTTCAGGACGTGGAATATAACGATCTTCTACCACTTCTCTTCTCTCGCAACATCCTTCACCGAGATTTGGCTCTCTTTCTAGATTTTCTTCATTAACATTTTCTACATGTAATGTTCTCCTCATATCTTCTCTAACCGATCCTGATCTTGACCTGGTAATACCTCTCGACTTTCTATTGTGCAACCTCATATTTTCCATTCTTAACTCATGGTATTGCCTTGTTAAATTTGCACGTTCTTCCGCTTCTAACCGCCTTTCTTCATGTATTGTTTGCCTCAATGCTTCTAATGCTGCGATTTCTTAATTTCCATGAATTGTTTCTCCTACCTCTTCTCGGTTTCTCTCCTCTTGTCCATTATTTATCAATTGTTGTACTTCTTCTCTTTCTTCCATAGAATCTGATCTCCATGTATGCACACTCTAATATCATAATTTATTACTCTATTCAGTGCTGGTTGAATTTGACCTTCTTCTCTATCTCTTGCGTTTATTCTTGATGATTCACCTACTTCATTTCTCCTTTCTCCAGCTAATCTCCCCTTCTTCTAACAGCTTGTTGGTTGTTACGATGCATTCCTTCTTCTAGCCATTTCTCAATTTCAGTAAGTTGTTGAAAATTATACGAAATTTCTTTCTTGTTACTCCTGATTCTTTCAATTCACAAGGTTGATCTCTACTCAATCCCTGTTTATAGCGCCATTATGTAGTTGCAGGAAATCCTACACTACACCCCTCACTAGAATATACACAATTGAGTCATTTTAAGATGAATGATTATGATTCCTCTTGATTGAATACTTGAATCTTTACAATATGAAATAGAAACGAGTTATAGAATTACAATTACTTTAAAACTTTCTCTCTCCTAATGACTTGCTTAACAATTCAAAAAGAACCCCCCTTTCAACAGACTTACTCAACCCTTTATATAGGGTAGTACGATTGATGATGACTAAGCTGTCCTTTATTTTCGGAATGGCTTGCATAAATATCGCAAGCGTACAAGTATACAATCTCGCGAAATTATTAAACTTCGCCATATTTTCATATCTTCCTCGTGTTCTGCCGCTGTCGTCATTCATTCGTCATTTATTTTACTTCCGCGACTCCCTCGCAATGTCGTCATTTATTAATCTCGCGAAGTATTGATGTCGCGATATTCTCGATCTTACATGGAGATCTGGGCATGTTTACTTTTGCTGCTGCATAACATTAAGTATATTTCGCTTTTAACATACTGTAATTGTACCCTTCCTTGTCTTTGGATTTTTTTCCTAGATTTTTTTCTACTGGGCTCGATAGATCTGCGCTAGCCAATATAGTTGACTCATTTCGTTTTCATTCTCCCATATATATTGTGTTCCAGAAGCTTTCTTCTATTGCTTATTTCCTGACGCTTAAGTTCCATTATGTGTTTATATTAGATCCTGCTGGATTTGCAATACTATTTGAAGCTTTCTTCCCAATTCTCAAGCAGGAATGGAGTGTATACGAGTCAACGAGTTATAACCATCCAGAGGAAGATGTAGAATGTAGGATTATAGCCAAATTCAGATTTTGGTGACTTACTGTTACTGAGTTCAATTGGAGAGATTTCCCGACTTGCAAAACCTCATGCTACTCACATTTTCATCTCACGTGGCATCTTATTGACAGTTTACTGTGGAGAAGCTAGTTGTTGCAGCGATATTTTGGGCCGGCTTAAAAATTACAACTTCAAAGCATTGAACGCGAATCTTTTGGTTTGCAATTTTTGGAAGTAACTGCAAGCATTTGTTTCGGCGTCCAGTTGAATAATACGGTCAGTTGCTGCTTCATATCTGATCAATGATGTTCTTTACAGCGTGCACGTGAGTATCGTCTTGGCTGGTGTTAGTTGTTGCATTGTGTAGAGTCACTCATTCACGATATTTATCTTACTTGCAGGCTCAAGAGGACAGTGGAGAGTTGTTATCTACTTTTCACGAGTTGTTTCTCTTCTTTGCAACATCTCGACTGTCACACATTTTGCGGAGACAGTTCTATTCACTTATGGCGAAATCCAACATCTTTGCAGTCAGCTTTTGTCAAATTTACTGTAGAAGGTTCTCATTTTTTATCATGTCTGACGATCTATGGAGTTACTTTTTTCTTCTTTGCATTGATTCGAGGATATTAGTTGCTAAAGTTTTAGTTCTTATGAATTTCTACCTATGTTCATATTATTTTTCCTAAATAGGTAATATATTCCATGTTCTACTTATGTTCATATGATTTTTGTGTTCTGTTGATTCGTCGCACAAGAATACTTATATGTTCGTCACTCCTTTAAACATAAACATTCATACCATTTATGAGTATATAGTAATGATGCGGTTTCTTCTGTTCAATTGTTTTTAAACTTAGTACTGTAGGATCAGAATATCACTGTAGTTGCAGGAAATCCCACACTACACCCCTCACTAGAATTTACTTAACTAATCCATTTGAAGATGAATAGCTATAGATTTTATTGATTATTTTCTTGAAATGTTTACAAAAGAAGATAGAACAGAGCTAAAGAAATTACAATCACTCTAAATTTTCTCTCTCATAATGACTTGCTTAACAATTCAAAAAGAACTCTCCTCTATAACAGACTGACTCAACCCTTTATATAAGGTAGTACACGAGTGGATGATGACTAAGTATTTGTCCTTTATTTTCGGGAATGCCTTGCGAAATATCGCAAGTGTACATATACCAACTCTCGCGACTCTCCTAAATCTCATTTGAGTCTTCACATTCTTCTCATGTTCTGGTTGTCGTCATTCATTGCGTCATTTATTTTACTTCTCTGTGACTCCCTCGCGATATCGCTATTTATTAATCTCGCGAAGTATTGATGTCGCGATATTCTGATCCTACATCTTGCCTCTTCTCATGTCTTTTCTGCGAAGGAGAAAATGTCATGAGAATCAATATTTTAAAATGCCGCAATTGCTCATCTTTATCTCGCAATTGTTCATTTTTATCTGTTTTATTCATGTACGGAATTTATTACAGGTGTTTCTTCTTCCACTCTTTTCTTGACACGTCTCTTTCAACCGTTTATTTTTGACCATTCACGTCCCATCTCGCATTAAATGCATTTGTTTTCTCAAGGATTCTCCTCTCTATATATAGTTTTCTTATCCTTCTCTTCTTTTCTTTTATTTTCCCTCGCAACTTTTCTTCAACTTTCTTCCTCCGCAATTTGCTTCACTCTCTGTAAATCTTCCTTTTTTTCTTTCTCTCAATCTTCAATTCTCTATTCATTCCCATACTCTAATAATGGATTCACTTGGTCGTACATATAAACCCCTTTTTGAGGAAACTCAAAAGAATTTTCAAGAGAAAGGTTTCATCTTATCGACCATTCCTGATCAAGAGTCTTCATCTATACTTTCTGCAAAATTGTTTTCTGATCATCAATGTAATGATCATAAGATCATAGTCTCGCTAGGTCAAATCCTCGCAGGCCTTCCCATTCCTCTATATAATCCTGAGATGCCATTATTCTATGAAATTCTTGCTCATGAGAAATTCTCGCGAGCTGTTTATCAATTAAGCGGCGACTGCATCCGTCTAATGCTTGAATTCGCCAACCGTAGCCTTTGGTAAAGGATCTTTATATCCTAATGATGTCAAAGATCCTAGATTCGCAAATTTACAAATAGTCGCCGAGAAATATACCGTAGAAAATTTCTTTGCGAATTATGCGAGTAATAAATATGAGAAATGATAAATCTCATTTGGGTGCTCGATTGAAGAGAAAGGATAACATTGATCTTTGATAAGTTGCTCATGCAAGACATTGACCGGCACTCGGGCAAAAATAATGTTCCTCGGCACTCCAAAGATGAGAAGTGGTGGGTTGTTCCTTTGCTTCTGAGTGGACCTTATATCGCAGGTTCACATGTACTCCCGCGAATCTCGCATGACTACCATCCTTGGGAATTTAAGTGGCCCGAAAAGGCAAAAGAGGTATACTTCCTATTTGATTTGCTTTTGCGATATTTCTTTCCTTTTATATTTACTAGATTTGCAAAATCTTCAGATTACCAAATTGAAAAACAGTTATAGTAGACGTCCAAAGCCGAGTACTCTGTCGATACTCCGATCGATCACGGATGAAGTAAGAAATACTTTCTTTTGTTATTTTAACAATATTGTTGCCTCTGTTTCTTATCTTCATTCGTGTGCGAAGGTTGTTGAAGAAATAGACATTCTGAAGCTGAAGGTTAAGGGCAAGAATAAAATCACTCTTCGCAAGGATAAATCTTCTGCTCCATCTTCTAAAAAACGGAAAACCCATCCCTCTTTTCATTCTAGTTCCCAAACTAGCAAGAGCTCTAACGAGGATGAAAATGAGGTTGGTACTTCCTCTGTGAAGGATAATCACTCGGTCGCTTCTGCTATGGTGAAATTGTCTAGTGTCTTATCCGATTCTATGCAAGGATTGGGAGATGATCATTTATCTGCTACTTGCGAAGCTCTCGCTAAAATTTGTGATGCCCCCTTGCTAGTGGATAATGATTCTTTTCGCGGAGTTTCCCGAACATTGACTTCTAGTTTCTTAAATGCTCTCAATGCTTTGGTATGTTCGTATTCCTTTGCTTCTCTATAACTTCGATTATAAGCTTTATCTTAACAATTTCTTTACTTTCCTTTATAGTCTGGGAGAGCTTCCTTTGTTGTTGCCTCAGATCTCGAGAAAAGACGCGACAACCTTGAAAAGAAAAATCTCCAACTCAAAGAGAAGATCCAAGAACTAGAAACTGAAGTTGCGACGTCTCGCAAGAAAGATGAAAAATTCAACAGGTTGGAAGTTGAGTCTACTTCTCGGAGAAAGAATAAAATATCCACTCTTCAAAGTGCAAATCAACAACTTTATGGTACAAAATTTTTACTCTTCAAGTCGTCTTTATTTTGTCATCTCGCTTTTCTTTGCACGATTTATTATTTTCGCAGACATATATAATCTCTCTGAAGAAGCCATTCTTCTCCATTCATTTCCCGAGCCTATGGATAATGATGTTCTTCTCACTCATCTCAACGAATCTTTAAATAGTTCGTCAAACAAAGTTGATTCCTTTTCATTAAATGAACTTCAAGCCAAATATCGTCTCTTAGAGATTGAGCATAGATCTAGTTTAGGTTTAGCCAACCGATTTAAACAAATGTATCTTGATTCCCATAAGAAAACCAAAACTTTAAGGAAGAAAATTAGTGGCCATATAGATGACAAAGACCGCATTGCTAATAAAGGTGCACAGGCATTAGCAAAATTTCAAAAATCTCTTCTCGAAGTACAAATTGAACGAGATGAATCTCTTCGTCAGAATGCCATACTTAATGAGCGAGAAGATCAAATTCGTTCGCTTCTCGTTATAAATAATAATGATGAATTTGCTTGGGCTGCAAAGGTTCTAGATAATGCCAGGAATAACTTAGGTGTTGATGTTAGCCTTCATGCCGAGCATACTGCCTTGGTTAAAGATATGATATCTGACAGAGAAAGTTGTTTATTATTCCTTTTTACTTTATTACTCCTTTTTTTTTCTGTAGTATTGCTATTAACTTATTGTCACTTGTTTGCAGAAGCCGAGAAGAGATTTCAAACAAGGATTGAAGAACTTGAATCTGAAAAGAACATTTCGCAAAGGACCTCTCTTTTCGCGACATCAAGTATTCCAAGTTGAAGAAACAAGCGCAAGCTACGATAGCGAATTTTAATAACGATGATGTTCGTTTTCGCAATCAAACTATTGAAACAGATTTGCAATGATCACCGCATTCCTCTTAGTTCATATCCTTGTCTTCGCGATGATATTCCTGAAGATATGCCTTTCTCGGATGTCTCTGATAGTGAAGCTAGCGAAGAAGAAGAATCTGGCGAAAAGAATGATGGAATTGAAGAATCTGACAAAGAAGAAGAATCCTCAAACAAAATAACTTCTTTTTCTTCTTTCGCTTCTTGTAATATCTGTATATATACCCTTTTAATCTTCTATTTCTATAACCCCTCATTGTAAATTTCTTGGATTGCTAAATATGAATTCAATCTTTGTTTTCTTTACTTGCGCATATTAATCAAGCAATTCTTCTTTGTAATTCAACTGACCAACATTATGAATACATAAATCTATCATGTGTAAATGAATAACAAGATTTTATCCTATTCATTCCCATACTTGCCCTCGTTATTTATTTTCAAATGAGAGATTTGATCAATTATCTCTCGAGTAATGAAATCTCTGAATTTTGCCCTTATTGTTGGTAACTTTATGAAGAAATATAATCGTTTTCGCAAGCTTATTTGCTTCCTCAATTTTTTGTATGGCTATATCTTTATTTATGTTGAAGTTCATCATTGCGACAAGATCGCAGGACGTCTTCACAAATGAAGAAATCTATTGATCTTGCCTTATCATTTCTTGTGTGGTCTTATTTTGCCTTCCTAATTAAAGGTCTTATTTCGCCACCCCTCGTTGCGACAAAATCGCAGGACGTCTTTACATTTTCATGTAATGACCCATTGACCTTGTCTTATTATTTCTTAAGTATTTTTGCCTCTCAGGATATTTTATTTGCGACAATATGACAGGCTTAAATACTCTTGCGAATGTAAAATCCCATGACATCTTGTCTTCGCGACGAAATCGCAGGACGTTTTTACATTTTCATGCAAAAACCCATTGATCTCGTCTTATCCTTGCGTTAGTATTATTGCCTCTACGGGATCATCGCACAAATATGACAAGCCTAAATTTCCTTGCGAAAATAAAGCCTCATGACATTTGCGTATTTTGACACTTATCGGCTCCCTAATGGAGGGTGCCGCCCTTATCTTCTCCCCTGGTTGCCCCTTCAAGGAGGCGTACATCGGCCATACAAGACTAGCTCCTCCCATCCGGTCTTAACAATAACCAGTTGTTTTCGCAGCCTCTTATCCCTTATACCTATATGGTTTATGGTTACGAGACTGCACCCTAAGTGGAGTTTTCTTGGCCGAGCAAAGATATACCAAGACTTGCCAAGAATGGCCGAGACACTTCAAATGCCCCAGGCACTCTTGGCTCAACCGTGTACCCCGGCGCCTTGAGCATACACTGACTCCTTGGAAGAGAACCTCGGGCGTCCAACCAGGGTATAACCTTATATATATAGTTGGAAATCCAAGGTATCTCTCCCGGATAGGCTTTCATGGGCCCCAAATCTCCATGACTCGGAGTTCCGGGAGCGGTGTAACCTTTTCACTGAGCCATGTCAAGAGATACCCCCTTATATGACGCACTTTAGGTCTTACATTTGCCTCTTGCGAAATATCATTCGCGAACTAGGGTGTACGCCATAAAGGTTCGTCCCATTCACTCACTCTTTCATTTTTGTTAATTCATTCAATCATTCATTTTGTTTGCGAAGCAATCGCACAATCTTACATTGTTTAATCATTTTTGTTTTTCAATTCTTCAATCAAATTGTCATACATTCTTGATGGCGAGATTCTCGCATATTTCTTCTTCAATTATTTTTTCTTCCTCTTACCCTTAACATGCTTTTGTCATTTCTTTTTGATGATTATTCATTTCTTACACATTTTGCTCCTGCTGCTCTCTGCCTCTGCACCATTCAAATCTCTTAATGATTCCTTTCCATCATAATTTTCAACTATTTTCATGCACTTGTTTCGCAATGTATCTTCTCCTCTTACATCTATGGTATCCACCATCAATCTTTCTCTTCTTTTTTCATCTTTTGCATGTTGCTTCCAACCCTTTCTTTTTGCAGCTCTCTCTTCGCAACTCTCCACGTCGATCTCATAGCATTTTTGTCCTTCCGTCCAATCTCCCTTTATAATTCCGACACCGCTAGGATGAGGAAACTTTATTCATTGATGATAAGTCGACGCTACGCCCAGAATTTCATGCAACCATGGCCTTCCGATCAATGCATTATAAGGGGACTCCACATCGACTACACAGAACAAAATCCCGTTGATAATCCTTGCAAGGGTATTCTCATATGAACTTCTCCTTTAGGCTTATTATTTTGTGCCATTGAAACCATATATCTTATACGTCGAAGGTATCAATTCTTCATCCTTCCCACCCATAGTCTTGTAAGTATGGTAGAAAAGAATGTTTACCGAGCTCCCGTATCAATTAAGATTCTATTGAAGCAATTCTCTGCTTCGTCGTCTTCGCCATCTACAGGTTTTGGATTAATTTCCAATTTTACAACCAATGGGCTATCATGCGTCTCTCTGCCTTCAGGAATCTCTTCTGCGGTGAAAGAAATAATCTGCATTTGCCATTCTTTTAACTGAGATGTCTTCGCAATGTTCATCACTTCTTTATTATTAGCATCCCTCGCGAAAACCCTACTGAGAACATTATCATGAAAATCTTCAATTGTTCGGTATGAGTGTACAATGGAGTTGCAAAACAAATTTTTAGCTTTCGATCCAACTTCTATTACGAATGTTTCTTTCCCCTTTGCTTAATTTGTTCTGTGCATTTCTGGTGGTGGTGGTAATGGCTTAACCTTCTCTTCACTTTTTAGAAAATGACTCAGCTTTCCTTGGTCAATCATTCTGAGGATGATTCTTTTTATATTTCTGTCGTCATTTGTTAAGTGCCCATAAAAGCGGTGGTAAGAACAGAACTCGTGACTTCTATCACTTGGTGGTGGCTCATTCCCCATGTTCCATGGCGCAGGTATGTTTTCCATAAAGAGTATAGCTTCCCATATTTTTTCAACACTAGTATTTAATGGTGGCATTTTGATTTCTTCCCATACTACTCGTGACGTCATTTGCCCTCCATGATAATTCTCGCCTTTGACTTCCATAAGTTTCTTGCGGATGATCAAGTCTTTGAATTTTGTTATTGCCGCCACGGTTGTAGTAGTTCCTTTCTCTCTCAAATTCTTCTTGATCACGGCTTCCCATGGCTACTATCTTTGGCTGTCCATCATCTATTATCCTTTCTTTTTGACCTTGCGAAGTGCTCGCCACCGTGTTTATCAGTTTGGGTAATAAACTTGCATTCGCAGCGTTCGAATTTGTATTCGCAACTGGTTATGATTCCATCTCGTTTTGCCTTTCCTCCAAAGCAATACATTCCTCCTGAAGTTCTCGCAACTCAGTCATTGTAATTGTATTCTTAACTCTAAAGATTTGAATATATAACAAATTGGTTGCGAACATAGCGTTTATGAATGATAAAATGAGATATCTTTCATCCACTCGTCATTACCATCTCGCTACACATCGTCTTCCATCTCACAGTTAAGTGTCTTAAACTTTCGCCAACTCTTTGTTTCAGCCCAAATACATCTTCAATTCCTGGTCGCGAGGAGTTGTTACTTATATATGCCCCTAAGAATATAGCTTGTAAATGGTTGAATGACGTGATTTGTGTTTCTTGGTAAACCCTCAAACCATTTCGATTGCTTCTCTGTTAAACTTGATGCGAAATATTTGCACAATATGGCGTCATGATTTTCCCATCGTAGCATACATCTCACATACGCTTTGATGTGTTGTATTGCGCAAGTTGTTCCATCAAAAATGCTGGTTAGTGCGGGAAAATTGCACTTTGGGGGTATTCCTCCTAACCGCACCTCTAGTGTAAAGGGGTTTTTGCGGCTTCTTCGATGGCCTCATCCAATTGTCTTCTTCCTCCTCCTCTTCTATTGTTCAACATTCCTCTCATCTCTGCCAACTCTCTTAAGATTTGTTCATTTACATCAGGGTTCGAATTTATTGGTCTTTTTAGCTCTGCCTCTCTCCTTCTGCGTTCATGTCTATCTTGATTTTCTTGTTTGGCATTTTCTTCTCTTCTTTCTCTGCGACTTTCTCCTCCATCTCGTTCACGAATTCGCACACCATTGTATCTATCATTTTCTCTTCTTGGTTGTCTATCAGCTCTCCTTTGTATTCTTTCATATTCTTCATTGATATTTCCATTGTTGCGATTTTGCTCGCGCCTTCTTTCTCGATTGTCATGATTGTTCTGCCGAATTGCTTCCTCCAATTCCCGTTCTTCCATTTCTACTCTTAATCTTTCCCTTTCGCAAGCTAGACGCGCTGGTTCAATATAATGCTTTTCGATGTCATCTTCAATCTCCTTTTGTTTCCTCTCGTATTTCTCTCCCATGCAATATTCTTCTTCATTCTTCCCGATTTTCTTCATCAATTGGACCATTCATTGCCTATTTCTTTGATTTCCGTTATTTTGGACATTCTCAGTAAAATCTCGGGACGTGGAATACACACTATTTCCCTTCTTTCGCAAACATCCTTCATCGAGATTTGGCTCTCTTTCTAGATTTTCTTCATTAACATTTTCTACGGGTAATATTCTCCTCATATCATCTCTAACCGATCCCGATCTTGATCTGGTATTACTTCTCGAGCTCCTATTCTCGCAACCTCATATTTTCCATTCTTAACTCATGGTTTTGCCTTGTTAAATTTGCGCGTTCTTCCGCTTATAATCGCCTTTCTTCATGTATTGTTTGCCTCAACGTTTCTAATCTTTGCGATTTCTTCATTTCTATGAGTTGTTTCTCCCATCTCTTCTTGATTTCTCTCCTCTTGTCCATTATTTATCAATTGTTGCACTTCTTCTCTTTCTTCCATAGAATTTGATCTCTATGTATGCACACTCACCCTATCATAATCTATTACTCTATTCGGTTGAATTTGGTTGAATTTGGCCTTCTTCTCTATCTCTTGCGTTTATTCTTGATGGTTCACCTACTTCATTTCTCCTTTCTCCAGCTAATCTCCCGCTTCTCCTTACAATTGTTGGTTGTTCTGATGCATTCCTTCTTCTAGCCATTTCTCAATTTTAGTAAATTGTTGAAAATTATTCGAAATTTCTTTCTTGTTACTCCTGATTCTTTCAATTCACAAGGTTGATCTTCTACTATGTCCCTGTTTTTAGCGCATATGTAGTTGCAGGAAATCCCACACTACACCCCTCACTAGAATTTACTTAACTAATCCATTTGAAGATGAATATCTATAGATTTTATTGATTATTTTCTTGAAATGTTTACAAAGGAAGATAGAACAGAGCTAAAGAAATTACAATCACTCTAAATTTTCTCTCTCATAATGACTTGCTTAACAATTCAAAAAGAACTCTCCTCTACAACAGACTGACTCAACCCTTTATATACGGTAGTACACAGTGGATGATAGCTAAGCTGTCCTTTATTTTTGGGAATGCTTTGCGAAATATCGCAAGTGTACATATACCAACTCTCGCGACACTCCTAAATCTCGCTGAGTCTTCACATTCTTCTCATGTTCTGGCTGTCGTCATTCATTGCGTCATTTATTTTACTTCTCTGTGACTCCCTCGCGATATCGCTATTTATTAATCTCGCGAAGTATTGATGTCGCGATATTCTGATCCTACAATCACAACATCAATACCTTTGTGAAACCTTTATACAACACACTGCGAAGATATCGCAGATTGGTTACAGAAATGACGCGACAGATGACGACAGCCTAAACACGAGAAAGATGTGGAGACCTAGCGAGATTTAGGAATGTTGCGAAATTTAAAATTTGTATACTTGCGATAATATCGCAAACCAGATCCGAAAATAAAGGACAGCTTAGCTGTCACCCACTATGTAATATCCTATATAAAGAGCCGAACAGGCTTAAGGTTGGGAGAGATCTTTCGAGAGTGGGGAGAAAGTTTTGAGGAGAGAGAAAGTCTAGAACAGTACAGTTGTATTCTTGATTTCATTTCCTTCTTGTAAAATTCCTAAACTCAATTAATAAAAAGTGTGATTGTTGATCTTAAAGATGTGTTGATTATTATGAATTCTTGTGAGGGATGTATTGTGGGATTTCCTGCAACTACAAGTACGTTTATTGTCCTAAGTATCTTTGACTCATATCAGTTTGAGTATTTTATGTATGTATTCTCCTCTTTTTAGGTGCTGCTGCAATAGAAATTTGGGCTGGCTTCCTGCATCAGGATCAACTGCGCAACAAATTTAGAAAATTGGTATGTTAAATCAGTCATAACTCAGCTCCGCGACTCCAAGATTATCTTCAATTCATATGTGGTATTAGTTCATCTCATTTACTTTTACAAGTTCAAGAAAGTATTTAAATGTATGTTAATCTTTGATATTTTGCAGAGAGTATAAGTTGTATGTAATCCATGTTGGAAAATAGAATATTGTAAGAATTCCAACATAAAATATTGTAAGAATTTGTTGTTGGATTTAAATGGAGCAGGTGCCCAGTTTTGTAATACTGGAATTTCAATATAAAAAATTGTATTTTTTTTTATTCCTCACTAAAAATTTTGCAACGTATATTGAGGTTGCTTTAGTTATTTTTCCGTTGCACAAATTAGTATATAAGTTGCATAAATCGGAAAAATAAAATGTTGCACCAACCATTGTGCAACGTTTATAAGCGTTGCTCAATATAATTTGTGCAACGGATGATTTGCGTTACACACCAATGCACAACGCCGTTTTGCCAACAGTTATTACCGTTGCACAAATTCTGCGCAACGTTTATAAACGTCAAAAAAAGGCTGTTTTGGTGTAGTGATGCATCACCCGAGTATAATCTACAAGAAGCAATTGATCATTTTCAGGATTCTGATGATCTAGAAATTAGGAAAATTGTAGCTAGTCTATTTAGAGACACCCAAAACTCTAAGTTTGGGGGTGATTATCATTCTCCTTGTGCCTTACCTTTAGTTCTTACAAAAATCTCTCACTTGGGACTTGTCATATGTAACTCTACCAATTTAAAAGATTATCTTCAGACACGTTTCCCGAACTTAATGATGTCCAGGAAGAAGTCCAGTTGTTAGAAACCCATCCTTTGGTTGATGTGGTTTATCCAGGCTATGATACCCAGATCCAGATTGATTTTGTTTTCCCACCAAAAACTTTTCTTCCGCTTGTGGGAACGTTTGAATTTCGAATGTGTCAATTATTAAGTTTTGAGACTACGCCTAAGTACTTTAGGAAATTAGAATCGACACATTTGCTTAAGATTGACCGCCACTTTCATTATGGTTAACTGTGTGACTCAAACCTGATTGACTTTAAGGATCCTCAATTATTCAGGTTATTATTACGTGCTTCTAAATTTTTCCATACCTTACAACTTGGACTTTCGGATCTTACTTATGAGGAGGTGCAGCCCATGAAAATATTTTATTTAGACCCCTTTTATAGAACCTGAACCACAACTATATGTAGTTGTCTTAAACATGAAACTAGGCAAGGGTGTTATATGTTTATTCACTTTTTTGGTTTGTTGCAGTTTCCTTTTGTCTGTGATAACACTTTTTGATGCAGACGACCCACAGTTGTTTCGGTTATTGCTTTATGATATAAGGTGACTAATCCTTTGTTGGTCTGGCTGAAGACGTTAAACTTAGCACTTCTTGGGAGGTAACCCATGCTCCTGCAACACGATAATGTCTTTCCTTAACTCTTTTGCTTCAAATGGTAACAGTTTCTCCTTATTCATGCTTTTAATTTTATCTTTAAAAAATTGTGGACAATGTTAGATTTAAGTTTGGGGGTTCGGGAGAAACTTTTTAGTTGCATTATTATACTCCAAAGCCTAGAAATTTATGCTTATTAAAGATAGCACTAACCAATTTAAGTGGATGGAAGCATCTTGGTTGTAGGAGTTGAGGAACCAATCTGAGTGGATGGAAACATCTAAATAGAGTGTATTCATAAAAGCACAGAGCTCAGGTGTTATAAATAACATGGTAGTTTCACCATATCTCGTTGAGTCCTTTTCACCTTCTGTTTTTATTTTATTTTCTTTTTAAACATGTTTCTCTAAGTGATATGGTGGGGCACATGCATCGAGTTGTTACCACCGCTAGGATGAAGGAGAGTGATTGAGCTACTTTATGGAAAAAAATGAAAAGTGGAAAAAAAAAAGAGAGAAAAGAAAAAGAAATTGAGACCAGACCATCAGACCAACCGGAATAAATTGTTCAATAAAATCGACCACTGGTTCCCTTATATATGCGAGTTGAGTTGATCTAGAATTAGGATTGTCGATCACTGGTTCCCTTGTGTATGCCAGTTGTGTTGATATTAGTCAAACTAGTATCTCAGTCCATTAGGATAGGTTCATCTTGGCAGTGGCCTTCAGACAGATATGGGAAACACCGTTCACCTTAGTTAACATCAAAACCATTTACGTTTCTCTCTATATCCATCTTCTTAATTTATCCATGTGATTTGTTGACTCCGGATATTGATGTCCATAGTGCGACTATTTGAGTAGAGCTTTGTCACTTATATGTGAATTTTAGTATGCTTGAGTGCAAACTCGTGTACAACAATTGGAATTTCGCATCAAGGTACTTCCTCCTGTAGGCAATGGAAGTATGCCAACGAATGAGATTATTTAGTGTCTTCTAAGGTTCTGCGTAGATAGCTAGTGTCTGGAGTAAAGGTTTTGTGGGTACACCTCTTGTAAACCCTCCTGAGACTATAACTGGGCCACTAAGGTCACCTAGGGGTTTAAAGGCTTGTTGCATATGCTAAGTGCAATCGTGATGCCTGCGACAGTGAGTTAGGATTTTATTTTATATTAGATTTGATTGAGGACTAGAAAATAATAAGTTTGGGGGTATTTGATAGACATCTAATATGATCTCATTTGTATGTATTGTTAGTGCTCGATTTTGTATTGATTATGCTTTTCATGTCTTTGTAGGTGTTTTTGGAGAAATACACTTGTGCGGAGAAATTAGCTCGAAAAGTGGAATTTGCACTATTGGGAGAAATTACAAAAAGCACTCGAAAAATTGATAAGGGCACCACTGGAATTACTAATGGCACCCCAGGTCAGCTGATAAGGGGCACTTCAAGGGATAAGGGGTACCTACATGTTATCGGCACCCCAGCAGAGGATGGGGGGCACCCATCTTCATCGTTTAAGAAACAAAATTGGCGGGAAATTGTTCTTCGTAACAGCGAACTTCCCTGAGAAGAATTTGGTCGAGTTGTTATTGGAGTTTTTCACGGGAATGGATTACGATGGGCTTGTGGAGATAAAACAGAACTGATACACGTCTTAGATTCGACAAAATAGGAAAAATCATCAAGTTTACGTAAAACATGGGAGGTGGAAATATTGTCGGGTCTGGCAGCGATTTGGGGAAGATTTTATGCGAGTTTCTCACTGATTTGGATTGTTACCATCTTGTAATAACAAAACAAGGTTGGTAAGGAAGTTGGTTGCGATAAAAATGGCAGATTCCATCGTATTCTCGGTAAACAGGGAAGGTTTATTCTCAGAATATTTTCCGAGTTATATATGAAAATTACGTGGAAAGAGGGAACAAAATATCTTGTAATAGATTTGTTTCTATCCTATGAAAAGTTTTGAACAACTACGATTCAATCAAATACGTGTAAGGAGATTGACAAGAAAGAAAATCTACGAGACTCATGGTAAAAGAAAAGAAGATATTGGTGATGCTTTGTATAAATATGAATCTGTGTCGATCCAGAGGGGACTGCCGAGAGTTGGGGGTGGAGCACAGGCAGAGAATCACGCTGCAGGTGGAGTTGCAGCAGTAGCATGATAAGGAAGAAGAAGAAGAAGAAACCGAAGAACAAAGACACCCAAAGTCTGTCTCGAGGAGGTGATCAGTAAATCAATAATGTAAGGACATTGTTTCGTTTAGTATTAGTTGTGAACAAAGTAGTTAATATCGCATATCGGTATCGTATCGGGCGGGTCGTATACACCTATACAAAAGATATTATCGGTTTTTATCGGCTATACATTATTAAAATTATAATTTCAAATATCTATGAAAATCATAATCAAAAACAATAATAATCATAAATATTTCTCAAACTTCCAATAAAAGAGGTAGTTAACATACATTCTCATTAACTCCCTTTCCTCGAAATTGCATATGCACAATCAAAACTTAATGCTGACACTCTAACAAGTTAAGGATTGCAGAAAAATTCTCAAACAAAGAAGGCAATTAATTTGCCGCACCATTAACGATTTATGGATCAATCTATTTTCCGAAAAAAAAGAATGCCCTAACTCGTTAGTGTTTGGTTTACTAGATCTTTACTACGAGATGACACTGAAAATGCCTCATTTTCCTTTCATAGATTTCATCTGTATTAAAAATGATACTAGAACCTATAATATCAGTGTATAGGTAAAACCGATATATCGGTCGGTACCGGCCGATACGACCGTTTTTATCATTCCGTCTTCGTATCATCGATATTTTCGATATCGTATAGATATTTTCCGATATCCGATAAAAACCTGTAATATCGGCATGTACAACCGATATTGACTACCTTGGTTGTGAAAGACTTCCAGAAACGATTCTCTATCTTTTCTAGCTGATTCTTTGTATGTGATCGATCAGTAACGCCCTTATAGCGTTAAACTGCTATCGTGTTCTATAATTTCTTCAATACAAACACCTTTTGAGCCATGTTTCCATCTTTTGAGTATGTTTTGGGCATGATGAGCTAAACCCCAACACTGGGATGACGGAGGAAGCCTTATTCAGAATTGTTTGGTAACTATATTTGATTTTTTATGACTTTTTGCACTTGATTCAATTGATTTATGATTTTTACTAATTATTTGTGATTTCGTCTAATGGAGTATGCTTAGACTTAGGCTTTTGATGCGACATGCTTGTGATTTACAATTAATATTTTACAAAATCTACTTTTGGCAAAGAAAAAGAGAGTCAATAAGGAGCTAGAATTGTTATGAATCAATATATGAACCAATTGATTGTGTTTAATGGTGGAATCTTGAGTCTCAGTACCTCTCGATATCATGACAATCTTGTATATATATTTTCCTTGTTTTTAGTGTTTTCTGTTTTTAAGTCTTAGATCGAACCTCAACGAGTCTGAGTGGACGACAATCTTATTTACCACTTTAAAACAACATCAACATCCTTCGTCAAATCCATTTGGCGTTCGTTAAAATGCCGATATGAATGACCCAATGCACCGGCAGGGCGCTGATGGTAACATTGAATCAAGGTTGACCATTTTAGATAGCTACCATCCTCAAGATAATACCCATGAGTGTATTGATGGTCGTTGACTGTGAAACGGACTTCGGTAAGAAATCCATAATTTAGATCTTCAAACAGATTCGACTTGTGAAAAACATTAATATCACTTTGTGAACTCGGAAGACAAAAAAAAAAAAAAGTGCCATATCCAACAATCATAAGAAACATCAGCTTCAAGGATAACAGTTGGTTTTGGGTAATGACCCTTATATTGACTGGCCCAATAAACAGGGCATCCCTGCCATACCCAATGCGTACAATCAAGAGTACCTAGTATTCATGGGAATCCCCTATCCTCATTCTCCCTTAATATTTGTCTAACATCTTTCTCGGTTGGTTTTCGTAAATACATTGGACCAAAATAATTAATTATTACTTCGCAATACAATGAAAGGTAAGTGAATGAAGTTGTTCTGCCCATGCGAATGTACTCATCATTCACATATGATGGTTTGCCATCAACTAGAATCCTTAAAGCCGAAGTAACTATTTGTTCAGGACTATGACCTCTAATATTTAGTGCATCAAACTGATAATTAAATTGAGTTCCTAATCGATAAAGCTATCAATAATCTTTTTCACCTGGTGCCGAGGCATGCAGAATCGACGTTGGAAATCTTGATCAGAATCAGTGTAGTCAAAATCGCTCTCCAAGTCCGATTACTCGCCGAGTAATCACTACAGGCTAAATGAACGAGGCGATTTCCGATTCCAAGCCATTTCCGATTTTTATCGACTAAGGTTGCCGATTTGGACCGGTTTTTGAGCGAAACGAGTTAACGATTTTTCCGAGTCGGCCTTGCATGCACTAAAATAAGAAAGAAATTTTTTATAACCCCTCGATTAGAGTTACCAAATAGAAAAAACTCTAGATACATGATAAATACGTTCAATATAAAAATATTATACACTTATTTACTTGATAGTGTTAAAATTTTAATTTTAATTAGGTACAAACCATGACTTATAAGCAGCAATATATAAGTCTCTAATAAATAGGTTCGAGTATTAGGCGAGTTTTGGCGATTTCAAGTCCGAACTTGTTGCCCCTCGCTCCAAGCTCCCCAACCGAGTAGGACCGAGGAACAATTTCGACTACTTTGATCAGAATACACAATCGGGAAGAAAACAATCCTGCATCAGCTTCTGGTGGTAAAATTCTCTCCCTTGATATGTATGTCTTCTTGAGAATACTTTTTTTGGCTCTGGAAATCTAGGTATTTGGCCCGAACGTACGAGCATCATAGTGGCGATTAGTTCTTTATCTTCATCTTCCTCATCATCAAGTTGTTGGAACCTCCGTTGATGCATTTATTGTCGTAATCTAAACTGATTCATAATAACATTCCTCTCTTCGTTGGATCTCGTCATTGATGATTATAAAATTTAAAATTGCGAATACAAATACAAAAATTGGTAAATAAACGGAGAAATAGGTGTAAGTAATTTGAAGAAGTACATGGGCATATATATATATATATATATATATATAGGAACTAAAGCAAGGGGAAATAGTCGTTACAAAGTAGCTGTTGAACAATATAGTTTCCACCGAGCGTTATAGTAACCAACGAGCAATGGGGACTAAATCGCCGACGATATTCATATTATCGCCAACGCTATAGTTAATAACTGTCAATAATTACTCTATCGCTTAGTTGGCTTCCCATAGTAACACAACTCATTTACCATGCCACCTAGGATTTCAAATAGAATTTTTTGACCTTGTGCATAGGAATAGGCCTAAACCTTTGTATTCCACACATATAAATAAGGTTTCTCTCTTCCTCTCTATTTTATATTCTTTGGTTTTGTCTCCTTTTCTCTTTTTCTAGTATCACAACACTATATTGAAGTCTTTAACCAACATAGAGCTATCAAAAAGAAAAAAAAAAAAAAAATCTTACGTAGTGGAAAATAAAATATCGAACTCTCTATTTTATTATTAGGAATCTAACAATCCAAAGTATGGCCTATTTTTATTGAAGTCTTTAATCCTGGTCCTCCTCTCTCCAAATTTTTTTTCCTCCTTTCGTATGATTATGGAGTAATTTTCTTAGGATAAGCTTGGGGGATTATCAGGATCATGAGTTAGGGGATGGTAATGGGGATCAAATAACTTAGATGTTTTTGTAATAATAAGAATTTGATTATGGTTTTCTCTCTTAATTTTTGAGTTATTTTCACATTTATCTTTGATTTTTATTTCTTTTGGGAGATTTGATTTTGTTCCTTGATCTTTCTTTACTTCTTCTCTTCGGATCTGTTGATTCTGGTACTTCTTTATCCCTTTACTATGGATACTCAGTGATTCTTCTGTTGGGTTGGATTATTTTCGTCTCTCCTCAAGCTTCTCTTCTTCTTTCTAGATTTATATTTCTTCTAATACTGCTCTCTTTATCTATTAGGTGTTCTTTTGACTAGATATGTCTTTCAGTAATTAGTTGTGGCTTGATCTTATACTCTCTAAAGTCTTTCTCTCTTTTTCAATCATTTTTTGCTGGTTTGATTATTTACTTCTTGCTTGGTCTAAACCTGATATGAATTTAGAATTAAAATAATCTCTCAGATCTGTTGAAGGAAAAAATTAATTGGCTTTGCTAAAAATTTCCGAATGAAAAACTCTTTTTCCCCCTCTCCTTTGGACGCTTCTTCCATTTTTAAATAAATTTCAAAACGGTGACCATCATGATTATTCTTGCCATCTCCCGATCTACAATTAAGTCCATATTCTTTTCTTTTAGCTCTTCTAATTTTCTAAAATTTGCCTTTTAATCATTCAATTAATGTCGCCTTTCCCAGATCTTTCTTTTTTTGAACCGAAAAATATAAAAAATTAAGGGTCTCTTAAAAGTTGGTTCTCCATCTCTATGCTTTCTCTAATTAAGAGTGTCTTTCCTTTCTTCTTAAATGATCTTGCTTTTATTTCTCCTGAGAATAGGGATGGGATTGTTTTATCTTGGCTAGTCTTCTTTTGGGATTGTCTTTCATTAAAGGACTTGAATCAAAAAGATTTTTTTATGTCATTTTGTCAATGGATCCAATTTTTTGTTGGCTTGTTTTTAAGTTGTTGGTCTGTTCGCCGTATTTCCGTCTTCCTTTTAAATTTTTTTTTGGAATCAATCTCAATATTTTTTCTTGATTGAATCGTATGTTTTTCATTCAGTTTCTCTAGGTAGGTGAGTTTTGATCCTTAATTTTTCTCTGTAAATCCTATGTGGTTTAGGTTAAATTTTTTTTATTTCCCTAGACCCTGGCCCTAACTCCGCTAATTCTAAAACAACCCCCAGACAAGTCTTTTCTTCAATACATCCTTTGTTTCTTTCTACTTTCTCTATTCGTTTCCGCTCTTCCTCTCTTTTTAACAGTCAAAGTCAGTTTTCTCTCAAAGTCATCTGGAACAGTGTCTGTCTAGGCTTCATATCTCTCCGGAAGAATCAAGTGTCTGAGTCTTCAGTTGGTTTGGTTTGGCTATACATGAGCCCTTTTCTTTCACTATTCTCCTTTGATTTATTTACTTTTTACTTGTTAAACTCTAGCCTTCTCTTGTATTATTAAGATGCATATTATTCGGGTTCACTAAATCTGATATTACTAAGAATCATTAAATTCCTACATTATTAGTTGACTCTAGTTGTTACACTTTGTGATATTTTGTTTGCTCCTTCCTTTTATCTGCTTAAGGTTATCTGTAACTTTTTCTCCGGAATGGTTGAGGTTGGACAATAAACTAGGCTTCTTAAATTGCTTTCATCCTGTAAAGTTGTATTAGTTTTTTAGTTTTAGTAATCTTTAAATTCGGTTAAGTTTTTCAATCGGTTAAATTTTTCAATTCGTGTTAGTTACAACTTGTGTTATTTCTGTTTACTGGCTTTCCCTAATTTTATGTATTGTGTCTGCGTAATGTTAGTGTATAACTTAACCTACTTTTGTGCTTCTTCTTGGAATAGGAAATTGAAGACTCATGTGAGACAACATGACTCTGAAATCAATACTGACTATGTTCTATATGGTTGTATTTTTTCGAAGATGCAACTTTCACCATTCAAATCTTCGATTGTCGCAAAGGCTAAACCGTCGTCCTCAATCATAAAGAAGAGATCTCTTTCCTGTATAGGCCGTCGTGACACTTTTATCAGACTTGTTCGTGGTAGAAGGGCTCAGGAATCCATCTTGATAGTTTTATCGCAAGCTAAGGCTCTCATTCTTCACAACTTGTTTGTGAATCAATACATACTGCCAGTATTAGAAGACTACTCATTGGGTACCGATGGAGAACGAATGCTTCCTAGTTTATAAATGTTTGTGTTATGTTTGCAATTTTAGTTTCAGGGTCTTCTTTAGAACCTATCGCATTATGCTCTTTTTATTCGTTAAGGTTTTATCCCTATGGATTTTCCTTTTCAAGGTTTTTAACGAGGCAACAAATGCATATCCAACACCTTCAGGTGGTTTTATCCTTTTCTTACATTGGTTTGTTATTTATTTTCCGTGTATAATATCTATAAGTTTGTTGTTGTAACCATGGCTTCCTAAGTTTTAATTAGGAAATACCTTATTCATAAAAAGAAAAAAAAGAATCCTATATTGGAAAATAAAATACCGAACGGAAGTATGCAACGGCATCATTCATCCGAGTTCAGGACTTCACCGAATTTTTTCCTTTCCTGACACTAGAGATGGTTCCTTCGCTTCACCAAAAAATTTGTCGGACGCTAGAGGTGGTTCCTTCACTAGCTTGCTGTCCTTGGGTTTTCGTTATGAAGAAAAAAGATACGACACACAAGGGTTGACTTATTATAAAGCAGAACCGAAGTAACATGGCTTATTGTGCAACACACCTCTTTAAAAAACATTTACATCACGGTGCCATCTTTTTTGTGGCTCCATTACCATTATCGTTGATGTTCACGAGGGATGACTTGTTTATTTTGAACAATGAATCGTCCTCATCATCTATGGCTGAGATTGCAGCAATTAAGTTAGCTATTTACTTATCGAGGTGAACCAAACATATTTATTATCGACTATAGGATGATACACTAATCTCAATCAAACAACTAAACTCTTTGAGAAGAAGTAAACGCAACCCTGTATATAAATAAGTAAAACGGCACGTTCTTGACATACTGCATGGGGGTAAGGGAAGATCAATTAATTTGATGGATTTAATACGAACATAAAGTCAAAAGTCAAGATTTGAATTATAGGAAATGGTGGGAAGATAAAAAAGCAAATTGGAAATTGAATTTTGAAGCAACAAAGCAGTTAATGGTGCCCCTTTTCCAGAATCCAATGTTAACCTAATTTAATAAAGACGCGACCCGATCCATGAAAAACTCCGTGCCTTTCCGCTTTATTACTTGCATGTGCCTTGATTTTGCTAGCTACTCCAAAATCCTCTCTAGGGTCAGGGTGCGTGATGCGTATTTGTTTTGTGAAAAAATTGCTCTTGGTGCAATCACATGAACAAGTATAGCATGAGTCTATGATCTGATCAAGCCCGAGCGGAGATTTAGCGGTCTTATAGACTCTTAGATGGATAAATAGCCTCGTTTAGTTGGGGACCTTGAAAAACAATTTGGGGCCTCAATCAACTTATTTCCACGCCAAAAATTATAGGGGTGCAAATTAGTGGTAATAATAAAAACTAAACACTCATTAACCCTGAACCCAATGACCCCTAATTCATTTCTATTCCTAAAAAAAAATAAAATAGAAATCTCTCAATTCCCCTCTCCTCTCTTCTCCCTTATGAAAAATAATCGTGAGATTGGGTTTTATAACTGTAAAATTGCAGTTACAGTGAAAGGGTCGTTATCGTGAATTTTATAAACCCTAACGATTTTTCAGATGCATGTAGAGGTAATCAAAAATTGTTAGGGTATATGTTGTAGGAGATAACGGCCCTATCTCTGGTTTTCTGAATTTTTGTGCCCTAGATTAAATTCGTTACCACAGTATATTAACATATGACGATCCTCTATGAACGACCCATTTTTATACTTCAACGACTCCAGGTGAAAAACAAATAGCCTTTCTGTCCCCAAAATTGAAAGTGTCTTCATCTTTAGTCTCATAGAGTCGTTATTTAACTAAAGTTCGTAATGGTAGATTAGAGTCGTCAATTTATATGAATATCCTTATGACGACCCAGAGAGTAATATTTGCAGAGAGTTTTGGGTTCCAGAGTCGTCTGGGTATAGACAAAATAGACTAACGACTCAGTCTGAACAAGCTAGTTAGAGTCGTCATTGTTTATCATACTACCCTGATGATTTTTCATAACTTGGAAAAGTTGCAGGTTTGAGTCGTCAATTTTGGTGTCAATTTATTGACAACTTCTTAGAGTCGTTTGGGTATACACCCCTGGACACTGACAACTTTTTCTCTAAGTTGTGGCATAGTGTCTATGGATCGACCACTTAGAGCACCATATAGACAATTTGATGAGTATAAGAAGTTTACCTAATTGTTTTGAGCTTCGGGTTCTTTATTTTGAGGATTGGTTTCTTCATTTTGAGCAATTGGATCTTCATTAGCACCCTCATTTTGAGCTTCCTCTATTAACATCTCTTCATCATCTCTTAATCTAATCACACTAATTAACTTAACTTAATTAATTATTAGCACTAATCATTCTGGGGCAGTTTAGCCATTACATAAAATATTTGGATAAGGGGTTATTGAAATTAGGTTTGGGTGACCTTTTTTGTCCTCTAGTGTAAAGCCCCAAATTATTTGTTGAGGCCCCCAATTAAACGAGGATAAATAAGGGCCCTTACCAAAAACAAATTTCCAATTTGAAATTTGATTATTATTCTTTGCACTTACTATACTTTTTCTTACCAAAACTATACATGTTCTTACCAAAACAACTATAGTGGGATTCTAGTCCTTTCGAAAGCTTTGCAAAGGACTTCTTGAAGTATAATCATCTTATAATCCTATGAAAAACATAAGATCAAAGATAGGTGGTAAAAGTAATATTATTTTTACAAACTAAAAAAACTTTTTGCGGGGTAATGTGTTAGGAGAGACTATATAGCTAAAAGGTAGGGGTAATATAGTAAAATCATTTTAAACTTGAGAGTTATTTGATTTGTGACTGGTGTGATATCAACTAATTCCACTTGGCCATATATACTTCGGTAGTCCCTCCCTCCATATATGCTATAATCATCAATGATCAAAGTCTATTGGATTTTTTTTTATATAAAATCAATTATTTTTAACTAAAGCTTTATAATGAGTGGGGAGTCAAGTCCAATACATTCGAATCAATTCACCGAGCAGTGGCTTACGACATTTGTAAGTTGTCCAATCTGTTATATTATGTAAAACTAACGTAATAGTGTAAGTTATGGGTAGTTCTAGAAGAATAAAGTTTTCCAAAACCTCCCATCATCTTAGTAGAATATATCATCATCATCGAAAAAATCGGTGGGATTTTGAAGCATGGGTATTGTTAGAGCATTGTTCGGTTGACCTCAACTGGCGTTGTTATGTCAAGTTTGGTTACTAATTATATGCCCAAAACTCACTGTTTGAATTGCTTATTAAAGTCATTTACATCAGGTTAGACTTAGGACATAGAAGTATGGTGACAAAATCTAGTTACTCTAGAATATTTAAAGACCAAGAACTGAACAAAAAACGAAAACGTTATCCTTCAAACTGAGGTTAGTAACTGTTGAACGATTGTTCTATTTCTATTCATTTATCACAGTCTATACTTTGAAACATATATCATACGAAGTTTATATAAATATAACTTTAGTACCAGTGACTTGATCATTATCTACGATCAAAGAATCAAAAGAATGATATACATAAGTTGTGTTCTACAACTCATTATATAAATTTATGAAATATATGTAACTATGATTTCGATGACTTGGGCATAAAACTAATATTGTGTATTGCTTAATGTTGAACTTTCGATAACTAGATTTGTTTATCTAGTTGAGATTTATGCTTCAAAGTAATTTTAGAAAGCAAATTTATAAACATACTTAAAAGAAAGTTTGAACTCGAATTACATTTCGTATTCAAATAAAATTCAAGTCCGCACCGAACTCAAGTATGAAAGACTCAGGTTCGGCCCCAAGTTTGAACCCAGATTCGAATTTGACTTGCTTTTTCAAACTATATGTGTTATCTTCCTTGATTAATATATTTCGATGTAAGTGCAAGTTGAGTCTCGATGTTCAAAGCCATGAAATCCTGTACATGTGTATATAACTCCAATCTATTATTCTTCAGATTTATATCTTTAATACTCAAGGCCAAATGTTCTACATGACTTATATTTATCATTCTTGATTGATGTTAAAAGCGTTTGAACATGATCCCACTTCCATTGAAGAAGATGTTTACATCGATGTCTTGTTTAGATCTTTATTATGTCAAGTATGTACTTTGGAAAGTTAGTGACAACATATTAAAGTTATGGTTCATCTCCTTTTCACCTCTTCACTCTCCCCATTTTCTTTGTAACACTACCACCAGTAGTTTTAGATGCATGCCCCTTAATTCTATTGTAAATGATCTTTTTTTCTCCCTATCAATAGAGAGCATTTCCTTCGTAATGTGATCTAATAAGAATTCTTATTCTTCTTCTCTATATTTATACGTCTCCTTTTAGTTCATAACACGTTAGTAGTACGCTCTACAATGAGGTTCGAAACTTTTAAAAAGAAAATTAGAAAATGACAATTGGTGTTATAAGAAGTTTTTCCTTCTAACGATTTATCTTAGTTAATTATTTTTTAAATATTTAAATATTCTTGCACGATATAATTTTAAAACTTATGCTAATTTTTGATTTTATGTTTTGCATGTACTCTACTTGGATGGACTAATATAACTTTGAATGGTGCGCCCACATGCTCACAATACACCACATATAAAATATGACACTATTGGTTTCTTTGTTGAACCACTTTTTTGTACCAATTTTGATAAGAATATTTTATAATTATTTTCTTAGACAATAAAAATACGATTGATTATTGAATAAAATTAATTAGCCTTATTTGGCATATTATTGTTTTGTCTAATTGACAATAACATATCCATGTCTATGAGTTCATAAATTCATTCTCATTAGAATGGATTTTTTTTTCTATGATGGATTTTATATCTTTGATGCACCAAGTTTTATTGTTAGGTGCATTTGAGAATCCGTTGATTAACTCTAAAAAGACATGTCCATATCTACGGGGTGCAGGTGATCAATATCACCGAGTAATTTGATTTCACTTCTTCTCTATTTTTTTTATAAAGAGAAAGAATAAAAAAATCCATCAAGATGGTTTACAGTTTCTATTCATTTAATGAATCTGTAATCACCAAATTAAAATTGGTGTTATTGCACCTATCCGGTAACTGATCACCTGCATGGTTAAAAAACCTACAGCAAAAATAATAAATTTGATACCTTCTTACATTGGAGGAAGATCATGTGATTTTTATATTCAGTTTTTATTCACCTATAATAAACCACCCGTCTAATCACAAAGTGGATTTTCCCTTTGCGATGACTAAAACGATAATATCTTTGATTTTGTCGATAAAAGAGTTTGATAGATCTTATAAACCATTTGTGTTAATTTTTCTATCGTTTCCACAAGATGAGAAAATAGATTGGCGTATTTTCTAAATTTTTGTAAGAGTGACTTTTTTTGACCATATAATGGATTTTTTTCCAAAGAAGATAAAGACAAATGATTTCTTTATTTTTCTAAAGAAACATTTCAAGCCAAATAAAATTGGTTTTCTTTATCGATCCCAGAATCAGATATCATTATTATGGTAGATAAACAGTTATAATACCAATAAAACGAGGAATTGCTACAGTTTTGATGTATATTTAGCAATTTTTGACTTTTTCTCTTGGTAATAATCTTTAATATCGAAAGCGTTCCACTTGTAACTAAAATACGCGGGGATAGAAAAGATTAAAGGGTGAGTACCCGCCTAGTTAGCATGTATCATTAGTCTTATTAAAGACTATATTGATCTTGGTAAAATTTTCTTTGATAAAGAATGTGTCCATAATTTCCTTATAAATCATTATCTCATTGGTCCTCAAGGTCAAAAAATTATTGGATATTTATATGCTATTGGCTTTAACCAATAAGATCCATGGTTGATCTTCAATTTGTATGTCAAGTAAACTACAATTTTAGGACAGTTTTTATGGCTCTTGAAGTCAGAATCTACTGTCCAACCCGACGTGGTTAAAATCCAGAATTATTATGAATATATGTCCTCGAATTAATTGGATTATACTGTTGCAACTGTAATAATAAAATACTGAAAGAAGGATGTTAAAAATAAATTTCTGAAAAGCTTAAATAAACACTCAATGGAATCAGAAAACAGAGGACAAAGTCACTTGATCATCAAGCTGTCCTTAACACGATAGTTCACCGGTATGCCTCAAAAATGAGTGATGCCTATACCTTATGGTGAAGTCGTATCCAGGATAAACCTACCCGTTGAAAGTACTATAAGCAGTACAGTACTTTCCCACTCTTACGAACTTAACAGTAATTGCATAGAATTAAAAACTACACAGAGGGAGAGAGACGAAAAGAAAAAGGATATTAATTAGAAAAAGGATATTAATTAGCTTCTTCTGGACACAAAATGGAATGAAGTATTCGAGTGGTTTATATAGGGGAGAAGAGATAGGTCGAATTGATGTGCACTTAGTGCGAATTGAAGAGAGAATAAATCAGAATTAAAGACAGAAATAAATTCGAATTAATTCAAGATTTTTTCAAAAACGGTAATAAAACGGCCATGCACATTATGTCGACACAAGAAAAAAATGGAAAGAAATAACCCGTCGGGTTATACACCCCCACATTTAAGACAAAATTTAATTTGATTTTAAAATCGTTTAGGAAATTATTCAAAAGTATTTTGTCCAAAAAGATAAGTCTTTGTTGACCCACACCCGAGCCCCGCCCGCCCGAACGGACGGCGACGTCCGTGCTTCGATGCGAAGCACCGCACGTGTGTGAAATGTATGGTTTCACCAACTAGCCCATTGCCTAAGTCCTCTCCCTCACACAAAAGTGTGTATGACTCAAGGGCCACTCTGAGATAAAAAATTCAATGCTTATGGAGATGTATCATCTTTAGCTTCCCGTTCGTGGGACTAAAGGTTCATTCACAAATATTGAAAATGAGCTAGTATTCTTAGTAACCAATTGGTCCTAAGTTCCAATCCCATCGAGACCATGAAACAAACATTTATAAAACTCATTTTTTCTAACATATATTTTAAAAAACTTGTTTTAGTGTATGAGATGAAAATACTTTCGCCATAATCAGAGGGAGACTATACCGTAATAAGTTAGTGTTAATTAACTTTAAAAAGTTATATCAATTTCTCCCCATTATGAGCAAATCGAAAAAGGCTGCCATCAAGTAGGCACGAAAATATCCCATTTAGCTTCTCCATAAGCTTATTCCATTTGAAAAGGCATATCTAATCACATTTAGCAAGCATGTAATGTTTTGGTACGTTCTGCGGATAATAGAGTCTATAATAATACAATTCACATTCTCAAAATTAATATTTGGCCGTTTGAAGATGAGAAGATCATAATGCATGTGTGCACTGGTACCAGTAAATTTTGTATTTTCCAAATATGCATACACTAGAGAATTATGGGGGATCGTTGTAAATTAATGATTGTCGAATATTCATTTACAATAGCTACTGAATAATAAATGATGGTGGATGTGAACCCTATAGAGAAATATCGACAACTGTGATTGGTAGTCATAAAATCAAAATTATGTTGGATTAAAAACTCTCTTGAATAACACAATATTTGGATCCAAGACTTAACACCTTAAACATACAAGCCTGAATTCTGAAAATTATAGGCCGGTGTAGTCATCATGCGTTATATGAGAAATATGATCGTTGTAAAAACAATTTGAGAGTTTCATTTTGGTTCAATAATACTTTGTTCACCCTATATGATGCATGTGGTGTGGTAGTCCTTCACGGATTCGTATTGCATTCACACAAGAAATGTGGTCGAGGAACATATTCGAATTCGTAATCCTTTGAGGATTCAAATTATATTTAGGCATCAACCTGAATCGATTATGTCAGGTTTAACAATCCTTTATGTGTTTTTAAAAATTTGGTACAAAATCAAAAACCCGGATTAATTATTTGATGATATTAACTTTATATATCTCTTAAGGAGTCCTTAAAAAAAGACAAATATCCAAGTTTTGGCAGCATAAATGTTATCTTTTTACTTAAATCTGCAGTTTAATATCGTGCTTGCATAAAACTTGTGATATAGACTAGAGCATATAATTGAGTTAGCATCCATAAATCGTCAAAAGTAGTACTATTTTTTCCTTCGTTTCAGGTTTTGTCCCATGTGGTTTTTCCTCATAAGGTTTTAACGGGGTAACATCTTGTGGACGTTATTTTATTAAAAATGTTGATATTATGCTCTTTTTCCTTCGTCCATATATTTTTCCAGTTGGGTAAGGTTTTAGTGAGTAAATTTAATTCAACATGATGGTCATTTAAGAAGGAGTTGTGTTATTTTGGTTATTTTGTGGATGCTCACATTTGATTAGACCAAATCAACATAATCATCTTGTATAAATTTGGATGTCCTTTTGAACCACAAAAGGCTTAATAAAAAATGTGCGGTTTCTGTTCACGTATCTATATCTTGGCTCTTTGTTGAAGAAACTACATCAAGTACTTCTGCAAATCATCTCGAGAATCTAGCAATCCATGGTATAAGTCTCAATGTGTTAAAGAAGAACGTACACAACAACAATATTATTCGAAGATAACAGCGTTTTTGTAATACAAAAGAACACTTCACCAACTAGCAAATTTCTTCACATAATCTTTTGCGTGCAAGAAATTCGTTCATCGATATTCGGAAGCCTCGACTCGAAGATTTAGCCGAAGAACTTATCAGGGGGGAGGATCATAGACAATATGAAGTATTTCATTGGATTATCACATTGTACTCTTTTTCCTTCGTCAAAGTTTTATCCCATTGGGTTTTCCTTGTAAAGGTTTTAATGAAGCATCATTACGTGTCCATCACTACTCTCTATGTTTTGTACTTTTTTTTCTTCCCCTAGATTTTTTCCCTTCGGGGTTTCCTCGTAAGGTTTTAATGAGGCACTATTAAGCAGTGTCGTGTCATCCAACGGGGAGTGCTGCGAAACAAATATATAGTTGGATTAACACCACACTTACACTCCTCTTCACCACCATCCTTTCATCTCCTTTTCACCTTTTCAATTCCTCCATTACTTTTGTAAGCACTACCACTCGTAGTAATGGGTGCATGCTCCTTAACTCCATTGCAATGATGTTCTTTTTTTTCCCTGTAAGTAGAGAGATTTTCCTTTGTATTTGATATTCTTCTTCTTTTTCTCTATATTTTTTGTGTCTCCTTTTAGTTTATAACAATTTAAGAATAAATAAAGTTGTACAATGTGTATTAATATATGGGTTTGTTTATCTTATGCACCCAAGCACAAGATAAGAGCCAATCATTGGCATGGGAAATTGAAAAAACAAATAAAATATAAGAGAGATAGTGTTTCTTTGCATTAGAGAATATGGATTTTTAAACTTCTCTACAAATACATTCTCCAATGCAAAGAAACATTATCTCTTATACTTTAAGAAAGACATCTGGAAACTTAAAACTTCAGAACTTTTAAAGTTAGTGGCTGATTTTAGAGGAATCGTCACCGAAATCCAAACTTTTAGGTTTTGCTTTGCATACATATTACTTTCCATTCAACCTAAGTTGATGGACAAAATTGATTGTCCGTCCATTTAACTTAAGTTTTGTTTTTCTTTTTCCATATTTACCCCTCAATCATGGTTAACAGGAACCAACCGTAGTTACTTCTTAATCGGTTTGAAATATAGACAATTTATAAGACCCGGATGCAATATGGATACCATAATATATGGAAGACTAAAAAGTCTAAAACTATTTCTCGCAAAACCTGTTCACCCCTAGGATTTGCTCAACAGAGCATCAATTCACCGATCTCCTCAGGATTCAATTCTTTGTTACGCAATCGTTATCAGTTGATGGACAAAACCTAGTTCTTTTTTTTTTTTTTTTTTTTTGAAGCATAATTCTTTTGTTATTGTTGTCTTGTATAGTCAGAGATAGGAGAAAAATTGATTCCGTTATGATTGCTAAGGTATCCGTAATTTAAATTGGTTGTTGCATGATGCAAAGTTCTGATTTTAGGAAGTTTATTAGTGGTGAGTTAATGTATCCACTCAAGGAAACATTTCTACTGTGAAGGAAATGAATTCTTACTTCATTTCAAACCCTTAATCAAAACTCCAGACTGCATCTGATTTTCTAAAGGTATGATTTTAATTATGAATTCCCCAATTTTTTATATTCTTTCATTGATGCGTGTTCTATGGTTTACTTCAATTTGAACCTTAACTGTTTGAAAAAATACCCAAATGTTAAAAATTCTCTCTTTTAATTAAACTTCTGTTGCTACTTAATTACAGTTGATGGTCTCATAAGCGTATTCCACTCAGTCCATATGCGTACAAGGAATACCAAGTTTAGCTATTTTCCACCGTGCATTCATTTAGAATGCACAAATTGTAAGAGTTGCAACAATCATCTCATAATTTGGTCATTAAGTATGTACAAATCAGTATATATGCACACAAAAAAAACGATGAAGGTGAGCCATTAAGTACTTCTGTTGGCATTTAAATCATAATCATTTCATGATGTCCGTCCTTTTTTTATCGATTTTCCCAGAGAACCCAACTATCAATACATATTCGCCATATCTGTTTTTGTGTTTGCCAATTTCCTGTCCGTGTCATTTCTAAATGCCTAAGATAATACCATTATTGCATGTCTCACATGGCTATAGATGATCAACTATATGTGGTTGTGTTTGATGGTTGATGCAGACGTAGTGGGCGTTTTAAAATCTCTACCAAGTCTGCACTAAATGAATCGAGCCAATAGTCACCAATGCATGATGTGTGACTCTCCAGAACCTCAGGTTTCACTAAATTAAAAGCTCCATGTAATCCATATTGGATTGTTGGTTATTATTAACGGACGTTTCGCTTTCTTGACTCGTAGTTGTCCTCACAAGGCGTAATACTATCCTTAGATGTTACAAAAATCCGGGGGAAAGGGTAAGAATGCATTTGGCAAGACATCCATTAATTTTTATTCAGGTATTTAGTTGATAAACATCTCTATATATCCCATTACACATTTAAGTGCAATTTCCTCTTTTATAAAATCCCAAAGTTGCTTTAATTGCAGTGTTATAGGTCTGTCTTAATGGACAGGTTTTTTTTCTTCTTTTTCATGTATCTTAGTAGACAAAAGAATGCAATTGAAAGAGCATGTGGTTTCACATATCGGTAAACCCATCTTCCTGGCTTATAAATTTCCTTTGCTAGAAGTATACTTAACACTTAAGATTATAACAAAACCCACCAATACATGTTAAAATGCTCTTAGTCTTGCATTTTAGGATCAAGGCATCAATATTGGCTCTTTTTGGTTGTTAACTATGAACCGATAGTTCGAGATGGTTTCTTTATGTGGTTGTTAACCATGAACCATATGATGATTGATGAAGCATATTTATCCTGCACCTTTTGTTTAAATAGTCCTGGTGTCATGAAAAGAGATGTTAATTATGTAATGTTAGTAATGTTTTTGTTTACTCTCTTGCAAATTTTATACTTGATAGGTGAATACATCTCTTTTCAGTTTCAATCTTCACCGCCATATGCACTATGTAGTATGACATGAAAAAATAAACATATATTATTCCAAACAGTCTTGTAAAATAAATTGGGCAGCCTTCTAGCAAGATCGTAGATAATAAATCGGCTAAACAGTCAAATGATTATATGAAATAAATTGAGTTTGTTGGTCCATGGGCGCATTAACTTATTTGGATTTCTTTCTTGCAGATGGCTTGCGCTCATGTGAATACACCAGTTTTCTACGAGTGCAAGTACTCATAGCTCTATCAAAGACAAGACGCTTAAAAGATGATATTCCTGACAAAGGTGAGTTGTTTAAGGGAAGGTAGTGCGAAAAAACACTAATTTTTTTTTTTTTTATATCTTATTCTGACTACGGCTGATATGTATGTATTGTGCAATGTGTATGTATTGCACAATGTTTTTGCTGCAATTAAAATCAGCCATACTAATGGAAATAGCACCTAATCACCTAAAAATTAACATTGTATAGTGTAGGTGATGGTGGCAACATTGTTATGCATAAAACCCAGCAAGAAAAGGATAGTAGAGAAATTTATGGTTATATTTAGGTACATACTGTACCAATGACCGGAGGAAGACGTAGCTCCACTTATATGAACCTAGGCATTGTTTTTGAGAAGAAAATAAATTTTGATTCAACAAATAGGGCAAAGATTTGGACTTGGAGTTATGGTCTAGCTAGTGTTGTCCAGTCTACTTTAGCTTAAGAGACTTATATTTATGGATAAACTATTACTTTTACCAATCCGAACATTTACCAGCTAGGAGTTATAATACAGATAATGTTTATTTATTCTTGATTCTTCTGCATTGTGCTACATAGATCATATCTTCATGTTCACGTTGCTTTTTGGGTTTTGAACCTTGTTTAATGAGTCCTTTTCAATAATCCATATTGTTTTTAAGGGAGAAGGTTGCTACTTCAAGGGCTACTTACATATCGCTGTACAAAAAGGTGGTGTGCTTGCATATGGCTGGTAGTAATGCTAGTTTGGAGAAGATTACATCCTCGGCATCCACCAATGCCAGTTCCACAAACCAAGTATGTAATCATTGTGTTTCTTTTAGTATTCATACGCTCTTTTTAGAATTTGTAAAGTGGTTGTTTGAACTAGAATTACTCTGCTTTTTTTTTATAGACGACCGTCGAATTAGTTACCCAATTTAATTTATACGACCGTCTGAGTTAGCTACCATACTAATTTATACGACCATGAGAAATAGTAGACCAATTTATTTTGTACGACAGTCTTAGCGTGATACCCAACTTATTTTGCACGATAGTCGGAAAATAATATATTTTTTTATACGACCGTCCTAGTGTGATATCAACTTCAAATGCATAGAGATTATATAACCAATGTGTTTCCTCTTTGAATTCACTTACTTGGCTTGTTTGTGTGCTGAATTTTTTTCTTTTGATTTTAGTGTTATGTTTTCAAAATGCAGTATGTTTGCTTCCACGGTAAATAGGTAGCGTGTAAAAAAATCTCTGCAGTTTTGACGACATTGCGCTGTGAGTTCACTACCTGCCAAACTTTCGCTTATCCTTTTTCGATTGAAGGCCGGGATGATTCGGCGCATATACGCTTTGTTTTTCATCTCTCATGTGCCTAACAAAGTTTAGTGTCATACATCGTTACAGACTTTTAATATCTTTCATTTTGTGGATGGAAGAAATTTTGTGCTGTTTTCTGTTTAGAAAAGGAATGGTTGTATAGAAAATACTGTATAAATTATAACTAGCTGCTTGCTAGTATGGTACCCAGTTTATTCGTCTATCTGTTTATTTTTCCGTGCCATTAATTTGTATGTTTGATGAAGAAATGTTATGATATCACTGATCCCAACACAACCGGCCTATGTGTATACCAATTAAGCGATATTTCAATTCAATCAGGAACTAAAAAGGAGGTTGTATAATGCCCAGAAGGATACCAGGTCAGTCCAAAAAGAAAGGGAGAATACAAAATATGAGATTCGGGTCCTCAAAAAAAACAAAAAAAAAAAACAATTTCAAAACCCACGTATAAGGGTTAACTACGGTGAATTACTTACTAACTATGATTGAGGGTAGATATGGCAGAAAAATCCAAACTTAGTAAACACAGAAGGACAAAATGGAATTGTCCGTCAATGGAGGATGACTGGAAACTTGTCTGTCTGTAAGGCTTGACTGAAACGTTGGGATTTCAATGAGGATTGCTCCTGATTTTAAAGTAAGAATAAATCAAAAAAGATAATGAAAAAATATAAAAATTATCGAGTTAATTGGGACTAAAAAACCCTATTTATGCAGTAGGACGGAGGGACTATATAAGGTTCCAACTTCCATCACATGCCAGTTTTGTGGTCTATCGTGGGTCATGTACAAACTTGTACGGGTTCGAGTCTCGGGTTCACGGTATTTGTTAAGATCATGTATACCTGGACTAAAAAATACAGTTACTTCTCTCTCTTTGTCACTGGAAATTAATCACCCAGCCAGCGGTGAGATTAGCTTAATAATTAATCATAGTGCTCAGCTAACAAGATATAGGGCTCCTAAATCTGATTTGATTGTTTACTTGAACCTGTAAACAACAATGTAACATTAACAAACCCCTTTCCAGTTCTTTCCTTACGGATTTTGTGTCCTCCTTTGGTCGGAAATTGAAAGTTGTAATTACCTTTGCAGTTGGTTCCTGCGTTCGTTCAATAAATTAACTAATTTACCGATCAAAAAAAAAAAAAATTAAGTAACTTGGAAAATGCATGATACTAGTAGCTGAATAGGTAGCTCATAATTTAACATTTGGATTCACTGACTTCATTTATGATTTTGATCCGGATTCGTCTCCGTTGCACCCGGTTTTCTTCACCCTTTCGATCTTCATATATCTTGTTCAGTAAGTCGATCACCGACGAATCTACAAGGCACGCGAGATAGAAGTCGTATAATTAATGAAACACATAAATAATGACATTAAACAAATCCAGTTAGTTATTTTTTCTTCTTCTTCGAGTACTAGTTGCAGAGTAAATGAGAGTTTTTCGAGGTCTGATCAATGTTAGTTAGTACTCCTATCAGACTAGTACCGTACTGAATATAGAGACCCATGAAGTGCGGCGCAAATGGGTTCCGATTGTTGCAATCTCAAGGCCTCAGTCAATTAATGCTAACATATCATTAACTACATTGCTCTCTACTACATTTTGTATTTATAGATCATCTCGAACCCTTAATTCACATCAACACAGTCACATTTCTCTCTATTCCTCATTGTTTCTATCTCTTCTTCTTCATTGATAAGAAGAAGATTACTCAAGGTTGGTAATCGTGTTTGTTTTCGTTTCCTTTCAAATTTTTTGAAAAGTTCTAAGTTTGTACTTTTGCTTCCTTTTCTTCCTTCAAATTTAATTGAAGCAATAAAAGTAAATTGGGTCGCACAACTTAGTTGCTTTGACCCAAAAGAATTTGTTTAGTTCATTGTGCTACTGTATGTTGATTATTAGTGTAGTTCACTTATAATCTTGTTCGGGTTATTGCAGAAATTAGTGTGCGAAGGAGATACTATTACAGTTTCTGAACGTATAGCTGCAAAATGAGAGGAGCGACAATGATGCTGCAGTTATTAGTAGGAGTATTAGCATGTTTAGGCGCCGTCATGGTAGTCGAAGCAGAGGACCCATACAGATATTTCACTTGGGTTGTTACCTATGGTACCATTGCACCTCTTGGCAAACCTCAACAGGTGATAATCCAATCCAATTATCTCATTTCTCTTGGCACTTTTATTGGATATCATTAGCAATGCTTAATATCTTTGTTTCATCTTGTTTTGCAGGGTATTCTCATCAACGGACAGTTCCCTGGTCCAAGACTTGACTGTGTCACTAATGATAATGTCATCATTAATGTCATTAACAAGATTGATCAACCTTTCCTTCTTACATGGTAAGCTAATTATTTCTGAGACCTTTTTCCTTGATAATGAAAAATGCTTAATGATTTTGATGCTGAAAACGATACTGTATTTCTCATTTCAGGAACGGAATCAAGAACAGGAAGACCATATGGCAAGACGGAGTATCTGGAACCAATTGCCCAATCCCTCCTGGCCGTAACTTCACATACCATCTACAAGTTAAAGATCAAATTGGAACATTCATGTATTTCCCTTCACTCCAAATGCACAAAGCTTCTGGAGGTTTCGGAGGAATCAATATGTACACTCGCCCAAAGATTCCTCTCCCATTCGCTGAACCATCCGGTGATTTCCATTTGCTCCTTGGTGACTGGTACAAGGCCGGGCACAAGGCATTGCAGAGGACTTTGGATACAGGCAAAAACTTGCTTTTCCAGATGGTATATTGATCAACGGAAAGCAAAAGGGACTTAAGTTCAGGGGAGATCCAGTGAAAACCTATATGTTTAGGTTATCAAATGTTGGTTTGTCATTATCAATCAACTTTAGAATTCAAGGTCATAAAATGAGGTTGGTAGAAATGGAAGGATCTCATACAGTCCAAGAATCTTATGATTCTCTTGATGTCCATGTTGGTCAATCACTATCAGTTCTTGTCACGTTCAACAAAAAAAGCAAAAGATTACTTCATCGTAGCTTCATCGAGATTTACCGTTCCTGTTCTCACTTCCACCGCATACCTTAAATACTCTAACTCGAAGATTAAAGCTTCCAAGCCTCTGCCAATTGGTCCTACTACTCATGTTCATTGGTCTTTGAAACAAGCTCGATCTTTCAGGTATCAATTATTACTACACATTATTTATATGGTTGTATATTTTTACTGAGGAGAGTTCTTAAAAAAATGTTTGATATATGCAGATGGAATTTGACTGCTAGTGCAGCGAGACCCAACCCTCAAGGAGCATACCATTATGGTAGCGTTAAGCCAACAAGGATACTTAAGATATCGAACTCTGAGGTTAAGATTAGGGAAAAACACGATATGCTATCAACGGAATGTCATTCGTAAACCCTGATACTCCATTGAAGTTGGCTGATTATTTCAACATTCCTGGAGTTTTTGACTTGAAAACTTTTAAGAATAAAACTGCTGGTGGTCCTGCTAAATTGGGAACTCCTGTAGTTGGACTTTGGCTTCATGACTTCGTTGAAATTATCTTCAATAATGTTGAAGATACCATTCAATCTTGGCATCTTTCTGGTACCGATGGCTGGGTCGTCGGGTAAGTCTCTGCCTCTCTCTCTCACTATCTGTATCTGCACAATATTTTCTTTGTCAACTGTTTTAGTATTACATTGCACTTGTTTGCATATAATAATATCTAATATATGTATGATCATAAACTGCAGGTATGGACCTAACAAGTGGGCAGCATCACAAAGGAGATACTACAATTTGGTGGATGCCGCAACTAGATACACAGTCCAGGTATTCCCAAAATCATGGACCGCGATGCTTGTGCCATTCGACAACAAAGGAATGTGGAATTTGAGGTCAGCAATTTGGCCAAGAAGGTATTTAGGACAGGAATTGTATATTAGAGTATGGAATGAGGAGCAGAGTCTGTTCACTGAAAACGCCATTCCTGCAAACGTACTTTCTTGCGGTAAAGCTAGGGGTAAGCGCATCTAGGTGCATTCAGTACTACTATCCATAGTTAGCTAGTAACCTCTACTAGTTACTGTTATTGTTACTCATTGCTAGTAATCTCTACTAGTTACCCTTATTGTTAGGTAAATGATCCGATACCGCAAATTATGAAAGCGGTTGAACATTTCTTTTATTGTTCTTTTATTTTTGTGTCAAGTGTAATTTTTTTGTAACTTATTTTTGGTGGTCACGATAGTGTGACCTGCTAAAAATGAAGTCAAGTAGAAATAGAAGAAGAAACTGAAGATTAATGTAGAAGAGGAGAAGAATAGAAGCTTGAGTAGTGGTTTTTTGTATCCACTCTGCTGTTTCCATTTCCATCTCATGTTAATCAAATAAATCAGTCTTTTTATTTTCCAATCTCTCATTCTCTGTGTCCAAAACTCTAAGCATTGTTCCCAAATTTCTGGTTGACCGTTTCAAAAACAAGACAATTACTTTTTGCAAGGGTTAGAAGAAAATAAGGTTCGCAAATTTTGAGCCTAATTCCAAATTCCAATCTGAAAGACCCCATTGAAATGTGTAATGGGGAACAACAAAGTGTAGAACAGTTTGGTTTCTGATTGAGTCCTGACCATTAGGCATGAGTAGATAGTAATATGGCACTAACAATTTGGTAGGCCAGATTGAAAATGTAGTTACACCATTGTTATTGGGACTTCTGTTTATGATAAAGGATGGCCTACGTGTTATGTCAAGGCTCAAAACAACAACAAATCTTTCCTACATGAAAATAAAAATTCTTGATCAAATCTTCTTTGGTTAGGTTGTCTGTCGCCCCCTCCTTTCCTGTTTTCATTTTCCCCTTATAAATGAAAATGGTCTCTCTGTAGGTTTATTCAAAAATAAATAAAAATCTCTGGCTCCCATATTCTACTTGTTCCATTTTTGGGGATAGCCCGGGGAGATCAAACAGGGCTATCAAGAATTTTTTGGTAGGTCTCATGGGGATAACGAGATCAAAATTGAGTTTTATCATTTGGTTTGTGCAGATGGTTGGAAAATTCTGTGGACTCACTCTTCCTCTTCTTACATATAAATGTACTGGTGCTATTTATAATTTCTGGGGGTAATTTGCGTTACCCCCGGCGAAGATCATAACTTGCGTTACCTCCCCTATAAAGATAAAATTAGTAAAACCTCCCCTCGTTACATTTTCCGTCCAAAGCTGGTTATTTGAGTCAGCAGCTTTGTACAGCTGGACTAATTAAAAATATACACGTGGTGCTTAGCTGTCAAAAACACCATCATCTTCTCAATCTCCGTCTTCTTCTTTATTTCTGAAAAAAATAAAAATACAATCACTTTCTTCCCCAAACCATCAATAAAGCAGCCATGGGCGATTAGGAGTTCAAGTAAGGATTTAACGCCGAGAAGAGCTACTGCTTCTTTTATCTTTGTTTTTATCTTCTTTTGTCATATTTTTTTATCATCGTCTTCTTCTTTTATCTCCGTTGACGTCGGTCTTCATAAGAAAAGGCAAAAAAAAATTTTCTGAACAAGGGTTTTGTTTAAACTCGAGTTTCCTACGAGTTATGAGAAGATTCGTACGGGTTTGGTGATGTTGATTCTGCAATAGCTTGGTTGAGTTCTCGATTGAAAAATCAGGGAGGAGAAATGGAGTTCTGGGTGTGGAAGATGTGGAAGAAATTAGGGATTAGAAGATGGATTTTCTGCAATTGCAAATTGATATCTCTGGTGCCGTTGAAATTAGAACATGGGTTTGATTTGAATCAAATCGGTAACATAATTGTTTGAACCGGTCATGATTGATGGAATTCTAGGGTTTGGATTGAAAGTTGAAGACAATAATTGAATGATGGGTTTGATTTGATTGTGAAACAAGAAGGTTGTTAAGACTCGGATGAGTTGAGTAGATGATTGAAGGTGAAGTGTTGGAATTTATGTGGTTGATGGTTGCGCTAAACGGGTGCAGGGGACAAGAAGTCAAGATAGTGTGTAAATGAGATTAATTTGTACCGTGGATAGCGGAGGATCCTCGTTAGTTATGAACTTAAATAATACAAAGTTTAGATGTTTACCCCGCTACTCAACAAATGTTTTTCATCGTAAATTTCGAAGATGCATCAACAACAACAATTTAAAACAAAGTTTCGAGATTAATTTTTTGGTTACTACAGGTGTCCAACTTATTAAGGTAAGATCACCCAATTCATCTATGGTGGTCGTTGAAACCACTAGTTAGGTCACGGTTTTGATTAAGGCTGCACATGGTCCAAGACGGCCGGTTTTCTTACGGAACCTAGGTCCCCACTGGTGTTGATCGGTACCTCATTCCGAGGAATGGGGTAGACTGACTCGACTGCTTAGGAGATTTTAGTCCGATTCCAAATCAGTCTTAGGGTTTATTACCTATTACCAAACAAAAAAAGTTTCAAAAAATATAGAAAAGTGAAAACAGATCCATTTGAATCGAGAAAAATACACCCATTCGTGAAACCTTCGTGAATCATTATCACATTTTAATTCATTCACATACTCATTTACATTAACATCTTCTCTAGCTTGTCTCCCTATTGTTACAAAATACATCTACCGATTCATTCATATACTCCTCTAGCCCTAAAATTCAAAATTAAGCAAACAAGAATTAACAAAATACAAGACCAAACATCACCCAATGCTTAAACCTATCTCAATTAACTTAAAGTAACACCAAATTTGAACAAACCTCCGAACTGTTCCCTCAATTATTCGTGAAATTCCAACAAATTAATACAAAATTGAAGAACATGAAGAAGAGAAATCGATTTATCAATAATTTGTGAAGCAAAGACCATTCCATCCTAGCTAATTGCACCACCTTATCTTCTCCATCTTCCGCAACTTCTATAATTCATCAACTAAAACCCCAAATTGAACAACCACAAAACCTAATTTCTTAAAAATCAATTGAACGTGAACCTTAATTAATTTATCTCTATAGCTATTCTATCCAAATCATTTATGTGATGTTAACAACTGAAAAGAATAGTAACTGAAAAAGAAGAAGTGATAGAGTGGTGGAGGTGACTCAGACGTCTGTGCACTGTGATGTTCTCTTCGGCCAGTGAACAAGAAGGAGGAGAAAAGAAGAAGTGAAAGTGAGATATACGGGAATGGATTTTAACCTAAAATCGAATTTGCTTGGATTAGATATAAGTTTAGATTAACTTACTAGGATATATCGATCAAGGGGCCTAGATAAACAGTACTTCTAGTCCCAGACAGTCTTAGAATAAGATAGAACCGTTCCCATGTACCTAGTCCTATTAGGTTCTCAAATTCGAGACGGCCCTGACCGCCCTACAGGTTCCGTCCGATTTTTCCTGCCCGGTCAGATGTGTTTTTGACCTAGGTTCTTGGCGCCTTAGTTTTGATAGAAACAAAAAAAATAGAAGGGTATTTTCTAAAACTCAAGGTCCACCACAGTATATTTTAGTCCAAATTGCATACAAAGTCTCGACTCGGATAACCAACCTTGAATGTAAAAAAATGTAACGAGGGGAGGTTTCACTAATTTTATCTCTCTCGTAGAGGGTAACGCAAATTATGGTCTTCGCCGGGGGGAAACGCAAATTACCCTATTTTTTTGAATTTGATATTCTGCAACTTTTTTGTCCATTTGGAGAGTTCTTCTTGGACATTTTCACAAAATAAGAAAAGAAAAGAAGAAGATATGTTTACATGGCAATTTATTAGCCATAATCACACCCTTTATGTCCGAATAACATCTTCACACTGGGTTTCTCTCTCCACTTTAGGCGATTTTATAGCCTCCCTAAAAACACCATCTTCTAGCCAGTATCCACCGTTGACCGC